>CM047812.1:33363462-33587084 GCA_026214975.1 Gentiana macrophylla | reverse complement strand
CCGTCGAATCAAGTTTCAAGCGAAAATATGCGAAAGCACCTCGACCACGAATAATAGCCTTGACAAAAGTACCACGAGACGAGCTAGACGGCCAAGTCAGCGTTGGCAACTCTATGTCGATGGCGCCGCGTAATCTTAAAGGTTGCGGTGCGGGGATCATCTTACTAGAGCACCGGAACCTCGGAGGGAAGTGAGAAGGCCTTAGGTTTAATTTCACGCATCAAATAATCGAGGCCAGTATGGCGGTCATCGCGAGACTTGAGCTCTTGGAGGCGATGAAGGTCGAAAATGTTCAAGTTTTACGTGATTCACAATTGGTGGTTAATCAAGTGGCCGGGATCGTTTGGCATTCAGCTGCGAGATTCTACAGGAGGTATATAAATCTCGTCAAGAAGCTCGAAGCGGATTTAAATCGCAAGTTCACCAACATCCCGAAGACAATCATAGAGGTGACTATTTATCTAAACTAACGGCGAGGACGAAAGTAGCAACCCATCGATCTTGGTAGAATACACCATCGGGCCCGCCAGCAGCAGGTCGAGGTAATGGACTTGCAATCCGCAAATCACTGTTGGATTGATATCATAAAGGATTATATCAAATCGGAAGACTCCCCGATGATCCAAACGAGGCAAAAGCCCTAGTAAGAAGAGCTGCTAGATACACCATCTTAAGCGATGTTTTATATCGGCGTTCGTTCTCTAAACCTTTACTGAGATGTGTGCGGCCTGAAGAGGTTGAGGGAATTCTCACCGAACTGCATGAAGGGTCGTGTGGCGGTCACCCGGCTAGTCGCACCCTCGCACAAAAGATCTTACTGGCCGGATACTACTGGCCTAAAATCGCCGAGGACGCCAAGGCATATGCCAAGGCATGCGACGTATGTCAAAAATTTGCGGACATCCCCAGGCTACCCTCAGTCGAGCAAAGCATCATCGTCGCCGCATGGCCATTCGTCATGTGGGCCATCGATCTCGTTGGCCCATTAAAAAGGTCGCTCGGATGCGAATCGTGGTAATCATTGTTGATTATTTCACCAAGTGGATCGAGGCTAAAGCTCTGGTAAAAATCAGCACCAAAGACATAACCTATTTTCTACTCGATCAAGTATGGACAAGATTTGGCGTCCCCAGGGTAATAGTATCGGACCACGGACCTCAATTCAGAGAGGAATTCGACACATTCTGCGAAGAAAATAACGTCAAGCATTGGCAATCATCAGTATGCTATCCTCAGGGAAATGGTGGTGAAAATGCAAACAAGCGGTACTCACGTACTAAAGAGCTTGGGCGATAAAGGCGGGTAAATGGCACGACCACCTCCCCAGCTGCCTTATGGGCTCTCCGAACATCGCGGAGAAAACAACTACGGGGGAAACTCCATTTGCTACAACCTATGGATCGAAGCTATGGCACGGTGGAAATAGCCCTACCAAGTTTAAGAGTCGCATATTTTAGCGAGGCCGATAACCCGCTCAGAGAAAGCTCGATCTTGATTTGGGTGAGGAAAGCGGGTGAATCATATGGCCGTCTGCTCAATTGAACAAGCCGCCCAAGCGTCACCGTGACAAGCACATTCGCGGGCGTCGCCGCCCGTGGGAGATTATGTTTCTGCGAAGAGACAAGCCACGGCCACGAGGCCAAGAAGGAAAACTATCGGAAAAGCGGGAAGGCCAGAGAGGATCGCTCGGATAGTCAAAAGGAACTTACGTACTAGCGATAACCAAGGTCGCGAGTACAACCGACCACAGCATCGCGGACAATCGAAAAAAATATTATATATAAAGCGTAACCTCGCTTGTCTGAGCGAGGGCATATGGAAAGGAAATCTAAATAAAGAGCCATCTTCATTTATTAAAAGTACAATTGTTTCCGGCAAATCTGCGCCTACCATGCCTTACGATAAAAAAAAAAAAAAAAAAAAAGGGTTACACTCTATCAATAGGTGTACCTATAACGATCGATGAATGCTTGGCACCCTCGCTAAAATTTGCATAGCCCATTGTTAATGAAAGCAAAAGAAGCGGCGATGTCGATCCATAGAAACCATAAAATTAACCGCTTCCGGTGTATCAAGATCCCCAATCAATATCAACACGATGATCGCGAATAGCGTGCAAAAGCAAAGCTTGGCTTCACTAATGACCTCGTTATCCGTGGACAAGAAGCGCGAGTTGATGAACCTTTTCCACTCACGATTCTTTGCGAGAAAGATCGGGCCAGTCCCGATACACCAGGTCGCTCATAATCGGGGAAAGAGCTCGCGAAGGGGCTCGTCGCAAGCAAGATTGTCTACTTGACTCATCGGCTAGGTTCGGCGAGCTCATAATGGGATGAGGGTCGATAAGCGGGTATACCCAGGGCACCATTGATGGATTCGGAGTAAAAATGACCGCGACGCCACGAAGGGTATCTGGTGGCGGATCCCCCGAAGCAACCGGACAAGATGGAATAGAACTCCTCACTATTGAAAGATTGGGAAGTATTGGCGAAGGTGGTGCAACAAAATCACCTTGCCCACCTAGAAGCGTCTGCATGAGAAGAGAGCCGTCACCCTCGACCTTGCTCACGATTTAAACCCCTCTCGCCATGCAGGCTCAACCCACTCAAAATAGCGCGCGAAATGATCTTTAGCAGCGTCGAGGCGATGCAAAGAAGAAAGGGGATACATCACGAATAGGGCGGGCTTTAAAAACACGCTACCTCTCCTAGGATGGAAGAGACATGGTTCGCAACAAGAATCTGCGCAAGAAAAGTAAAAATAAGGTTAGTGTGCCTCTTCCTTTTATAGCGAGAGGTTAGCAAAAGGCGGCCACGATCAATCGATCCTACGGCCAGGCATAGCGCGGTTTATCTGAATTTTGAAATTCAAAGGGCGTATTTAATGCCTATTGGTTATATCGCCCCACGATTCTTGGCCATATTCATGCCGCGATTACTAGCCCGAGATTTTAGGCCGTTTGAACACACATGCCTTGCCCGGTGAAGCACATCAAATCAATCCAGATCCCTGGATTCCCGGCAAGCACGACAGTCGAGAGGCTAGTTCAGTCAAATCAACTCAGCTCCTAAGTTTCCAGCAAGCATCCACTCCGCCTCGAAACTAGGGGGCCGTAGAAAAACAAGCTTTACAAAATATAGACCACCATTGCTTGCAGCGAATCCGCCTGCAGACGAGCTATAATGAATAGTGGCGGCGATCTATTTTGCTCAAGTCTCATCGCACCTCGAACAAAAGCGGGAGGGAAAATATTAACGCACAACAGGAATTTCTCAATTTTGGTTCTTTAGCCTTAGTTATTTTATGAGCTCAACAAATCTCGCCAAAATAAAGGGGCCATAAACATACAAAACAAGATAGCGAGGAAATAAATCGAGAGAAACAAAGCCACATTAGATAAACCAAGAGGGCCAAAGCGGCCACAATGTCATCTGAAAGTAAAAGATAAAGTTATTCTGACCATCAAATGAAGGCGCCAAATAGTACAAAAAGTTGCGAGCCAAAGTTATTATTCTGAGCCGCAGAAGCATAAATTGTTTCAAAACAAAAGCACAAGGCATTTAAAGCGGGGCGGGAGTGTCAATGTACTCATCACCAGGTTGATCTCTTGCCGAAGGATTCTTCAAGATCGCAAAGTTAACGAGGATTGGTCGGAGGAGGATCCCTGCAGCGTCGGTCGCGCTCTATCTGAGTTGGTTTGGATGGCGACGATGTGATCTCACTTTGCATAAGGGATATCGGGTGAATGGCCAACAAGTCGGAGATCATTTGGGATATGTTAACCCAACGGAGCATTTCCTCCAAGGTAATGCTCTCCGCCATGATAAGCCCCAAAGACAACGGCGAGGTGATTAAAACCTTGATCGAAGCTAGCCTCACGGAAGTCACCGAACTCATGAAAGCTTGTAGAAGCTTACGCCGTTTGGACCCGCCATCTTTGCGGCCTTCTCTGCGGCGGCAAGTTTCTCCTTCAAATTTGCGACCTCCTCACGTGCGGCCACCGCCGGTATGAATTACGGGCTTCGTCGCCAGGGCTTGCCTTCTCCCTGCGACTCCGCATCAGGTTTAGCGCTCTCGCCGCGAGTTTCTTCATCCGCTCAACCTCGGCTACCGCTGCAAGCCTTTGTGTTGAAGCGATCACGGCTTTTCCGAGGCTCCAGGGCGCGTCACTTTCTTAAGCTCGCTTTTTGCGCTTCTCGCGGCTTCAATCGCCTTGTTTATACGAGTCCCAAGTGAAAAAGAGGAAATGATAAGTCGAGGAAAGCGCCAAAATACGAAGGGAAAAATACAAGATTAACAAGCTTACCATTGAAGCGGCGATCCCAAATGGCACGAAGGTCTTTCGATTCGGCGACCTCATGCGCGGCAGGGCATCTTCTTGAATCCACGGCCGAGATGTGATCCCTCCCGATTTCTAGTTGAACCCCGTGCGGTGAGTCCCATGCCCGAGGCGACGAGGGGATAACATCGGCAATGGCCTCTCTTATCTCGGCCCGCATTGTTCATGTCGAGGTTTTGAGTAAAGTTGGGGTCCAACCACACCGCCTCTTTCCCCTTGTAGCGCGGGCGGTGTCCCGGCCGGCAATGGCTCCGTGTTCGGTAAGCGTGTTTTAAATTTATAAACGAAACACCCCAAGTATAAGGATCGTAGTATAGGATGTTAACGGGTGCGTCCCAAGGAGTGGAATGTTTATCGGATCACGGGACAATTATTCTATCTAAACTAAGGTTAAAACTAACTAAAACCTAAACCTAAGAATTAAAACTAAAACAAGAGTAAAAACAAGCGAAAATAAGAAAGCGAAAGCCAGGCGGCGTTCACTTTGGTGAGCGGCGTGCAAAGCAAAATCTAACGGACGGGCGTGCTCGCGCTGTGCGAGGCGGCGTCGATTATGAATTGAAGCGAGAAAAGTGCGAGAAAAAGCGAGAAACCAGGGTTTATCAAACTAGAACTTAACTAAACTTAATCTAAGCGATTTAATTCAAACAATTGAGGAAAACACGGCAAAGCGACTAGATTCCACCTATCAACCAACAATCCCAACTAGATGGTGATTAAAAAGACATAGTTTTTAGTAGTGATTTATTCACGAATTCAATTAAATATCTTCAATCAAATTCTAGGGTTTCGTTTATCTTTTCAAACAAACTAAACATGCAATCAACACGAAATCACGAGATCGTTTCCAAACTTTTTACTCAACTAAACATGCTTAATCTCTTATAACATGATTAGATGCATTACTTTGAATAAAAGAGAACTTAAATAAACATACTTTCATAAATTTATTCAAGCATAAAGTAAACATAGATCGTTTCATCAAATCTTAATTCAACAAAACTTAAACAACATAAAAGCAGATCCAAAGTAATGAAAAACTATGAATTAAACTCACTAAACTTAAGCATCGAACTCCTCTAGTTGATTTTGTTGTTGATAGGCTTCCTCCGTCGACTCAACATAGAGGGTATTTAGCCAACAATCATGATGAACACGATTGTTGAAGGGAGATTTGCATCTACATGTAAAAGCGGCTCCTTAGGGTTCAGAGGCGTGACTATGTGTATATGAGTAAATAGTGTGTATATAAGATTAGGGGTTTTTAAGGCTTCATAATGCGGTGCTTTATAGAGTTTTAAGTAAATTTGGAAGTAAGTCGGCTCTGAACGCTCGTTTGGTCTCATGGGCGCCGTCGAATGCACGACCTGAGTAAATGGCGCTCGTTCATCCTCCGTCTGAACTCACGAATGTAAACACAATTCGGACGCTTTCGTCCACTTTACCAAACGCCCGTCTGGAATGGGCGCCGCATTTAACGCTTCGTCCAAGATCTTGAGGGTCGGATTTCTTCATCTTTATCCAATTTCTTCAAGCCAATTCCAACTCTATCTTGAATAATTCGACTTGAGCTTCATATATCCTCTTTATGCACTCGAAAATCAACACCTACATGATAAATAAACAATGCAAAAATGTAATAAAATCCAAATAATAATAATTCCATTAAATCAACACTTAAAATCATCAATTTTGCATACAATCATCTTAAAATCATCTTTATTCAATAATTACACTTAAACCCTTAATTCTCATGTAAATTATGCAAATGTGAGAAAATAATAATGAAATAAACCTTTAATAATCATATAAATATGGCCTTAACAACACCCCCACACTTAGCTTTTTGTACGTCCTCGGACAAAACAATCAAAACTATAGCTCAACTTTATAAATAATCCACATAGATCTCTAACTCACGTAACAAAAGATACAACAACTATAGCAAACAATACCATCACAGAGATAGATTCGTGTGTATGTGTGACAAGCCGTTCTCAATCTTAACAAGCCTTTCAAAGAAATATCCTCTCAAAATTCCAATGACTATCCTAAGTATGAGATAGTAATAGCTCCACTCAAAGCCTTCCCACGCACTCGGTAGGATAATCCTACTGACATATCATGCGGTTCTACTGGGTATAAGATCCATGATAACAAAGACTTTACTTTATTTCTTTATTCATCATTTTTCAAAATTTTCAAATTTGACGCATATCAGAATGAGCTCTTACCCATCATAGTAGAATAGGACATTTCGTGATAACACCCTACCTACTCAAATCATAAGGTAGCTTCTCCTGACTGTCGTGAGCTATTGGTCATCATAGTGGTATAGGACATTTCGAGATAACATACTACCTCACTCCAATCATCGACCGACTTCCGACAAGCGTATTTATTAATAATTGCTCACTCACTTTATTCATTCACGTTTCAAAGTCATAAGTTACATCTCACCTATCACATTCAAACTCTATGATATTCACAATTGCGGTCTAACTAAGGTGTAACTATCTTGACCTTCCTAAGATAAATCATTAAAAATAATGAAAGGATATAATTCAAAGTCTTGCTTCAAAATCAAAGGCTTTAAGTGAGTGAAAAAGCGAAACTATCTCCATAAAAGTAAAACATGCTATAATTATCTCACTAAGTCACATACTATCATCGTTAGAAAACTACAACTAGCAAGCATCTAGTCCCAATTATATGCTCGAGGCGCACAAAAAATTTTAAATTTAGTGGAAATTTAACATTCACTCATATTTCAAATAAAAACATACCCGAACACCCCACACTTAAATCACATTATGTCCTCGGAATGTGCAAAATAAAAAAGAAAAGAAAACTTATTTGGTTTCATAAAGTGGTCATCCGGATGAAAGTTGGCGGAGAGGTCGGGCCGGAGCATGAATGTACCGCGACAACTCGAATAGACAAACATGGACATAAAAGCTTGTGAACTCGCTCAAAAGTATCTCGCAACACTCGACATACCATATAATCTCGGGGTATACGGGTATATGAACAACACATAACACAAAACACTTACAATGAATGTAGGAGGAATAACCATCAACACGTAATCAACTAAAGTATTATATCTAAAACAATAAAGCAAAAACATCCTAAAAAAAACAAATAACTAGGTTGCCTCCTAGGAGCGCTCTTTTAATGTCAATAGCTTGACACAAAGTTCAAGATCAACCCGGATCGGGCCACTGTGGTTTGACTACCGCCATCTCAGTCTCAGAATTAGGAGTACTGGGACGGAAATGATTTTCACCACAACAACAAGTCAAGTGTGCAATAAGATCATTAAACTTTTCTCTCCAAACTACACTGACTCTCTTCTGCTTGTTCTTGCGGATGATAGGCATAGGGTTGCTAACATTCTCAGGAGTCTCAGGAGAAGGTACCTTACGGGTGGATATAGGAACGTCATCATCATCTGACTCAAAGAAATAAGATGGAATCTCTTCACAAATCAGGACATCTGTATTCTCATCTCTTCTTTGGAAATAAAGAATCTCAGGCTTTTCCTTTGGTTGCCCAAAATATTTCTTAAGTCTATGACCATTCACTTTGAAAGCTTGATTACCATACCCGTTCAAAGTAATTACTCCACTTGGATTAACCTCGAGAATCTCAAATGGACTGGACCACCTAGACTTGAGTTTACCGGAAGCAGGTGAAGTCTAGTATTATAGAGTAAAGCCATTTCACCAACTTTGAATTCTCGGTCCTTGATCTTAGCGTCATGGAGTATCTTTGTTCTCTCCTTTTGAGCTTAGCATTCTCGTATGCACGAAGTCTGAATTAAATCGAGCTCGTTCAATTGTAACAATCGTTTCTCCCACGAGTTGGCTATCGAAATTTAAGAATTTAATTGCCCGTAAAGCTCGTGTTCAAGTTCGACAGGTAAATGACAAGCTTTGCCATAGACCATTTGGAAGGGTGGCGTGCCCATCGGGGTTTTGAATGCGAAGACGATAAGCCCACAATCGTCATCCAACTTAAGACTCCAATTAGATCGATTGTTGTTCACGGTCTTCTCCAAAATTCTTTTCAAGCTCAAGTTGCTTACCTCGACTTGGCCACTAGTTTGAGGATGATATGGTGTACCAATCTTATGTTTGACACCATACTTCTCAAGGATCTTGTCAAGCGGCGCATTGCAAAAGTGAGTACCTTCATCACTAATGAGTGCTCTCGGATGACCCGAATCTAGTAAAGATATTCTTTGCAAGAATTTCTTTACAACCTTGTGATCATTAGTTTGAGTAGCTATGGCCTCGACCCACTTTGAAACATAATCCACACAGACGAGGATATACTTATTACCACATGAGGATGGAAAGGGTCCCATAAAATCTATGCCCCATACATCGAAAACTTCGCATTCAAGAATGGGCTTAAGTGGCATTTCCATCCGACTACTCGCCTTCCTGTTCTTCTCGGCACCTATCACAACCTTTACAAAAGGCTTCGCATCTTTAAACAGAGTCGGCCAAGTAGAATCGGCTTGAAGAATCTTTGCAACCGCCTTCTTGGTGTTCCATAGTGACCTCCGGTAGGACCGCTTATGGCATTGTTCCGAGAATATCCCACCGATCATGCTCAGGAACACACCGTCGAAGCAACCCGTCTTTCTGGACTCGAACAAATAAGGATCTTCCCATACGAGATATTTAAGATCGTAAAAGAACTTTTCTTCTCACGATCGTCATGTCCTCTAAATGACCACTCGCTAAATAGTTGGCGTAGTCAACATACCACGGCCTAACCGTTTCAAGCTTCATCAATTGCTCGATTCGGAAAATCAATGCCTATATCATTGTGATTTTCGCACCCTCATTTACTAAGCGAGATAAATGATCACCACAATATTCTCACTACCTTTCTTATCTTTAATCACAAGGTCAAACTCTTGTAGAATTAAAATCCATCTAAGTAACCTTGGTTTGGCATCCGCTTTATCCATAAGGTAGCGTAAAATTCGCATGATCTGTCCAAACAACAACTTGAGACCCTGAAGATAACTTCTAAACTTGTCAATGGCAAAAACAACGACTAAGAATTCCTTCTCGGTTGTGGTATAATTGCATTGAGCCGGGTTCAAAATACGACTCGCATAATAGATGGGCCTCGAACCTTTATCAACTCTTTGACCCAAAGCTGCGCTTTCACGGCGTAATTAGAGGCATCGCACATCAACTCGAAAGGCTTGGTCGGTCAAAGGTGCTACTAAAATAGGGGCGATAAGCTTATCTTTCAAACAATTGAAAGCTTCCTTGCACCAGATCGAACAAGAAATCTACATCTTCTTTCAAGAGATTTGATAAAGGCTTTGCAATCGTAGAAAAGTCTCTAATGAAACGCCGGTAGAAGCCAACATGTCCTAGAAAACCTCGTACCTCTTTCACTTGTCTTTGGGTACGTCATCTTTCAATGGCTTCAACCTTAGCCTTATCAACTTGAATACCGGCATTGGACACCTTATGTCCCAAAGCGATTCCTTCATCAACTAGAAAATGGCATTTTTGCCGATTAAGCACCGATTTTCTCAACACACCGTTGGAGTACCATATCTAGGTTCTTTAAGATTTCATCAAAGCTATCGCCGATCGAGAAGTCGTCCATGAAGACTTCCATGCATTTCTCAACAAGTCCATCAAAAATAGCCAACATACACCGTTGAAAAGTCGCGGGTGCATTGCATAGACCGAATGGCATTCTACTTAAAAGCAAAAGTACCGGATGGACACGTAAACGTGGTCTTCTCTTGGTCATTGGGGTCGATGGCTATCTGGAAGTAACCAGAGTATCCATCGAGAAAACAATAATACTTGTGACCACTCAGTCTTTCAATTAGTTGGTCAATGAAGGGTAAGGGAAAGTGGTCCTTGGCAGTAACCTCATTAAGTCTACGATAGTCAATACAGACTCTGTAGCCAGTCACGAGACGTAGGGCAACTTCCTCCCCTTTTTCATTCTTTTCTCCTTGTAATACCGCCTTCTTTGGCACAACTTGAGTAGGGGTGACCCACTGCTATCGGCGATTGCGTGAGATGATTCCCATGTCAAGCCACTTTATAACCTCCTTTTTGACAACCTCTTGCATATGCGGATTCACCCTTGGCCGAGGTTGTCTTACCTTTTAGCTCCTTCCTCCGTTCGGATTTTATGCATGCATATGTCTGGGCTGATCCCTCGGATATCACCCACTTGCCAACCGAACGCGAGGATGTTTTTCTTAAGCACTTCTATCAGCTGTGCTTCTTGCTCAGGGTCGAGTTTCGAAGAAATGATCAAAGGCAATTTATCTCCATCCTTAAGAAAGATATACTTAAGGTGTTTTGGAAGCGGTTTAAGCTCTAAATCAGTAGGTGGTTGCTCAATACTAGATTTTAACGGGCCACCTTTCTCCTTATGAGCTTGAAGTGGTTGTGATGAGAACACCTCATCTTCCCGAGGCTCAACCCCGAAAAGCGCTTGGATCAAATCATCCATCGGAATCCTCCGGTCAACACTTGCTTCCTTTTTCTTGTGATCGATCATTTTTCTTAACTCTTCATCTTTAAGCTCTTCACGCGACTCTTCCCAATCATCTACTTCCCAATGAGTAGCTTCTCTCCAAAACTCTACCTCGCCCCAACTACCCATCGTGAGCTTCTTCTTCACCAGGGATGAAGTCTTCCGACTCAGTTCTTTGAAATGATCGTTTGTTCTTTGGGCATCTCCATGCTTCTAACTCAATAACAGGCCCACTGTGAGCGAGTGAAGATGACTTGTCAATGTCTACGGCTTGAAATGAATCGGAGGGTGGTCCGCGATACCGGATCCTCAATGTCCATGACTTCAAAAACACCTATCTCGTAAGCTCCATTGCATCTTCATAATAGGCATCTCCTCCGTCCTCATATATGGCTCGACAAACGATATTTCATCAATTACGGCTCTTTTCAGGATATGTCCCCGTGTGAAGGTGACAGACGTGTCACCGACTCTAAGAGTGTCTGTCGCTGCGTAAGTCGATGAGAGCGTTAGAAGTGTCTAAAAAGGTTCGGCCTAGAATTAGAGGCATCTCCTTATCGGTGGATAGTCTAGAATAACCCGATCGGTAGGGAAGACTAAATGTTCAACTTGAAGGAGCACATTAGCTACACAACCGGCTGCGATCCGGCTAGATTTATCTACCATCTCAAGAGAAATCGGACGTTCCGCATCCTTTATCTAACCCGAGCTTCTTGCATACATTTAATGGCATCACATTGATGGAGGCCCCTGAGTCCCATAAAACATTTTCGAACAAATGGCCTTCAATCTCACAGGAGATTGAGGGTCTGCCAGGGTCACCTCGCTTAACAGCGACTTTTTGTGAAACCATTGCGCAATCTTCTCGAAACACTTCTTCAGCCATCCCCTGAAGCTTTCTCTTGCTCCCACAGAATTCTTTAAGATACTTAGTACATTTAGGCATTTCAGTTAATACCTCGGCTAAGGGCATACTAACTTGAGTGTCTCTAAGCATCCTCCTCACTCCAGCATACTGCTTGTCGTTAGTGAGGGCTTTCTTTCCTTTTGGTGGATAAGGAAGGGCTTTATCATTCCTTGTAGCTTGATTCTTTATCGCCTCATCCTCCCTATCCTTCCATCTTACAAACTTTTCTTTCTTTTTCTTAGTCAGGGGTACTGCCCCTTGACTTTCCTTCCTCTCCTCATCATCAGAATTATTTTCGTCCTCCGAAGAATTGTCACTAAGCTCCTCATCGTTGCTTTCTTCGGCATGTGGTTTTCGATTTCCCCCGAACGAACTCATGGCGTCGGAGGGGCTACTGCTTTCCGACATCTTGCCGGTCCGGCCTTCTTACCACTTCTCGAGTTACTTGCGTTCAACTCCTCTTCTTGCCCATACTCCCACCGAGGTGTAATGGCAAGGCAAACATTCACATCGACTTTCGGATTTCTCTCGGTATAACTCGGGAGTTTACCGTGAGGTCTCGCTTGCTTGTTGGTCCGCCATTTGACCAACTTGTCTCTCAATTGCTTTAACACTAGTAGACGAGTCTTCACCATGTCTACCAATTCATCGAATTTGTGTTGAGGACACATGAGGTGGTATGATTGTTGTTACGAGTTTGATTCCAGCCACCTTGGGGCTTTGGGACTCTCTGGACTGGCCTTTGATAGTTCGAGTTGAAAGAATTTGAATTTGAAGGGCAGGTGGTAACTTGGCTTGATTGAAGTTTTGTCTTTGAAATCTCGAATAGTTAGTTCGGTTGAAGTTTCGGAAGGTTGGTTTTGATTATCCATTAAGTTTACCTCCTCCGTCATCTCCGCTCCTACCGCATTCCCGGATCGTAAGGTCGCTGCGTCGAAGATTGGCCGCTTGCTTATCAATTCCATCCGAGCAACCAACAGTTGTGCATCAGGATTGCTTGCAGTACCTTTTCTTAACAATATTGGTCTTCTTAGGAGTCGACCACATATTGTTCTTGGCTATTGTCTCACCACTCTATATAGGCGCCTCATCACCTCCCTAAGAAGGATCCATGAGTTTGTGGAGTCAAGATAGTCTCTATTAGGTTGAGAGACTCTCCTGAGAAACGATTCGAGAACTCATGTCCTGTCATATCCGTGATTGGGGCATTTCCTCATTAAAAGATTCAATCTCTCCCAAGCTTTACCAACACTCTCGCCCTCTAGCTGCTCAAAAGTAGCTATTTCCCGTTTCATCTCCATAATTTTGCCTGGTGAAACCCACTTGAGAGCGAAGGCTCTTTTGACATCATTCCATGTATGAAGGGAATGATGTGCTAATGACTTAAACCATCGACTTGCTTCACCTTTTAAAGCAAAAGGAAATAGCTTCAACTTTACGATCTCAGAATCAACGCCAGGATAATGGCCCGCTTCACAGATTTGTACGAATGTGGATAGGAAGTCGTGTGGATCTTCCGCAGCAGATACTCATGGAAAGAGTCATTCGAACTAGTGCAACCACTCCGTTCTTTAGATCGAATTCGCTCCTCCCATGTCGGGAGGACGAACAAGTCTATGCCCTTCGAGAAAATCTTGATTAAGATATGGGGTGTAGGGGTCCTGGTTCAGTTGATTAAGCTGGTTTTGGCGAAATTGTTGGAGTTGTTGATTTATGCCACCGCCGATTTCTTTATTCTTTGCGCAGGCTTGCATCCATTGTGCAATTAAATTTAAGCGTGGCTTGGGGTCAGGATTTGGAATTGGTGGATCTTGATCCGCCATTTTGTCCAAATCAGGGAGAAGCCTTCTTCTAAGGATAGTTCGTTCAGGCTCAGGATCGAAGATCAGAGGTCCCTTCTTACTTCTCGTTTGCATAAACCAGAAGAAAGCAAAAGGAAGAAATCAACCCTTTGGGGTTGATTAGAACAGGTTTAGAAGAGATTAGATGGTTTAGAGGGAGAAAAGAAAAGAGAAGGAAAGAGAAGAAAGAAAAGAAGTGATGATTGGACAGACTGAACTGGCGTCCAGTGTTAATGGACGTTCGTTCAGAATTGAACGCTCGTTCAGAACTGAACGCTCGTTCAGTTGAATGAACGTTCGTTCAGAGGACAGGATTGAGGTGGACGGGCGTTCAAGTTGTTGAACGCTCGTTCAGATACGAAAACCTAAAAACTAAGGTTACCAGAAATTAAAAACGAGATAAAAAATAAAGGCAGACAGAAAAGACTTATGGAAATAAGATCAAACAAATCTATAATTACGGAAACAGATCTAAGCTATATATAAAAAAAAAAGGTAAGGAAAATAATTGAAAGAAAATCAAATAAAATAAAACAGTAATAAATGTAATCCTAAATTAAACGAAACTGGAAAAGAAACCTACCTATGAAAAGTTTAAAAACAAGAAAAACACTAAGACGGTAAAAAAAAAAACATGTTGAAACCTTCTAGGGCCAAAAAGGAGGGGAAAACAGTGGATTTTGACCGAAAACGCATCGAAGCGGCCTCACGGCGTTCACCCGCGTCGTCGGCGTCGGAACGAGCTTTCGAATTGGGGTCCTGCGTTCCAAACGGACACTCGAGCCGAAAGTTACGGCCAAAATACTACTGCGTGCTAAAAGCGATCCCTTTTGACTCAGAAAATTGTCCTATGAAGAATCCGACAACCGTTACCGACTCCCCGGCAACGGCGCCAAAAACTTGTTCGGTAAAAACGTGTTTTAAATTTATAAACCGAAACACCCCAAGTATAAGGATCGTAGTATAGGATGTTAACGGGTCGTCCTAAGGGAGTGGAATGTTTATCGGATCACGGGACAATTATTCTATCTAAACTAAGGTTAAAACTAACTAAAACCTAAACCTAAGAATTAAAACTAAAACAAGAGTAAAAACAAGCAGAAAATAAGAAAACAGAAAGCCAGACGAGCGTTCACTTTGGTGAACGAGCGTCTGAAAACGAAATCTAACGGACGGGCGTCTGCTATTGCGGACGAGCGTCTGATTATGAACTGAAGCAGAAAAGTGCAGAAAAAACAGCAGGAAACCAGGGTTTATCAAACTAGAACTTAACTAAACTTAATCTAAACGATTTAATTCAAACAATTGAGGGAAAACACAGCAAGGCGACTAGATTCCACCTATCAACCAACAATCCCAACTAGATGGTGATTAAAAAGACATAGTTTTTAGTAGTGATTTATTCACGAATTCAATTAAATATCTTCAATCAAATTCTAGGGTTTCGTTTATCTTTTCAAACAAACTAAACATGCAATCAACACGAAATCACGAGATCGTTTCCAAACTTTTTACTCAACTAAACATGCTTAATCTCTTATAACATGATTAGATGCATTACTTTGAATAAAAGAGAACTTAAATAAACATACTTTCATAAATTTATTCAAGCATAAAGTAAACATAGATCGTTTCATCAAATCTTAATTCAACAAAACTTAAACAACATAAAACAGATCCAAAGTAATGAAAAACTATGAATTAAACTCACTAAACTTAAGCATCGAACTCCTCTAGTTGATTTTGTTGTTGATAGGCTTCCTCCGTCGACTCACTGCAGGGTATTTAGCCAACAATCATGATGAACACGATTGTTGAAGGGGAGATTTGCATCTCTATGTAAAAATGGCTCCTTAGGGTTCTAGGGCGCAGCTATGTGTATATGAGTAAATAGTGTATATAAGATTAGGGTTTTTTTAAGGCTTCATAATGCGGTGCTTTTATAGAGTTTTAAGTCGGCTGGAAGTAAGTCGGCTACGAACGCTCGTTTGGTCTCATGGACGCCCGTCCAGAATGCCTGGACGCTGAGTAAACGCTCGTTCATCCTCCGTCTGAACTCTCTGAATGTAAAACACAATTCCGGACGCTCGTCCACTTTACCAAACGCCGCCTGGAATGGACGCCGCATTTAACGCCGTCCAAGATGCTGAGGGTCGGATTTCTTCATCTTTATCCAATTTCTTCAAGCCAATTCCAACTCTATCTTGAATAATTCGACTTGAGCTTCATATATCCTCTTTATGCACTCGAAAATCAACACCTACATGATAAATAAACAATGCAAAAATGTAATAAAATCCAAATAATAATAATTCCATTAAATCAACACTTAAAATCATCAATTTTGCATACAATCATCTTAAAATCATCTTTATTCAATAATTACACTTAAACCCTTAATTCTCATGTAAATTATGCAAATGTGGAGAAAATAATAATGAAATAAACCTTTAATAATCATATAAATATGGCCTTAACACTCCGCCCCCTCAGGGACCTCCTCAACAATGGTCTCAGGCCGCGCAGAGCCCTTATCAGCAGCTCGTTTATCCGTGCGATCAGATGCTTTACCGGCGCCAAATTGCTTTTGTCTTTTCAACCTCGGTCGTTTCGCCCTGGCTCCTTTGTGGGATCATCAACTGCGTGGCCTCTTTTGGGTAGTGGTCCGACTTGAGCTCGCACTGCGGGCGCATGCTGCGCGACCTTCGTAGGATCATACGCCTCGTCAATGATAGTGGCGTCCACAGTGCGGGGAACTTTCCCAAGGACTTGTTTCAAGGTCGTTTGCCGAGTCTTGGCCTCCTCCTCAGCAAGCCTCTTCCTTTGAGCTCGGCGTTCATTAGCGTCCATACCTGCAGAAAAAGTCCATTAAAAATAGATTCGAAAGAAAAAATAATGCATGAAAGTAACACCTCGAGCTCTTTAAAGATCTAATAAAGGCAAGGAAGTTTACAGGGCGGTCTTCTTTCCGGATCGCCTCCGCATACAGGACACTCAGAGGGAAAGCATTGCCCTATATGACAATCCCCTATCCAATCAGGATCGCTCTCCTCAGGAACCATGGCAACCACTGGCCCCGCCTTACCCGGACCCGCGAGGCCCGCCATACGTGCAAATGGAAGGGCCAGATCCAGGAGATCAACCAGAGCGATATTCCTTAAGGAGACATCGATCCCATCAGATTGAATAAGGGTCATGAGCCCTTTAACAAAACGCCGTTCTGGTATAGGAGGCTCGTCGATCGTGAGGGTAGATTTCCCCGTGCGTTTTGCGGCCCTAGGAAATGGCCAGCCAACCTTGGATTCCACCTTGAGGATCCGCTTTTGCCATCTGTGAATCTTATTCGGTAGCAAGAATAGTAGGCGGGGCGTCTTGGACCTTAAAGATATTTGCCCGCGATGCTCGTCCCCACAAAACCAAAGTGAAAATGGCCCAAAGAAGGTCGGTGAAGGTTCTATCTTCATCATTCGACACATCACAATGAAGGCCATGATTTGAATAACGGTCCCAATGGCAAAATCCGAAGGGAGAGCTCCCATCAATTCGCAAATCCTCACAAAGAAAGGGTCGAATGGAGGTCGGAGTCCCGCGTAAAAATGATCAAAGTGCAGAATCAGGGCGTCATCTGAACGGCGAGCACACACGTAATCCTGGCGATCCCCAGGTTTAAACTTATCCTCCTCCTTCGAATAATCAAGCAGGGAAAATCGATACACGCTCGTGTCAATTTTAAATCGACGATGGATAAATTGGTTAAGGTCTCTGCTATCACAAAGCTGCGCCCACTTCTTCTCCAGTGCCTTTTCAAACTCCGCCAGGATAGCGAACTCCCTCACCGCCTCGGGATTATTGGGCACGGGTTTCTTCGCTTTAGCTGCGGCCTCCCCAACAGTGATTTTGGGATCTTTCTTCTTTTTTGGCTTCTTGGGGAGCTCCCAAACAATTTGGCGAGGCAGGGGGACATTTTCGTCCTCACTCGACCCCATCAGTTCGTGAAGAGCGGCGTCTTCGATATATGCATCGTTATGATCGTGGCGCCACTAGGACTCGGATCGGAACACTGCTCTTCGACGTCCGACATCCTCTCTCATCGCCTCGGCCGGTGCTCGTCCCCTTGAGCTCGTGCCATTTCTTACGGATTTTCTTGCGTCGAGGATGGGGTCAGAAACAGAGAATCTAGGTCAAAAGGATCGCTACTTGTTCGAATAGCGGCCTCGGCGCCGGTTATCTCCTCAACAGGGTCGCCCCCGACGGACTTCTCAGGACTAGAGGGGTCATCACCCTCTTCCTCATGAGCATAATCGTAAAACTCCTGCTCCTCGCCTGAGTCACCTCTGACAGAATGCTCTCCGTCCGATATCCTGCAAAAACAAGAGGAAAATGTGGAGCTTTCAGACCTGGGATAATGGAAATTAAACCAGGAAGGTAATCGCACCCATCTCGACGCCCTCCCCTCCGTTTTTACAGGAGAAACGGAAAGCAAATTGCCAGAAAGGGAAATACGGACTCCAAAGCAAACATAATAAGTAGAGGATTCTGGGCACGATGATTCCACTCAGGAGGGATCACAATAAAAAACACCAACCCAGAAAACCTCACTTTTTCTCAAGAAAAACACCTTACATCCAAGCGCATTGCCCAAACATTGGATCAAATACCAGGGAAGGACTCGAAAAACAAACGGAGAACACAAAAAAAAAGGGATAGGGGAGAAAATTTACCTGTTTTTCTGGGAAAAATAGAAAGATCAGCCTGAAAAGCACGTCGAAATCTTCAAACTCCTGCCGGAAAACCTCGAAACCCACTTCCACCACCGTCAAATCTTACTAATAGACTCCGCCGGAAGCTTTTGCTAATCCTAGAAAAAAGAGAACTCGGAGAAAAATTGTGGGAAATTAGAAGAGTGAAAAGTGAGGGAATGTTGAGGAGGCTAGCCTTATATAGGCAAGCGAGTGGAGATCGTGGGGCTAGGAGTTAAACCATCCAACGGTTGGGGATTGCGCGGTCGATTCAAATTCCGAAATTCGAAAACCGCAATCATTATGGAGGCCAATCAATGCCCACGTGCACGCTTGGGCAGTTGCCAAGGGCGTTAGTACCCACGTAATTGTAGTTATCAAGGGGGTGACGTCAACCACGATTTGACTAACTGCCCCATTGAGGCTTTACGGATGGCTTCGCAGATGACGAGGCCGCAAAAACAGGCCCAGAGTTGCTTCGAAGGCCGCATGCTTTGAAAGCACGGCCTTAGTGAACAAATCGCATCAGACGACAAGGTCGCAAAAACAGGCCCAGAGTTGCTTCGAAGGCCGCATGTTTTGAAAGCACGGCCCTTAGTGAACAAGTCGCATCAGACGACAAGGCCGCAAAAGCAGGCCCGAAGTTGCTTGAAGGCGCATGCTTTGAAAGCATGGCCCTTAGTGAACAAGTCGCATCGAGGCGACACCGAGTTGCTTGAAGGCGCGATGCTTTGAAAGCACGGCCCTTAGTGAACAAATCGCATCAAGCGACAAAGGTCAAAAAACAGCCGAGTTGCTTGAAGGCGCATGTTTTGAAAGCACGGCCCCTTAGTGAACAAGTCGCATCAGGCGACAAGGCCGCAAAAGCAGCCCAGAGTTGCTTGAAGGCGCATGCTTTGAAAGCACGGCCCTTAGTGAACAAGTCGCGATCGCAGGCGACAAGGTCGCATCGCAGGCGACAAGGCCGCAAAAAGCAGCCCAGAGTTGCTTGAAGGCCGCATGCTTTGAAAGCACGGCCCTTAGTGAACAAATCGCATCAGGCGACAAGGTCGCAAAAGCAGCCCGAGTTGCTTCGAAGGCCGCATGTTTTGAAAGCACGGCCCTTAGTAAACAAGTCGCATTAGACGACAAGGCCGCAAAAATAGGCCCAGAGTTGCTTCGAAGGCCGCATGCTTTGAAAGCACGGCCCTTAGTGAACAAGTCGCATCGAGGCGACAAGGTCGCAAAAGCAGGCCCGAGTTGCTTGAAGGCGCATGTTTTGAAAGCACGGCCCTTAGTGAACAAGTCGCATCAGGCGACAAGGCCGCAAAATATCCAGAGTTGCTTGAAGGCGCGCATGCTTTGAAAGCACGGCCCTTAGTGAACAAGTCACATCAGACGACAAGGTCGCAAAAACAGGCCAGAGTTGCTTGAAGGCGCGATGCTTTGAAAGCACGACCCTTAGTGAACAAGTCGCATCAGGCGACAAGGTCGCAAAAGCAGCCCAGAGTTGCTTGAAGGGCGCATGCTTTGAAAGCACGGCCCTTAGTGAACAAGTCGCATCGAGGCGACAAGGTCGCAAAAACAGGCCCAGAGTTGCTTCGAAAGCACGGCCCTTAGTGAACAAGTCGAATCGCAGGCGAAAGGTCGCAAATACATTGTCTCGGTACTTGCTACTCCCCGCTAGACATTTTTATAAAAAATGATCAAGACATGGAGTAGGGGGCCATTGATGATATAAATAATGTCGCCACCGTCTAGTCCTAGAAAGAGCCTATGGTTCACCGCGACTGAGGCAGGTCCGCGACCATAGCAACGGCGACGCCAATGATATCTAGTAAAGGCCGCTACCATCAACCCCTCCTAGAGCGTCGCCAGAGCTAGATGGCCGGATCGAGGCCTTGGATCGATTGCCCTTAAAGTGCCGCATAAGACTTGAGAAGAAACAGGGAGCAAAGGCAAAGAACAGTGTTGGCGGCCCCAGGGATCCCGAAGGATCGCCGCCCAGATATTATACCCACTTGCTGCTAGATACTTTACCCACTTGTGGTTAGATATTTAGTGTTTGCTTAACTATTAAGTAAGATTAGTGACTAAGCTGCTTCGCAGCATTTGTCCATTACTTGGCTCCTAAGATTTCTCTTCCTATAAAAGGAAGTCTTGTGTAACCTAAATCATTCATTCTAATGCAAAATCAGGCCAAAGCTCTGCAAAAACAAAACCTCTCTTCCTCCTCCCATCGCCACCGCACAACTCCGGCTAGCATACATTTAATCACCCACAGATAAGCCAGATATCCACAAAACATCCACCGTCGCCCCACCGTGATGATTTCTGCATCATTAGAGACCAAGCCTTGAATTTTGATAGCGGTGAACACCATCCAAAGGGGGCCAAAATCAAAGAGGCACGAGGCGTCACCATTCTCTCACTTGCTTGCATCTAATAGTGGAGGCCGTGGGGTAGGCTGTCGCCTTCCCCGCTCCCACTCAATATTTTGAAAAAGTGGTGGGTTTACTGATCGCGGTTTTGGACTTGACAATATTTTAAGAAACAACAAATCATGTACCCGAATGGTGTCGGTAATGTAGGCAAGCCTACCCGTCTTATTCATTGGAACATATGTGACTGTCGGTCGGATCCGGCTAAAAGAAGCCCTGTTTAGCCGTAAAGGCTTGTTGGATATGCTAAGTCACGCCGAACCCCCGTGCAAACGTCACACGTGGAGGGTGAGTCGATCGAGCCGTAGCTCAGTTGAACTTACCCAACCATGGTTAGACCATTTCCGAACCCATATATCATGATTTTCCGATTTCTTAAATTGTCAAACTTTCCCGTAGACACTACGGAACAAACCCGCAATCTCGTTCCAGTTTAAGGTGGGATTCACCGAGAACCCATCACCGAAAACTTAATGATTTAATGTGGATTCACCGAGAATCCATCACCGAAAAACGTAACGATTGACAAAACCCGGTTCCCCGGTTCTATAATTAGTTTATAATAATTAATTTCCACAACAATTAATTAAAACTTAAACTAATTAATCGAGTTGAATACATGCCTAATTAATTATCCAGAATTAAATAGCTACATGTATGCATATGGAGTGAAATTAATGATATAATGCATGTCATGGCAATTTCCGGTTAAACACAAAATCACGATCATACACGCAAATTACGGAAAATAAAACAAAAAGATGGATCGTTGGTACCTTCGTATCTAACCTATTTTCTAGGAAAAAGTAAATAAAAACCAAAAATCGATCTTCGATCTTCAAATCTTGAAATCTTGATCTTGAACTTCCGGATCTCGAACCACGAACCACGAACCCAAAAGGAGAGGGGCTATTTATTAAATATATAATCTATTTATAAAATAATTTTTTTTTAATTTTTTTATCTCACGGCTTTTCCAGTTTTTTTTTTTTTTTTTATAAAATTTATGGCCTTACGGCCGAATTAAATTAAAATAAAAAAAAACCGTTTTCATAAAAAAAAAAAAACAAAAAACCCTAGCCGCTTAAGGGTAATTATTACGGCGCTCATTAATGCCGCTAAACCCTTAAAAAACATGCTGCGGCGGAAAAAAAGAGGAAAAACGCCGCCTAAAGTGTTTTAAGCCGCCCCTCACCTTATTCATACCTAGGGTTTCGCCTTGATCTTGATCTTCGTCACTATGATCTTCATCGTTTCGAATTTTTTACATACAAAAAGTTTACAATTTTCGCATGATAAAACTACACCATCCTATGCTCAATTGTTATTAATCAAAAGAGTTACAAAATAGATCTAACGGGTAAACAATACCAACCTCAATCCATCTCTTCACCAGAACATATCAAAGCATTCATCATCATGAAAATTTTCAAATTTTTAAAAAAAACGAACAACAATGCAATCTAAACATGCAAATCCACTCCTAGATCTATCAATTATATACTTTAATTTATAGATCGGAGGCTCTGATACCACTTGTTGGATGTAACATCGCCGGACGGATCTAGATCCATCCGATTACGCAGAGGAATAAACAAGAGGATCACGATCATATAAAATTAAACTACATAATATAAGATCTACCTACAAGAAGGTGAGATCTACTTACCAATCAAAAGCGAGATCCAAAAGATTGATGAAGTCGAGATCCAATTTGAGATGCCACGATCTTCCGATGTGTATCTCCAAACAACAACCGGTGGATGTTGATCATTGATGCTTGACCTCCTTGATATACTACCCGGAAAATCCCGAAGATTTTCCCAACTCTAAACCCTAGCTATTGGCCGAAAATTTTAAGCCAATACTATGTGTATGATGCGTGTATTGTGTTAGGATAAAATGCTTAAGAGAACTCTCTCTTTATATGGAGATAAATCCTTGTCCTCCAATGATTTAATAATTAATACAAAATCAATTATAATAATCATTTTCCATAAAAGATACTCCTAGAATAATCTAGAATAAATCTATAATATTTAAGGATCAATTTAATATATTTTCTTTAATTAATTATTTAACAAATAAACAATTAATCATATGTCTTATAATTATCAAGAAAACTAATTCCTTAATAATTACCAAGACAAAAACACGCCCCAATACTAGAAAATTAGGGTTCACACTTAAATTTCACATAAAGGCCGAGTCCACAAAAAAATGTCTTTTCCATGTATTTTATTATTTATTCCAATAAATAATAAATCGCACATCAATTAAATAGTCCAACTACTTAATTATTATTGAGGCCCAACGTCAAGAAACATATGCATATTAGGAGCCACATCGGGGACCATGGACCTATAACCAGTAGCTACAATAAATTAAATAAAATTATTCATCGAACAGAACACGGAATTACGCCACCATAAACCTGAAACTGAACTCTATCGATTATAGATATATACTTACACTTTAATCATTGAGTAAAATCGTCCATTGATATAATCATTACATACGGATAAATCCTTCATAGACTGTTCGTTTTGATTCGGGATATTTCCGTAAACCCTTCTCAAAACATCTTATCCTTATTTACCATTAACCCCTTGTGATCAATTAGTTCATAACTAATATAATATGAACTGGGCCCATCGATCGCTTTCTAGGATTAACAAATAAAGAGGCTGTCTGTCTCTACTTCCTTGAGGAAGGAATAGATTCCATATCTGTGAAGTCACAGACTACTCACCCATTCTAGAATAGAGCCAACGAGAAGTGTTCAGATCACATGTATCCAAGTGATCCTTAACTAACACATCAAACCCTACTTTGTGTTGAAATAGTGTCCTAAACCCAATCAGGTTGGACCGGATCCGACCGGGTCGGATCATTTCTACTATTTCTTTATGTTTATACATATATAAAATGGCTTTTCTGTTGTCATATATATGTTCTTTTAAAGAACCAATTATGAATTTTTATATGATAACGTCCTTAGTATTAAACTGTGATAGAGAAACCATGATAGGCGATTATGGTTGATGAGATCTCTAATCACTTTAATAAGTTTGATACTTAAATGTCTCTAGGCTGATGTACTATTAAATAGGGAATTGATAGTATAAACAGACTAGCACGTATTGGATGTCTTCTGTCTTTAAGGGCATGGATAGATCTCGTCTATCGAAGTGTAGAGACACTTGACCGCACGTGGGACGTGTATTAGAGAATGCGACGTTAGATCGACCCACTTACACGGATAAGTGTCACACTATGTGGCGGTTGTGTAATTATCCTTTTGACCGAGTCTTCATGGCATCACGGTGTGGATTGTCATGCTTTGACACTATTGAGGTTTCCACAGCCACGGGCGATCATGCGGTAGTGATTGGGTATGATCTTGAAGCATCGCGGAGTATACATGATTGGTCGTCCGGGAATCGCGTATCCTATGTTTGGGATCGAATATCCGAATTGGCCTTCTTATAAGGAATGTCTTACTCGTGAATCTTTGCAAAGTGGGAGTAAACGAGTTACTTCGAGAGAGCATGATATCCAGATTATAAGATACGGTCGTTAATGTTATCGACGTCACGACCGTATGGATATTATTACTGGCGATAGGATTGTAAGTTACACGATAATCAATTTCACATGAAAGGTAGTAGTCATTGCATTTGACTCTTCCGATGATTGGGGTCACGGTGTGTTGCTACAGACGCTATCCCATGATCGTTAGGCATGAAGGGCATTTAAGTAATTTGCATTTTGTGTCTATGGCCAACATATTCGGAAGCCTATCGGGTCACACACATAAGAACATCTAGTCGGATTAAAATGTGGTTATAGATGATAACCAAATAAGGAAAGTTTATCTCGAGACTATAAGAGTTATAGTGGTAAATTAATATGGTGGTATTTATTTATTATGAATAAATTAAATACAAGATATTAATTAAGTTGATTAATTAAATACACTTATATTGATAGGTGGCGCAATTTTGGAGTGTATAAGATACACTTGGATTGTGCAATTTAATTAATGGTATTACCATATATTAATATTAGATATTAATATTTATAAATATGTACATACAACGTGTGTTTGCACCAATTCAAATTGGTGATTCATGCGCACCATATATTTATATATATATATATATATATAGATTTATTTGTGTAATATATATATGTGCTATATACACATATGTAAATTGATTTATGGTAATATAATAAAAGATAAATATTGTCAATATAAGATATTGACAATATCTTGGAAATATTCAATATAAGATATTGACAATATCCTAGATTTATTTGATATAAGATATTATAATAAATGAGATAAATCAATCAAATATATTTTTCTTATTTTATCGGAAAAATGTTTTCTTCTCCTCCACACTTCTTGGGGCGCCAATTTCCCTATAAATAGGAAGTGGGTGTCAAGCTCTTTTGTACATCACAATTCCAAGAACTAATAGTTCTTGTGTAAAATAGAGAGCATCCTATAGAGAGTTGGAGAGAGGGGAAAAAGGCCGGTCTAGCAACCGAAGTTTTCCAATAGCAATCCATGATGTGATTCCGCGGTTGTTTGTGTGGGTGGCGGTAGAGGCCGAACACTTGGGTGGCTCTATGCAGAACTACTCTCCTTAGACGGTCAAAGCGTCGATATTTTAGATCAACCAAGGTAACCACCGTCTACTAACTCGTTTGTTTATTGCTTAAACGAAGTCGATCCTGGTTAAAAGGAAATAAAATTTTAAATTCTGCTGCGTTCCCGCGTAGATTTCCTAACACTTTGAACCAAGCAGTAGACTGTGATCACATCAGGATTGAGATTAATCCATAAATGATCATATTGTGATTCGATAAGATTCTCGATTACGGAATTATATCGAGAATTCAAATCAAATCGGTCCATCCTATATGATGGACATCATATATAAATGCCCCACTAGGTACCCTATACCGACGGTCGGATAAAGACGGTCACACCGTTAAGTGTTAGGCGCATTATTGGTATATTAATCATGAGACCCATACTACAAATAAATTCACCACGGACTAACTAGTTTTAAGCATATCATCACTAACTCAATACTCGTGTGTATGCCATACAATCGAAGTTATGTGATTACATACCGATATACTTAGGGTTTTCATGAGTTGTATAATATAAGCATAAATGCAAATAATAAAATGAATATATAATTCTGTCATTTATTTAAATAAAACAATTATAAAATTGCCTTTCGGACATTACACCTAATAGCTCCGTGGTGTTTGGTGATCAGACAGTTTATGTTTCTGCGGTACGGTACGTACGCATTCTCCGGTATTGTTAGCTGAGTATGCAGAGGCTTTGGAAATCTATTGGGTGCAGGCCTCATCCCATCATCTGGCGGATAGATGGGTGAAACCATTGGAGGGGGAGATTAAGCGTATCGTGGATGCGTCAGTCACTAAGGAGGGATGGGGTGTTGGAATCATTTTCCGTGATACACATAGGGCAGTTCTACACTCCTTTGCGTATCATTTTGACTCAGGGGATCTGGTGGAATACATGGAGCTTAAGGCTATTTTCTTGGCTCTATAGGAGGCGAGACGTTTGGGGATTCAGCGACTAGTGGTAAAAAGTGATTCTTTAGTGTGTGTTTCGTGTCTTCGAAGACCGGTGGAAGACCTCACAGCCCATGGCATTTTTTTTCCACGGATAAGAAATATACACATGCACACTTTTTGTTCCCATTGAGACTCGAACTCGGAACCTCCGGATTAATAACCACATCACTTACCGCTGGGACGATGCCATGTTGGCGCCATGACTGTTTGGCCCTCTTGTCTAGTTTCAGTATATGTTTATTGCTTTCATTCGGCGTGTGAGGAATGCCCATCTTATCTTTTAGTTAGGCGTGTTTTGTTAATTTATGCCAGCATCTTAAGGCACATCGCTCTGTGATAGCGTTTTTTGATCATTGTTTGATGATTTTGATCAATAAATTTTTTCTAAAAAAATTGTATTATTAAACATCCCAAAATGTCTAGAATTCCAAAAAAAAAATTGGATCATTTAATGAGATTCAAAACATTAAGAAAACCAAACAAATACTACTACTACTACTTTATACCGTCATAATTCAAATTGAATTAAGAAAACCAAACAAATACTACTACTACTACTAGTTTAAGGAAATACTACGCGATAACAAGATATAAGAACCTGGGCGGTTGGCTTTCTGATTTGATCAATATTAAAATAATAGCAACCATTGGATTGATTTTTTTTTTTTTTTTTGGAAAGGTGTTGGATTGATTTGACACACTATTACTTATTGTGTACCATAAAAAATATTTTAACATGTCAAACAGGTAACCGGTTATCCATTACACACAAAAAAAACAGCAATCACGTTACAAATTGTTTTTCCGTCACAATATTTTTTCATCCTACAGTTTCTTCACCATGGTTTTTTTTTTTTTTGTTTTGTTTTGTTTTGTTTTGTTTTTTTTTTTTTTTTTTTTTTTTTTTTTTTTCAATTTCCACACTTCATATACTTTCATACACCTCGTATACATTCATGTCCTCTTCTTCTTGTACCATCTTTTTTTCTTCTTCGGAATTCTTGTTCTTCCATGTATATTTCGATACGCTTTAATTTCGCTTTGGATGATTTCGCATACAATGATTAGTATCAAAGCTCCATTGTTTGTTCGTAAATCAAGACACGAAAAATTGCTCAAAATACATTTCTATTTATTCCTTGAATAGTTCTTGATTTTTGAGTCAACGCAACAAAGCGCAGCGAAAAATGAATCTCAAATGCGAGATATCATTGGTCAATATTGTTTTTTTCTTCTTCTTGTTTGCAGTATTACCGGGTGAAGAAGAAAGGTCTGACCCGCTCGTTGACCCGACCCGGTTTAGGAGGTTAAATGATTAATTAGATGTGTTATTATACACATTAACTATGATGTATTAAAAAAATAATCCAACATACACGATTATTTATATTTTTTTTTATCTCAGAAAGATTAAAAGAGACGATTAAAAAAGCTGGATTGTAATGGCCTCGCTAGTTTATACCGTCATAATTCAAATTTTTTCAAGAATAGCTTGTTATCGGCACCACTCCGTTCCAGTGCAGTCGCACAACCAGAGCGGGCAGGGGGCGAGAAAATGCTTTTGTATCTTAAATTGAATCATGAAAAGCACCAAGTCGATGTTACTTGATTCTCCATTTTGCACGCCAATTCTCCTTTAAATCCTGCTCTCCCACTCCCGTCAAACCTATTGCTGTAGAATTCTCTTAATTGTCGTTTTCTTTCTCTCTACGCTTTATCCTCCATTTCTCTTTTCCAAACTAAAATGACCCCTTTTCATCATTTGGTCAGAAGGATTAAAGATCTTCCTACTCCTATCTGTTCAAATTGACGTGTTTATGGACATTCCTTTGTCTTTTTCACCCTTTTCTGATAGCATATTCCAAATCTTCCCTTTTTCTTTTTTCCTCCTTAAAATTCCCCTTTCAGAGTTGAATATTTGAAGAAATGTAATGGGGTTTCTTGTGTGAGGATGGGGAATAGTTTTACCTTGAATGTTTTTTAGAACACGTTTGCTTCGTGTGGATATAATCTGAATAAATGGGGGGAGGCAGGAAGGTAGAGGTAATAAGCAGCAATGGCTGTTCAAGGCTATTGACAGAAGTATCCGGTACAGTTCCTTCATTTAGGGGAAATGGGCTTCATTCTAATGGATCGGATGACATGTCTCCAGCTTCATCTATCTCTGTTGTTTCAGAATCGGCTGGTGAAAACCGGTCAAAAGGACCCTTTTCCAGTCTCGTCATATGTGTTACTGGACTCTCTAAAGGTACTTCATTTTTGTCTCAATTTAATTTGATGCTATATTTCTTCAGTTTCAAAAGCGTTGTCTTTTATTTTTTGTTTAAGAGTTATCTTTCTCTCCTAGAGTAGTAGTAGAATGTTTTACATGTGAACACTGTGTTCAGTAAAGGTGTATGCAGTTGAATTATTTTAGAGTACTACATACTACTGTTTTATTAACTGAATGAAAAATGGATGATTTTTATTCCATTTCACATAATGAGTGTGCAGATGTGTTTGCTATACCGATAGCTATCACAGATTCACAGTGTACTCTAAAATTTCTCCGATACAGTTTGAATTGAACTTATTGGATTCTGTAAATTGTGAATCAGGCATGCCTTGGTCCAGGAATGGTCAGGATGCTTTTGGCCTAGTATGCTCAAACTCATGACTTGGGTCCTTGACTTCTACTTAGCGTAGAACTGAAGGATCCATTAATGGGTGTTCAAATTCATATAATGTTTATTACTTTCATGTGCAAATAAGTGTAGTCGGTGTTCACATTCATGTATTATGGATTTCCTTTACTTTTCTAAGAAGCCTAATCCATGGTGCTGTCGATTATGATTAGGATCAAGCCACATTCACAGTTTCATCGATAAACCGCCATTAGGAGCTGTGTGCCGTTCTAATAGCTGAATCCAAAATGTAGCGAGTGTTGTACATACTACATATGCTCTTAGATTTCGCATTATGTTATCATTTGACGTTTGGCATCATTTCTTCTGAGCATCAGATATCTCTTCCCTTCAATTGATGATTTGCTGCGATCTGATTTGCAGAGGCCCGGAAACAAGTGATGGAAGCAACTGAAAGACTAGGTGGGGAATACAGCCGACATTTACATCCTCAATGTACCCATCTGGTTGTTCAAATATCCTTGTCGGCAGAAGCGTTTTATTTGTTTATGCATCTATTTATCGTAGTTTTTCTTTTGGTTTTCATCCCTCATTCTCTATGCATCTTTGCCTCCATCCCTTGTTATTACATTGTCATCAGTTTTGCTTTGCTCCGTGACATATAAGAACAGTTTCAATGTCTGTATTTATTTGGAGCACTACATCGCCGTCCTCTGCCATACCCAGATTTGCAAAATTACCTTTAAGCTATAAAACTTGTGGACGTAGATAGATCTTTTGGGTTCCTTAGCTTCCTTACAGCATTAATGGATGCAAGTTTGAGCATGCTTTGAAACATGGATCAAGAAACGGTCTTTCTATTGTTACACTCGGATGGTTTGTGGACAGTGTGAGAAGAAATGGTAAGACTTTCTTCCTTTTGGTGCGTACTTCTGGATTTCTAGTTGAGATTGATCAGGCGATTAAGTTTCATTGTGTTCTTTTAAGTCACGTGTTGTGCTAAAAAAGATCATCTCAATTTTTTTAGATTAAATAAAATCTTAGTTCTTTTTGTGCTTTCAGTGCGGATGAGTGAGTCACTTTATAGCGTTAGGACGGTTGGTGAAACTGGTTTTGCATTGGACGATTTGAAACGACTATTTCAGGATGCGGAGACCGTGAAATCTTGTATTCCTCGTGGTCCATATGAATACAATAACAAATGTGAAGTCGTTGAAAGACAACGGTTGCATGCTACCGAAAGAGAATCTAAGAGAAGAAACTTGAGTTTGCCTCTCTCTGCGTTTACCTTTTACATTGATCCTGAAGTGTCTGCTGAGCTTAAGAATAAGGTAGACCTAAGTAGCAAATGGAATGTTTGAATGTCACTTTATTTTTTATTTTTTTTGTTGCGATTATGACCTTTACAATAAAGTTAAGTTCTTGAAACATGTTTAAGTTTTTTGTGGGTTTGTAAGAAGGTATGATTTCTTGTTTAGGTAGTTCAAGCTGCCTCAACAGAAGGTGCGAGTTTGGTGGACCAATGGTATGTAGGCTGCGGTGCTACCCATGTAGTTTGTGAAGGAACTTCAGTTACAAAATATCTTGGTCATTCCGGCAACCTAATTACCGTATGTGCTACTTTGCCACATTTATAAGCCAATATTGACTATCTCGCTTTGATTTTAATATGTCTGATTCGATTTTTAATTCTACATACTTTCTTCTTTTGCCATGTAAATGACCTTTACCTTAATGTAGAATCTTGATTTATATATATTCAATAAGGCTATCCTTTTCAATTTGAGCATCAATACTAAACTGTGCCTGGATGTTCAATTTTTTTTTCTTTTTAACAGCCGCTATGGTTTCTGAAGTCTTCAAGAGAAAAAAGTCTTCAGAGGCTTGTTCACATTTCTGTTGATTTGGCTAGGCAAATAGCAACAACACTGGATGCTAGTCATCCCGTGACACGCGAAAAGGTATATGCTTTATCTTTGGTCTGTTTTATGTTATTATTATATTTGTTTTGTACCTTTTTCCGGACTCTGACCATTCAGACATGTGCATATTTTTTATGTAATTCGGGATTTAATTTGAAGGGCATTTTAGTATTTGCTTCTGAGAGTACAATTGAATCAGACATCTGGGATGCATTCTCCATTATTGGTGGTATGCTTAAGTTTGATTTTTTTTTTTTTTGTTTTTGATATCATTATTTTTTTTTATTTTTAATTTATATAGGCTGTTAATGCAACTATCAACCAAGATGCACGTGATTCTGCATTTAGAGCCAACTATGAAGAACGACAGAAGATTGCCTGCCTTGCCAAAGAAGGCATTAGGAAACGGCGTGATCGACGCATGCAGGTAAACCTTTTAGGCTTGTAACATGGTCCAGTGCCTGTTAATTACTTGTTCTGTAAGTTATTTTTCGTTGTCATTGGTTACATTGCATGTTATTTAGGAACCCTTTAAGTGCACCATACCCAACTGAATGTGGCACCATATAATCAACTTTTAAAAATGTTGCATACTCGACTTTGTGAAAGTCGATTTTCAACATGGTGCTAGATAAGTGTGGTGCCATGCCATTAGAAGTTGGGTGTGTTGCGTTTAAAGACCCCTATAATTATGAACCACGTGCATCCTTTTATGCCCTTGTATGCACCTTTATCCTTAGTTTGCAGGGGGGGTTGTTGCGTTTCTTGATTCTCCGAGATCTGTTGGGAACGTGCTTTTAAATTGAAATAAATGTCTTTGTATTGCATTGTTCATTTCTTGTATCAATTGCAACCTGTCGTCTTTTTTGCAGATCTGTCAAACAGTGATACGTCCAATAACACCAAACACCCTCTTGGATTCTCTCTGTTGGTCAATATCCGAGCCTACCTCTTCTGCTTCTATTTATGCGGACTCTTCCATTATTGATGAGTCTAATGAACAGAATACAACTGAATTCTTTGATGCAAAGGCAGACGGGAGAGAATCAGATGCTTCATTTGTTAATTTATCCCGACAACTAAGTGAAAGGTTGGTAATACCGTCTCTTTTATGCATCATTTAGTGGCACACGTATCCACACTGGCCTCGCCACACTAAAAATCGACTTTTAAATAGGCGAGTATGCGTACTCGATTTCATAAATGTAGAATATAAACCATATAAAGCCGGATATGCACACACTCATTTCTTGCTCTGAATCATGTAGCAGCCCAATTTGCCAAACTTATTTTTTATTTTAAAAATTATGTCTTTCACTGTAATAGTCCAGACCTTCAAAACTTTCTTGGTATATTGAAGTAAATACAGTGCATCTAACTGAGTTATTTGAAGTTGCAGTGAGAAGGCAGCATTAGTACTGAAGAACCACTTCCTTACAATTTTATTTCCAGTTGATCGGTTTTCTGAGGCTGGCCCTTGTTCGAGGACATTTTTCAGTGAGAACGGCTTTACGTGTTTGCAAGTCCTGGATTTAATCTATGCATTTTACCAGGTATAAACATTTTGTATACGTGACGAAATTAGTAAATTCTACCGTTTTTCTTCTCGTTTTATGTTAAAATAGTTATAACTGGAACTCATCTTTTCCTTTTTTAAGCAGTTTAAGCAAAATATGATATTTTTTGTTCGAATGTTTAGGAGAATATGTCGGAGGCTGAAATAGAGGTTGCCATTCACACCGACTCAAGACATGCCGACAGGCTTCGATCAGTTTATTCTAGTAAGGACGCAACTGAGCATGGCGGTCTACATTTCAAGCGGATTGATTTTATAGGCAGTCGTAAATGCTTTGAGATGTTGAAACGTGTTTCCGGAGATAACAACAGCAACGTTTATGAGCTTCTCCTCAGAGCCTGAAAAAATAGCTAGAACTTTTGACAGTGATCTGCATACGCTATAAATGACACTTTTACCCCACTGTTCGATGCAACAGAGACTCTTTATACACAGATTTTCTTAAGATGTGCTTTAAAAGGTAACATGGCATTGAAGCTTGGGAACTGCAAGTTTAAAGCCATGATTTTCTTAAGATCTGCTTTATATATAGTAGTAATTTTCCAACATACTTCTTAGCCAAGCACACTTATCTGTGAGGGGCTTGATGGATTAAGGTGTTTCTTGCCCTACTCTAGTTCTTGATGCTTGTTTAGTATACTAGTGAAATGCACGTGCGTCCGCACGTGTTTTAGTGCAATAAAACTTTTGAAATTTGAAAAATAACAATATTAATTAATACATAATTTATCAAGTATTTCTTCCTCATAAAATACAAATATGCTGTTAATGATAATTATACAAAATGATCTTATGTTTTTTTGTTAGTATTTTGAATTTATAAATGCATGCATTTGATTCATTTATCATCATTTTAAAGATAATAAGTATTATGAATTTACGAATATATGTATCTAATATATATCAAGAACATTTTCTCCATAATTATCTAGTAAACATAAATACATTTACAATATTTTTTAAGCAACTTTTGCAAAGTTCTTACCCTAAACATTAACGACTCATTTTGATAGAGTGTATGTAAAAAGTATAGCATGTGAGTTTCATGTACATATGATTTTATGTTCTTATTGTAATGATCGTAAAGTAACCCTTGTTAAACAAAGTAACATTTGAGATAATGATGTATATATAAAAAAAATTGATGAAGGAATCTAAGATTCAATTTAATTAATATGATGGGAAGAATGGTGAAACCATATAATTTTATTGTATGTTGTAAGAGGTTAAAAATATATTTTAATCATTATAACTATCATTTAATTGTTTTTTTATGGAAAACAATTTGATTGTTCTCTAAATTATATTTTTATCGTTCCTGTTTAATTGATTAAATTGCCAAACCATGCATATCAATTCAACATATCTCCCTGCATAATGAATGCGTTCATATTTATCAGATGGATTATGCTGTCTGGAATTACTCTAATCTTCAATCTTATATGTCATACTATCTTTGTATTAGACATGATCAACTCATCTTCTTTCTGCTCCTTCTCAAAATATCATTCTGTTTATCACTCAGAAAAAGAATTCTTCGTGAGGCATGGACTACTTTATATGATACATATGCAAAGCCCTCCCGTGAAGGAATCAAATATATTAAACATTCCCTCAGATCTATACAAAAATGTACTTAAACAGTCTCTAATTATCTTCATGTTGTGAAAACTAAAGCTGCTGAATTAGTCTACAGATCTAAATGATCTTGTGAAACTTATTTCGGACAATTTGAGAGATGACTATAAAGAGTTGGCTAGGGTTGTTCAAACATGTGACACCCCCATTGATTTTGAAGAGTTTCATTAAAAGCTACTTAATTATGACACTCTTCGGTAAAAATTGCAACCAGTTGCTTTTGCTGGTCTTGCTACAGTTCTTTCAGCCGTATGACATCCCTCTCAGAGTCCTGGTTCATTTTCACGTCTTAATATTCCTAGTTCTAGGAAACAGACACAAAATACTTTTCTCGCACACAGTAGGCCCCATTTTTCGGCCCAAAAAACCATGGGTATTTTTAATGTGAAAACTGCAAGGACATTCAGAGAAATGGTGCAATTCTTACCAGGTTCAACCTCTTACAACTTTTTCTCATTCGGTCCATCCCTTCAACATTGCATCATCTTAAGAACCTTAGGATGCTCCGTAATTTGGCATTACACAAGCCTTATTCTAGCAATGAAGACATCATGGTTGGTGATGGAAATAATCTTGACATCACACACATATGTTTTATTTTCACTTCTCTTTAGAAATAGTTTACATTGAATGATGCTTGACGATGTCTGAAATCGTCCGGGTTACAATTAAGTTGATATATGGGTAAATAGACCTCTGAGTGATGATCCAAATAATTTTTTTGAGTGGATTTGAAAGTGGGTCTGTAAAACACAAAAAAACGTGAGGGGTGCTGGAGCTTTCTTTGGGGGCACTCTCACGGTCAAGGCAATTTTTGAATAGAGGAATTTCTGTTAAGACAGTAAGTGAGAATGTATATCAAGCGTATTATGTGTGTAGCTAGAAATTGAGGATAATGATTATTTATATACCTCTCCCTAAACTTGTGATGGAGTAGATTATGATGCATTGAAGTCGTGGTCAAGGGAATTTACCACATATTTATGTAATGGAGCATGTTATGGCGCAGTTATGACTCAAGCTATAATGGAACGTATATTTTAGAGCCATCACTATAGCAATTACTATCATGGAGTAATGTCTGTGTGGAGTCCGGAAAGATCATTGAAGAGAATGTAATCGTTTCTTGAGATCGAGGATTACATGTATTGTATTGAGCATAAATGACCGAGGTGGCCTACACAACGTCGGCAATAAGAGAATGTAGGCGTCTTGTATCTTAACGGTTATGAGGGTCAGAGGCGACATGCACCATGTCGGATAGAGGACGACATGCGTCATATAGGTTGAATATATAAGGGCGGCATGCACTGAAGATGGGCCTTGCTGGTTGAGCCCCGATATCGAGTTGAGAGCATGTCGGCCTAAATGTTGATATAACCTTTATCACTCATGTGAGTCTGATGAGTACCACATGTAGGGTGACCGATCTCACTCAATTCAATGTTCGTGGTGTTCCTAGCATATCTCGTAATTTTTTATCTATCACTTAGCTTTGTCAATCCCATAATGTTTCTTTTGAATTCTTACCCTCTAAATTTCTTCGAGGGATCTTCAAACCAGTTCTCCTATGATTCAATGAATGTTAAAAATGTATTGTATTAATGACTAAACCCCCCATTTTCAGCTCTTCAGAGTGAATAAAATATAAAAAAGTGCTTGGCATCATCATCTTGGTCACACAGCTAACCCCATTTTCAATATATTCTTTGTCCAAATGATCTAAGTGTTGCCACCACGATCGTTTATTCCCATTGTTTTGCTTGTTTAGAGAATAAAAGCCACCAACTTTCTTTTGCTACTTCAATTTTTTATGTTATTCCCCCCTAGAGATTAATTTCACCGACGTGTGGACATCCCCTATTGTGTCGTGTGATGAGTTCAAATATTGCATAATTTTACCAAGTATACGTGATTCTGTCCATGAATTCGTATATATGATGTGATTGGTGTTTTTTTATGCCTTTTAAGGCTCTTGTTCAAAAATTCTGTGATACTACAATTAAAATTATATTGATACTAAGGGTGAATACATAGCCTTTAAAAAGTTATCTGGCACAAGAATGTATAAAATATCGAACCACACCAATGAACACAATTTTTTAGAGACTTCATCTTATCTTTATTACCACACATTTTATCTATGTTATTTAATATTTAACCATGATTGTTATATTTAGGAGAAAATTAATTAGGGATAAACACTTTTTATGGGAAATATTTAGGGAAGAAACTCAGTGACATTTCTATTATCTTTCTATTTCTAAAATTTGCTTAATGATCAACACACCAATTATTTATGTTATTTAAGACCTACATTATTGTATTTATTGATATAAAATAACTGGAAAAAGACCTTTTAGTTTATGTGAGATTTTTGTAGATTGTACGGATTATTCTTCATATGTTCTTTGTACGCTTATAGCGTGTTTCGATTGCTTGAATGAAATGGAATGTGTTAAGGGTGAATTTATACGTTCTACAATGCTATATTTTATGATAATTTCCCTCATATTTGTATAATTTGCATAGAAAATGAGCGTTTAACTGGTTTATTGAGCAAGTGAGGTTTTAAATGGTTTATTCGCAAAATTGGCTAAATTATGTGTTTTAATGATGGTTTTATGTTTATTTGGATTATATTACATTTTTGCGATGTTTTAATGACTTGTAGATGCATATTTTCGATTCAAAAGATGATCAAGTCGGATTTAGTTGATGAGAAAGAGATAAGGATGGAATTGGCTAGAAGAAAAGAGATAAAGTTGAAGATTTGAATTTGGATCACATTGACGAGCGCCCAAGTCCCGTCCCAGTGAATCGGCGCCCGAGGAGGAGAAAGTTGATCTGAGAGTTTGACGCCGGCCCGAGTGGACGGGCGTCTGAAGCAAGTCCAAAGCACTCTGGTGGCGTCGTAGAAGGAATGGACGGGCGCCCAACACCGACTTCAAGCCACGACCAATTACTTTCCCTATAAATAGCAGCGGGATTTCAACCCTAAGAACACACATATTAAAACCCTAAACCTAGGGGCGGCTCAGCTGCGTTTTACCTTAGTTTTCATCCAGTTTTTATGCTTTTAATTTCTAGATATATAAACACCTTCAAATTTATGTACTTTTCTCAAGCTTTTCGAGTTGATCAAGTGATGTCTAGAGGCTAAAGCCTTGTGAACAAGCGTTGTGAAGCCATCCGACCAACTTATTGATTTCGTTCTTCGATTGTCTTGTGAGTATTTAATTCAAGTTGTTTCTTTTATCATGTTTATGATGTTTATTGCAATTCATATCGAAAGATCGTTGCTTGTTGATTGTTTATTTTGATGAAAATCATGTTAAACTTTAGATCATAATGATAAAGAATAGATCTTAAATCTAATTAACGAGAGTTATTAGGTTAGATTTCTAGGTTAGAAGAGAGATTTCACACCTTGATCAGAAAGCGTTAATCTTTAGATCGAAAGATAAAAGATTGATAGGCGAACTTTTCTAAGAGATTAGGAGTTCCTACCTTTGTTAGGTGAATCACAACTTGGTTAGAAATCACGAGATAATCTGATCGAAATTGATAGTTGTAGGATTGGTGGATCAATGGCTTGTTCGTTCGTAAATTATTGATTAAAACCCCTTGAATTTGAATTGTTTAGCTTAGTTAGTCTTTTATTGCATATTAGGTTTAGTTTAGTTTAAATTGGTTATAACTATATTTTCCTGGCTTTAGATCTCGATCTTACGTCGCGATTTACGTTTGTTATCTTCCGTTTTAGTTATTCTTTGTTTTATTTTCGCTTCGTTTAGTAGTAGCAATCGTGACATAGTTAGGTTAGGAATAAAAACTAGAATTCACAACCCCGATTCCCCGTAAGATCGACCCGGTATTAACCTCTTTACTACGATCCTTGCACTTGAGGTATATCGGATTTATAAATTTTATTACTTGTTGTTTTATTAGATAAATCCGTGAACAAGTTTTTGGCGCTGTTGCCGGGGAATCGGTACGGTTGTCTAGTTTCTATTAATTTTTCTGTTTTTGTTACAAATTTTTCATAGATAGGCCTTTGTTTCTATCCTTTCGAGTTCTACATTGATTCGGGGACATCTGAGGTTGAATTATCTGACTCCATGTTTTTAACGATCGAACTTTTGGACAAAAGGGATCGTTTTAGCACTCGTTAGTATTTTGGCCGTAACTTTCGGCTTGAGTGTCCGTTTGGCGCGCAGGACCCCAATTCGGAAAGCTCTTTCTGACGCCGACGATGTGGTGAGCGGAAAGCTCTTTCCAACACCGTTTTCGAGGTCAAAATCCACTGTTTTCCCTTCCATTTTGGGCTCAGAAGATTTCAACACGTTTTTCTCCCTTTTATTGTTTTCTTGTTTTTCTGTTTTAAATTTTTCGTAGGTAGATTTCTGTTTCTGTTTCCGTTTCTTTTTCTGTTTCTTTATATATTTATATAATAATAAAAATAAAAGGCCTTCTAGGGTTACTGAGGTTTCTAGGGTTTATGATTTTATTTAGGGTTTGTGGTTAATTTTTCTATTTTTGTCACGAACTTCTTTTTAGGTCTGATAGGTTTCATAGGTAGGTACCCTTAGTTTTGTAGTATTAATTTTTATTGTTAGCTTCGTCTTTAGTTTTTGTGTTTTAGTTAGGACGACCTGATTTTAATCCTTGTTTCTGTTTTTCTGATTGAGACCAAACGGGCGTCCAGAATAAGTGGATGCCCGTCCAGCCAAATAGAGCCTACTCTGTATCGTTTTCAGCTAGTCAGACGAGCGTTCGGGTTATCCAGGGCCGCCGCCCGATTCATCCTCAGCGGGCGCCCGTCCAGGACCTTGGGCGCCCGTTTGTCCTCTTTTATTTTATTTTCTTTTCGTAGGTTTTAACCTTTAGTTCTTAGTTTAACCTTTAGTTTTTAGTTATAGTTGTGCTTGAGGATCGGTTTGGTGAGAAGATCGAAGACATAGTCATTATGGTGCGCGAGAAGATGAGCGTCGTTGGTGACTACGCCATGCCTGGCGAAGTCAAAGTCAACCCGGCTATCGTCTTACCAACCATAAATGCACCTACCTTCGAGCTAAAACCGGGCTCATTCAAATGATGCGACAAGCATCAATCTTCCATGGTTTCCTTCCGAAAATCTCATACACACGTACACACATTTTACGGAGATATGTGGTGCGACTCGCATCAAGGAGTCGGTGAGGATGCCATAAAGTTGAAACTTTTTCCGTTTTCCTTGAAGGAGAGGCAAAGAGTGGTACAGCTCTCTCCTGCTGAATCCATTACCACCAAATTTGGACTCAAAAGAGTTCCTAAGCCAATATTTCCCACCATCCAAGACTGACCCGATTGCCTAAGAGAAATATTTAATTTACGTCAAGCGGAAAACGAATCATTCTTTGATGCTTGGAAGAGATTCAAAGCTCTTCTTCCGTAAATGCCCCACCACGGTTTGGACTCGCAGAGGCAAGTCAACACGCTTTTTGGTGGATTGACCGAGCTCACGAAGGGCATGGTTAATAGTTCTTTCGGTGGGGCATTTTTAAGGAAAACACACGAAGAGGGTGGGCATTATTCGAGGATATTGCCAAATACAATTATGCCCCTCGTATCAAGCTATTCAAGCACCACCTCCTCCTCCTAGGATCGAGGAGGTGAACATGCGAATGAAATCTCCATCTTCAAAAAAGAAATGGTGTCTACTCTTACCACGTCTCCAAAGCCGAGTTATCAGACTCTTTCATTTCCACAGAACTCTCAAGTTCTGTATTGTGACAATTGTTGTCAAGCGCCACATGGTTGGCCTTGTCAATTCATTTCCCATCGACCTATCAAGTCAATCTTTGTCGAGAATCATGGATAGTACAATCCAATCACATGCCAGGTATGTGATGATATGAGAACACTTATTCGTTTCTTTCCATGATTGAATGAATGCGTAAATCAATGCCTTTAATGGTCAGCGAATCGAGATTCAATAATCGATTCTCGGCCAAGGCAATCTTCAAAACCAGGGTTTCCGTCAGAATCAAAATCAAAATTCGAATTTTAATCAAAATCAGTATTTAAATCAAAACCCTAGTATCAATCAGAACCAAAACACTAATTTTTCCAATCAAAATCAGAGGTTCAATCAAAATTGGCCAAACAATTCAAATCCTGCGTTTCAAAATAGTTCCAGCCAATCTTTCCCGCAGAACTTTCAGAACTCTTAAGGCTCCTCGCACTTTAATGATCTTGAAGCTAAAGTGGACTCCTATAAGAAGGAGCTAAAAGATGATTTCCAATCCTATCAGAAAGAGCAAAATAATAATTTTCAATTGTTGCTGAATACAATCAAGAATCTTGAGAGGCAGCAAGGGCAAAAGGATGGTCAGATAGCTAAAACTGATTTAAATTACGGCCAATGCCTGTGACTGGTTCCTTCAACTCTTACGGTAGAGAAGAGGGCCGGTGAAATGAATTTAAGGTGCAGTACTCAAGGCCCGAGTGGTCCTCTCACCAGGGAAACCACTAGCCCCTCCTCGCCAGAGATAGGCGGAGGGGAAGTCAACATCCACATTCCCCTTTCTTTGCAAGAGAGTACTCGGTGTGGTGATCCCCGAGAGGTGAAGAAGTTTGGAAGTCCTCGGTGGGTGATCCCACAAGGAATGAAGAATCAGTGAGAGTCGGAGGTTGATCCACGACTAGTAAAAAGAATGAGAAAGTTGTGAGGTGGAAGGATTTGGAGGACAAAGCTGTCAGTTCACCCTCGAAGAAAGTTTTTTCTGAGAGTGATTTAAAGAAACTTCCATTTCCACCTAGAAAAAGCAGCATCTCCTTGCATGAGGACAAGAAATATGAAAAAGTGCTTAATCTTCCTGAAAAATACTCAAGGTAAATCTTCCATTATCGATGTTTTGGTTGAGATGCCTAAGTATACAAAGTTCATCAAGGATGTTGTTTCCTCCAAAAAGAAGCTCGAAGACATGGATCAGTTGATTGGTGAGAACTGCTCTATGATTAGTCATGATGGTTGGTAAAACCATTTTGCTACTACCTCTTACCACATTACCATCATCTTTCCCATTTTCACACATAACCTACCCTACCCCCCATCCCATTCCACTATCCTCCACCATAACAAACTCCATCACCAGCGATATTTACTCGTCCACCACCACCCACCTCAAAATCACCCATCACCACACACCACACTACCCTCGTCACTACAACCATCACCACCACCATTGAACACCTCACAACATCTCCGCCGCCACCATCTCTGCACATCCCACCGCTACCCGCCACACTCATCAACACGCACCATCGTCACCCATCGTGTCAATTGTCGAATCCTATATAATATCATACATTTTATTCCATTGCTTGCCCACGTAGGAATGGTATTACGTTCATTCCAATCCATTCTATCAGTTTCATTTTCATTATAGTTACGCTTTTCATGTTCATTCGACGTACGCTTTTGTTATATAGATAAATCATTATAATATGTCTTTTTAGTTTATCATTTTGTTTTAATTTTTTAAAGGTAAGTTTATATCTTTTTGAGCTGATGTGGCTAATCATTTGATGTCGGTTATTACGTTTACTTTCACGTAAGCCTTTTCTAATTAAAATAATAATAGATGATAGATGTCTAGATGATTATGTTTATAATATGATTAGATTAGATTAGATTAGAGTAGATATATTGATTTTTGTAATAAGAATTACATTTATAATTTAATAATTACTTAATTATTATATTCATTATTGAAATAAATTAACGTGTTGATTGAATTTTTTAAATAAGGTCTTAACGTTGAATCAAAAAAAAAAAGGTCTTAACGTGTTTTTTTAATAATCATTCCTTTTTAATTAATTAAGGCTTATGATTGATTGTGTTGTAGAAAACGGATTAGAATAAATAAAACGATCAAAACAAGTTATAAAAATTTATAATCCGGTCGTGGCCTCAAGTGCAAGGTCGTAGCAAAATGGTGTAACCGGAGTCGATCATGGGGAATTGGGGTTGTATCGATTCAAGTTTTAGTTGCAAATGTCACGAGTTTATACTAATTGCGAAACAATGAGCAGTAAAAGCGAAAGTGAGCGAGTGTGATGAAGCGATAAATTTGCAGAAAAATAATAATTAACAACTAGGGTGAAGGCTTGAACAATTATCCAAATGCGATGATATAAAAGCAAGCAAACACGGTTCCACGAATCAAACAAATACCGGTTTCAAACTATTAATCAAATGATTCTATCCCAAGGTTACGATTATTACACCTAACCGAATGCCCAAATCTCTAATGGCTTAGATGATTTTATTCACAATCTTTTATCAAATATTGATCCTTTAACGTTCTTAGGTGGGGATATTTATCAATATCCAAAAATCTAAACCGTTTAAACCACAACTTTCGTTATAATTTGGTTTAAAAGATTCAAACTTTTGTATAGTGACCTAGGGCTCCATTAATCGTCATCAGCGGATTGTCGGATCATACAAATAATCTATCGATCGAAATGTAAAAGACGATATGAAAGCGATACAAAAGTTCTAACCTTTTTGATAGAAATCAATCAATACAATAATCGAAAGCCGGTATCCGTTTGAAACACTTCCCTAGTTTGCTTGATGAAGAAATTAGCTCCTCATTGTTGAGAAATTTTACACCCTAATTGTGTTTTTGGAATGAAAATATAAAAAAAAAAAAAAAGGAAAAAGTCGGCCCTTCTCTGTTGTGAATTGCGGCTGTGTATGGATATCTGTGATTAGGGTTAAAAGCTGTGGTATTTATAGATATGCTGAAGTCGGTTGCTGCACAAAAGTTCCGGACGCCCGTTTGCTTCTTTCTTGAACTCAAACTTCTAAAATTCATATCTTGAGTTGTAGACCTCCAAAAATTATGATCCGAACGTCATAATTAAGCTCTCGGAAAACTCTACAACTTTCATTAAGGACTCTTCTTCAGAAAACGCCTTTTTGCTTAGCCCGTCGTATTACGAGTCGTTTTCGGGATTTTCCAAAGCTTTAATTCATCTTCATCCTCTTGTATCTCTTTCTTTCCATTTTAATCTTCAATCAAACATCATTGTCTAAGCTCATCCCATCAATTCTCATGACATATTTAGGTACCTACAATCACAATAAAGATGTGCAAAATGTAATATCACGGATATAACGGTATTTACCTATAAAATCACGTAAAACTACCACTTTTGCACTTAGACGCTTCTTAAACGCGTTTGCTCAATATTTAGATAAAACCAATGATTTTCTATAAAAACCATTTAAATAATGAGGATATTGTTACGGAAATATTGTAGAATAAACCATAAATTTCACCCTTAACAACTCCCCCACACTTAACCCTTGCTTGTCCCGAGCAAAACAAAACAAAACCTAGCTCGAGTCAAAGAAGAATAGGTGGATACCAAATATAGTGCATAGTAACTAAGTAGAAATTCACCCAAGTGTTTGCGTGCAAGAGCCATATCAAACTTCCACTAGATCCCAACTTGAATTGAATTCAAGCAAAACTAGCTAGTATCACACTTAAGTTAAGCATAGATGGCGCTTTCGGATGTGCCGCGAAAAGATAATAGAAAGTAATCAAACCATTTCGACATACTTAGAGGATGATTCTACAACATATCATAAGAGTTTTATACTGGTATAAAATCATCATTGGCCAAGTCTTGAATTTTTCGAGTTATTATACATTTTTTCAAATTCACTTTTTAACACACATCAAAAATGAGCTCTTGCCCGTCATAGTAGAATAGGACATTTTGAGATATGCCTAACTATCCAAATCATAAAGCGACTTTTACATTGTCGTGAGCTATTAGTCGTCATAGTGGTATAGGACGTTCGTGATACGCCCTACTTCACTCAAATCATAAACCAGCTTCCGACACACACATTTATTATTAATTAGCATTACTTATACGAGATTTCTGGCTGGCAGTTGGTTCTAAGCCATGAGCTATACAAACCTCCTGAGCATAATGCCTCAAGTAATGAATTATTTATTATTACTACTTCAAGACTTTGGCAATGACTTACTTATCACATTCAAACTCTATGATATTCACAATATGTCATACTTTGAATTTAAATCCAAACTATTACGAAACATAGCACTGAGCACATAGTATTAGCTAATCAAGGAATGCTTAACCTATATGGATCTAACTTTTTTTTTTAAAATTAGCTCGTCATCTGATAAGGCACGTGAAATAAGGGTCAGGTGAACCTCTAACTCATCTAGCATACACAATATAAGGCATCCATTAAGTTTAGACATCGAACATAGGCATGTAGTTGTTCACTCGGGATAAAAAAAAATTTTCAACTTTTTGTGCATTTTGCATTGAACTTATCATGATATGAGCGAAGGTATATAGGTACACACTTTATCTCCTCCCCCACACTTAAAACACAACATGTCCTCAAGTTGTGCAAAGATAAAGTAAAGTAAAGTACTTAGCTGATTTATAAAGGTCGGATCGTTGAGCAGGCTGCAGCATGAAAAAGGCAACGATCCCCGTATGTAGAAGGCTTGTATCAGCTAAATAGCTTAAAGTAACCTGCATTACTTGATAGACACACCAAAATATTTGGGGGAAATCGGGGAAGCATGCGAGATAGTTGGAGAGAAAGGAGAACACAAAGTCATAGTATAAACATGTAATTAACAAGGATGCATAGATGAAAGGATGAAGCGAGGAAATCTGAACATCTATGTAATAAGATAGTGCTATATAAGCGCAAATGAAAATATCCACATCAACTAATGTTTAATCAAAGAACAACGGCTTTATTCAAAGAAAGCGGGCGTTCGACTTAAGCGACATGCAACCCAAACACTAACTAGAAGCAAACACTAACTAACTACTAACTAGTAGGCGAGGACCAATCTATCAAGCGTATGAGGGCGAAGCACGTCGATGGCGAGCCAGGTCGTAGTCATCTTGTAAGTTCCAATCTTCTCCGACTAGCTCTATCCCCGAACATGCACATCCTCAGTACCAAGATGAGATCGGCTAGAAGCGGGTCATTGAGGATCGTGAATGGCCTCTCTAAGTCATCTTCGATTTCCTCAATGGTCCACTCTCCATCTCCTTTGAGAGAGATGGTGGCACGAGCGATAACAAAGGTGAAAGTCCGGACTCGGGTGAGAATATCGATATCCGCATCCAAGACTATAAGCCACCGGACCATCATACAAGGAAATGGCGTGGATCCGGTGACAAACTCGAACTCGGGCTCGGTCATCCCAAAGAACTCGTGTGTAGGGACTCAGCAGGGATAACGATCGTCATCATCATCGACCATCTCATTAGTCAAGTGAAGCGCGAGAAATGGACCACGCTCATCGAAGCTAGAAAGAAAAGCGGAAAACAACCAAACAAAACAAGCGAGAAGAAAAGAAAAAGGAAAAGGATATACAGGGTGCCTCCAGTAGCGCTTCCGATTATTGTCGGCGACTCGACAACCATTGTAAGTTCAACCCGGATCGGGCCAGCAGCGTTTCGGCCGGTCATTCTATCAAAGAGCTCTTGTCAGCAATGTGACCAGAAAAACAACAATGCATGCAGGGAATCCTGTTCTTCACACTCTCCCAGGCTCCTTTGATCTTTCTAGCTGTTGACTTCTTCCTCCCCTGCTTCTTCTTAAGATGCATTTCCTTCCAATACTGCTCCATATCCCAACTTCCAGCGAAGACTTCAGCTGGTGATTCGATAACGGCCTCGGTGAATAAATCTGGTGCAAACTCTGTAAAGTCATCGACTTCAGGATTCACACACTCAAATATGTCGAGGAACCGAACAATCAAAGGTGCCTCCTTTGGTAGACCAATGTAATGTTTGCACCTTTGACCATTTACCTTAAACGGCCGATCACCAATTCCTTTTAGCTCCAACACTCCGCTTGGAAAGACTTGCAAAATCTTGAACGGGCCGGACCACCGTGTCCGTAGCTTTCCAGGAAACAAATGTAACCTGGAATTGTATAGCAAGACGTGCTCTCCCGCATGAAACTCTTTTTGCTTAATTTTCTTATCATGGAGCAGCTTCATTCTGTCCTTACTCACTCGGGCGCTCTCATAGGCCTGGAGCCTGAACTCATCTAGCTCATGCATCTGCTTTGAAGTCTGTGCTCACCACAAGCTTTGGAATCAAAGTTCAAAACTTCGTCGCCCAATAAGCTTTATGCTCAAGTTCGACCGGCAAATGACATGGCTTTCCATAAACCATTTGATACGGAGATGTACCCATAGGTGTCTTGTAAAACATCTGTAAGCCCACGATTACATCATCAATTTTCGATCCTTCCGATGATTGTTAACCGTATTTTCTAAGATCTTCTTGAGGCTCTGGTTACTACGCTCTGCGACCACTTGTCATAGGATGGTATGGTGTACCGGTTTATGCCGAACACCATATTTCTCTAATACTTTGTCGGTGGTCGATTACAAAAAAGTCGTCCCCTCGTCGATTAAGGCTCTCGGCAACCAAACCTCACAAAAATGTTTTTCTTTAAGAATTTCATGACCGTTTTATGGTCATTTGTGGAGTGGCGATAGCCTCCACCCATTTAGACACATAGTCTACAGGACTAGGATGTATCTATTCCGCATGAGGATGGGAAGGGACCCATAAAGTCAATCCCCGGACATCGAACACCTCACACTCTAAAATGGGTTTTAACGGCATATCATATCTCCTTGTCAAAGCACCGGTTCTTTGGCACCTATCACGACCTTTACAAAAGGCTTGGTATCCTTAAAAATCGAGGGCGGTAAAAGCAGTTGGAATATCTTATAGCGGTCTTCCAGGGACCAAAGTGGCGCCGAGTGGGACCACTATGACATTGTTCAATTATGTCCCGTTGCTCAGATTCGAGGACACACCGGCGAAGCAACCCATCTTTCTGAGTTTAAAAGATACGGTTCTTCCCGGACATAATACTTGAGATTAGAGAAGAATTTCTTCTTCTCACGTCAAAAACTTGGGATTGAGATATTGGGAATGGAGGTAATTAACGATTGAAGAATACCACGGAGGATCAGACGTGCAACTATTCACAGACATAACACTCTCAAAGGGCAATATAAATCGATGTCTTGTGGATTTTCCTCTACTACGGGCAACACTCTTGATATGTAGTGCGCTCTTTGTGTTTTCACTACTCTTGATATCTTTAATATGAACATCAAACTCCTGCGCAGGTAAGAATCCAACGCAGATAGTCTCGGTTTTGCATCCTTTTTATTCATCAAATAGCGCAGTTTGCGTGATCGGTCAGACAATCACCTTGGCCCCAGTAAATAACCGGAACTTGTCCATAGAAAAGACAACGACTAAAAGTTCCTTTTCCGTGGTAGTGTAGTTTGCTTGTGCGGATTCGAGGGTATGGCTTGCATAGTAGAGAGGTTGGAATTTACCATTAAGTCTTTGCCCCAAAACCGCACCAGTGGCGTAGTTGGAAGCATCACACATTAATTCGAATGGTAAGTTCCAATCCGGAGAGATCGAGAGTGGAGCGGAGATCGGCGATGTTTAAGCTCTTTGAAGGCACACTTGCAATCATTGTCGAAGTTGAAAGCAGCGTCCTCTTTAAGTAGAGTTGATAGAGGTTTTGAGATCTTGGAGAAATCTTGAATGAATCTCTATAGAAGCCGGCGTGACCAAGAAAACTCCTCACTTCTTTCACGTTCTTATGGTAGTTCATCTTTTCTATGGCCTCTATTTTGGCCCTATCAACTTCTATGCCCTTAGCTGAAATTTTATGGCCAAGAACAATCCCTTCATCCACCATAAGGTGGCATTTTTCCCAATTGAGGATTAGGTTCTTCTCCACACATCTGTTAAGCACCTTGTCAGATTAGCAAGACAATCATCGAGCGAGTTACCAAACACCGAGAAGTCGTCCATAAAGACCTCCATGCATTTCTCAATTAGCCCGTCAAAATTTCTAACATGCATCTTTGAAAAGTGGCGGAGCATTACAGAGGCGAGCGGCATTCGCCTATAAGCGAAAGTACCATACAGGCGGTGAAGGTCGTCTTTTCACGATCAAGCGGGGTTTATAGGGATGCGAAGTACCGGAGTATCCGTCCAGGAAAGCGATAAAGGGTGTCTGCATAAGCGCTCGAGCATTTGGTCAATGAAGGGGAGAGGAAGTGGTTCTTCATGGTTACCGTTCGATTTCTATAGTCGATACACACACGGTAACGGTGACTAATCTCAATGCGACTTCTTCTCCCTTGTCATTTTTTCAACGGTGATACCACCTTTCTTAGGGACCACTGCGTGGGGACACCCAATCACCGCATCGGCTATTGCATATATGATCCCCATATCAAGCAACTTGATGATTTCTTTCTTCACCACCTCCTGCATGTATGGGGATTTAACCGTCTTTGAGGTTGTCTAATATGCTTGGCTCCTTCTTCGATTTTTATCTTGTGCATCTGAGGCGTCGGAGATATACCTCGATATCTCTCCACCGCCACGACCAAAAGCTTTCTCATTTCTTTTCAAGGCGGCCAACAACTTTCGCTTCTTCTTCCTCTGTCGACTTAGCGGAAACAATTAACGGAAGCCGATCACCTCTCTCGGGAAAAATGTTTGTAACGGGTTTAACTTTCGAGGTCAATCGGAGGGTCTTTCAAACTAGACTTTAAAACTTTACTTTGCAAATTATTAGAGGAGAGCAACATAACTTCTAATAAATCTACTTCCTCTCGAAGGCGAAAGGTTCTTACTCACTACAACTTCATCTTGGTCTCGGCTCAAGCTCATTCAAATCTATCCTACCATATTGGTTCAGATTATCGATCAAGCGTTCGTATTCGAGAATCTCGCAAGGACTTGCTCTTCTAGAAAATCTTTGAAATCATCAAATGATTCCTCGATAGAGTAGCCGGTTGGACATTGAGAAGGTCTTTTGATAGCTTTAGATACACTATAGCTCACTTCTTCATTTCCAACACGCAAAGTTACTTTAGCACCGTCATCACAATCAATGAGGGCTCAGCGATGAAGCAGAAAAGGTCGTCCAAGAATCGAGGGGTGTATTGGGTTGTTTGATGTCTAAGACATACCAATCCACGGAGAAAGGTAAATCGATCGACTGAACCAACAAATCCTTTAAAATCCCCTGTCGCTTTCTTGGATGATCTGTCTGCGAACTGAATACTCATAATGGTAGGTTCCAAAAGATGGTCTAATTGGAGTGTTGACACACATATAAAGGCATAAGACTAATTGAAGCTCTAAATCACATAAGGAATTAGGGAAAATGAGACCTCCAATTTGCAAAGTAAGGGACGAATCGCCCGGGATCATCTTTCTTATCGGTAACTCTTCATAACTCATCATTGAACAATCTTCACTGGTTACCTTTTCCATACTCTCCAACTTCTTTTTAGATGAGACTACATCCTTTATGAATTTGGTGTATTTGGGCATCTCAACCAACACATCAGATAAAAGTAGATTAACTTGAGTGTTTTGAAGGTTGAGTACCTTCCGTACTTTTGTCCTCGCATAAAGGGATGTTTTTCTTCCTTGGTGGAAATGGAAGTTTCTTCAATTCTTCTTGAAAAAACTTTCTTAGAAGAGGCACTTAATGACTTTATCTTCTAAATCCTTCCATCTCACCGTCTTCTTACTTGTCAAGGATCCTCATCGACTCACTTCTTCAGATTTCTCGATCGTGCAGTCGACCACCCGAATTCTTTCTTGATTTCTATCTCATCTTCCTCTTTTTTCTTCACCCAGTTGGGGATTGGGTCTTCTCAACTTCCCTCCCACGAATCGGTGGTAGGAGGGTCTACTCGTTTCCACAGTTACGGTTGAATGCGGGGTTTCCTTGAAGTTGAGTGCGGATCTTAAATTCATGGCACTAGTTTCCTCCCTACCATAAGGGGTGGTTGGTGTCGATCAGTACGAGTTTGGGTTCAAATCGACTTGGCCACTTGGGCGCCGCTTTGGATTTCTTTTCGTGGCTGGGCAGATGACCACGAGGTCGTGTAGCTAGTCGCTCATTAATCGTCCCATTGCCTCTCCAGATTTTTAATAGTTTTTGTTGCTCCTCAAAATCGGATCTGGTAGGAGCATCATTGGACCAGAGATGGCCCTTGATGATTTTGAAATCCGGGAGGATGTTGATTAGACCGGTTTTGATAAGAAGAATTGGTGTTGGCGGCCATGCCTGATTGAACCTCTGTTGAAAATTCGAACTCGATTCGGGTTTTGAGAGTAATTTCGATTGGAATTTTGATAGTTCGAGTTGGAATTTTGACTCGATTATAACGAGTTTTGATTAAAATTTCGGTTTTGGTTATAACCACGATTACGAAAGTTATTACGGCGAGAAAATTGATTTGGGAATCGTTGGTTTCTTTGACGAGAAAAAGCATTGACTTCATCATTTTCCTGTTTAGGGGACAAGCTAGAGAAGTGTGGCCGCTTTAGACCACAAGTCGGCAAATAATCGGAGTGTCTTGTCTCGTACTTTGGGCGGCATTGACTTGGTAATTCGCATGGGGATTGAATTGACATTGGTCAATCACGTGACCAATCGGCAATGATTGTCGCGATCTGAACTTGAGCGTTCGTTGATAAGGAGGAGTAGGTGTGATTTGTTTTGGGGATGAGTAAGAGCGGCCACCTACTGCTGCGGCATAGCGATCACTGATTACGAGAATTGACTTCCTCAATCTTTGGAGCAGACGAGAGTAATTGTACGATATGAAGGAGCATAGTTATATCTAGCTATATCTTCAAATAAAGCCCAACCTTCGTCGGGTGTCTTCTTGAGAAAAGCTCCTCCGGATGAACTATTCACCATCCCTTTGGTTAGTTCGGTCAAACCACTAAAGAAAGTGTTGACTTGGCGTTGTAGATCTAGGCCATGATGAGCAGCGACGCAAAAGAGATTTGAAATGCTTCCAAGCATCAAATAATGACTCATCCATTTTCTGTTGGAAGGTGAAAATGTCGATCGAGGCATTAGGCGATCTTTGAGGTGGAAAATCGACTTAGGAACTCCTTCTCGAGTCTGCCCAAGTGGTAATAGATCGAGGGTTAAAGAGTTATACCACTCTTTTGCTTCTCCTCATGAGAGAGAAAGGAAAAGCTTTAATTTTATAGCATCCTCGAAACTCCTTGAATGCGGGTCGTGTCACGAGATCTCGGAAGGCGTAGACATGATTATGCTTGATTTTGAAGGTAGACCATAAAAGATAGATGCATCTTTGAAGCATCCGAATAAGACCAGTCTCTCGAAATGGTGCTGCGATTTCGAGCAAGGCTACTGGCCGAGGTTTACCGTGATGGCTCCCGGCATAGCATAATCTGCTAATGACCGTCTATTGTCGACCATTGTGATAACGGTTTCTTCAAGTTCTTCCTTGCAAGCTTCTTCAAGGTTTTCTATCAGTGACCACCTAAAGAGATTTGCCTCCTTTTTTGGTTTGGACGAACAATAGTACGTTCGATCTCCGGATTGAAAATTAAAGGTCCTGATTTACTTCGTGTAAGCATACACTGACAAAAATTTCACGGGTGTGAAAATTTTCACACCTGGATGTGATATTTTCGTCCTTAATGTGACCCTTTTTTTATTTTATTTTTTATTTATTTATTTATTTTAATCAAAAGATGAACAAGAACAGATTTTCAGGAAACAAAAATCTTGCCTATACTGGGTAAGAGCATGCAGAGAGCTTTTTTTTTTTTTTTTTTTTTTTTTTTTTTTTGGTTCACTAACAGAAAAACTAAATTAAGGTATTAAAATCAGGGACGTGTGATCAAATTAATCTAAGGCTATTCTAACAACTAAAACAAAAATAGAAACACACAACCGTTGCCAATTCCCCGGCAACGGCGCCAAAAACTTGTTGTAGAAAGCGGTTATAATACATAAAAGCGATCAAAACAAGTTATAAAAATTTATAATTTGGTCGTGGCCTCAAGTGCAAGGTAAGTAGCAAAATGGTGTAACCGAGTCGATCACGGGAATTGGGGTTGTATCGATTCAAGTTTTAGTTGCAAATGTCACGAGTTTATACTAATTGCGAAACAATGAGCAGTAAAAGCGAAAGTGAGCGAGTCATGATGAGCGATAAATTTGCAGAAAAATAATAATTAACAACTAGGGTGAAGGCTTGAACAATTATCCAAATGCGGTGATATAAAAGCAAGCAAACACGGTTCCACGAATCAAACAAATACCGGTTTCAAACTATTAATCAAATGATTCTATCGAGGTTACGATTATTACACCTAACCGAATGCCCAAATCTCTAATGGCTTAGATGATTTTATTCACAATCTTTTATCAAAGATTGATCCTTTAACGTTCTTAGGTGGGGATATTTATCAATATCCAAAAATCTAAACCGTTTAAACCACAACTTTCGTTATAATTTGGTTTAAAAGATTCAAACTTTTGTATAGTGACCTAGGGCTCCATTAATCGTCATCAACGGATTGTCGGATCATACAAATAATCTATCGATCGAAATGTAAAGACGATATGAAAACGATACAAAAGTTCTAACCTTTTTGATAGAAATCAATCAATACAATAATCTGAAAGCCGGTATCCGTTTGAAACACTTCCCCTAGTTTGCTTGATGAAGAAATTAGCTCCTCATTGTTGAGAAATTTTACACCCTAATTGTGTTTTTTGGAATGAAAATATAAAGGGAAAAAAAAAGGAAAAAGTCGGCCCTTCTCTGTTGTGAATTGCGGCTGTGTATGGATATCTGTGATTAGGGTTAAAAGCTGTGGTATTTATAGATATGCTGAAGTCGGTTGCTGCACAAAAGTTCCGGACGCCCGTTTGCTTCTTTCTTGAACTCAAACTTCTAAAATTCATATCTTGAGTTGTAGACCTCCAAAAATTATGATCGAGCGTCATAATTAAGCTCTCGGAAAACTCTACAACTTTCATTAAGGACTCTTCTTGACGCCTTTTTCTTAGCCCGTCGTACATGCAGTCGTTTTGGGATTTTCCAAAGCTTTAATCCATCTTGATCCTCTTGTATCTCTTTCTTTCCATTTTAATCTTCAATCAAACATCATTGTCTAAGCTCATCCCATCAATTCTCATGACATATTTAGGTACCTACAATCACGATAAAGATGTGCAAAATGTAATATCACGGATATAACGGTATTTACCTATAAACTCACGTAAAACTACCACTTTTGCACTTAGACGCTTCTTAAACGCGTTTGCTCAATATTTAGATAAAACCAATGATTTTCTATAAAAACCATTTAAATAACGAGGATATTGTTACGGAAATATTGTAGAATAAACCATAAATTTCACCCTTAACAGATTGTATGTATATATATGGGATACTAAATAAATTAATGTGTTGATTGAATTTTCGAATAAGTTCTTAACCTGAAAAAAAAAATAATAATGTTGAATCAAAAAATTTATCAAAAAAAAAAAAAAAGGTTGAATAAAAAAAAAATAAGATCTTAATGTGTGTGTGTTTTTTTAAAATAAGTTCTTAACCTATGCAAAAAAAAAAAAAAAAAAAAAAATCTTAACGTTGATTAAAAAAAAAGGTCTTAATGTGTTTTTTTTAATAATCATTTTTTTATGGTTAGGTTTATAATTGATTAAATAGATATATATGTAATTTAATTAATGTTTATGATTGATTGGATGTATATATGGAATACTAAATTAAATTTATAACAATTTTCAAGTGGGGAAACACTTGACGGGTTGAATCAAAAAAAATAAGGTCTTAATAAAAATAAATAAGATCTTAATGTGTGTGTGTGTTTTTTTTTTAAATAAGTTCTTAACCTATGCAAAAAAAAAAAAAAAAAAAAAAAAAAAAAAAAAAAAAAAAAAAACCTTAACGTTGAATAAAAAAAAAAGGTCTTAATGTGTTTCTTTTTTAATAATCATTTTTTTATTGTTAGGTTTATAATTGATTGGATAGATATATATGGAATTTAATTAAGGTTTATGATTGATTGAATGTAGATAAGAAATACTAAATTAAATTTATAACAATTTTTAAGGTGGGAAACAACTGAATTTTAAAACACATAACTTCGCTTTTTATAATAGTAATGATAATGATATATGAATGCATAAATAACTCTCTTTTTTTCATTTTTTTTTATAAATTTTATTTTTCCCTTTCTTGCCATACCAAAAATATCAAATTATGTTACCTTACAATGAGCCATAAAAATAAAAAACAAAAAACAAAACAAAAAAAACTGTAATTGAACATCAGTCTGTTTCCACATGGACATGATAAATCCATCGAACACAAGAAACCTGAAACATTGTAGGAAAGCAGAAGCTTAAGAAAAATGACAACCATAGGAAAATATACCAGCACATTTTGTAACAAGTAATGAAAAATTATTTGCAAATACAGAGGAAAAAAATAATAAGGAAACATTAAGGGATATTATTTGCGCACATCATCTTCACAGAATCGACTATGTGAAAGTCAATCGAAATTGGGAAGGCTGCATCTTGGCTATAGATTTGATTTAATACACATGTAGTGTGGTACACCGGTAGTGTCGTGATGATGCAAATAAATACCCCCAAACATTAACGAGGGATCCCGGATAACTTGTCTAAACAGTGAATGGATTTTCAAGCAACTGATCAAGAATAGGTCCCATAACTTTTTCAGAGTCAGCAAAACAATCTTGGTTGTTCTTGTAAGCAGCATCCGTTATGCGTATTGCGTTGAGAATCATTTGGAGGAAACTTCTTGCGATGGGAGATTTCGCGTTTTGGCAATATTCTTCATTGAAATCTTTCCAACTATCCTCGTACATTTCATTAAACTTCTTACATGCTTCTTCCTCAGTTACGTCGTAATTTTTCATGTAAAACTGTATTGATGTGGTGGTTCCTCTCTCTTTCTCGAACTTCAATATATAGATGAATGAACATACATTAGTCAGTTCGTGGAAGAAGTGTTTTAGGGGGAAATTACTATTCACTATACAAAAAACAAATGTTCATTAATTTAGAGACAAATATACTACCATTATTAATCGAGTTAATTATCTACCTCTCGCTTAACTTTTTGAGAGAGATGGTAGTTCAACATGGTATTAGAGCGAAATGTCCTGGGTTCAAACCCCGCTCCAATCACTATTTTCCCAAAAAATAAGGAAAAAAAAAAAGACTATGCCTACAAGTGTTGGGTCTATCTTATTTCTTAAAGGCTAAGGCTTACATGGGTCTCTCTGCGCACACAGACATAGGCATCTCTCCATCTTATAGGCCCACACTTGAGGGCCTTGAGATATAATTTTGATTATCTACTTCTTATCACCGTAAACTTTTGGGAGACCTCCTAGGTTTCCTGTAAAACCGTGAACTTTTATTCAGGGTATTTGTGTCATTTTGATAATAGTTTTTATGGATTAATAAGTAATCGAAAAAGAAGTGGTTGACAAGGATTGTGGTTGTTTTAATTAAAGAGATAATTATTGGGATCAGTTATTTTAGGTATGATATTTAAAAGTTAAGATTTGAGATAAATATTGAACTACTTGGAGAAAAAGATTACACACTATAAATAAATGTGTGGTGTGGTGGGTATTTTATATTAAGAAAAAGAAAAAGAATAGCCGGCAACTCTCCCAGGGAAAATAAGAACTAAGAAGCAATTGACAGTTCGGCAGAAGATGGAAAAAGGAAAAGAAAGAGAAGGAAAAAAAGAAGAAGATGATTCGGTCACGATTCGGTACACTGTTTTTCAATCCATTCCAGGAGTGATCTGTGGGTAAGTTTAAGTAATGATATTTATTGTCTTTTAAGGGTTGTAATTTTGGATTTAGGATTAAAGATTTTGAATTTAGTTATTAGGGTTTATTCAGAATTAACTGAGGATCGAAAAAGGTCAATCGTTGATAGATTTGTTGTCGGATTTTAGATTCACGTATAATTTGGAAGTAAGATGTTGTTAAGTTCATAGTTCGGCTTGTCTTTAAGGTAAATAATTCTTCTTATCAAAAGGTTCCGTTTTTAGTTTAAAGATTATGTTTTTTTTTTTTTTTTTTTTTTTTTTTTTTTTTTTATGTGTTTTGAATATTGTTATATGTTAAAATGCACAATATTAGACATGATTATGTACTGCGGGTATTTGCAAAGCTGTGTTTTGAGCGTTATTCCGTTTACTAGTTACTTTAAAATAAACAGCATTGTTAAAGCTTTATAATGTTCTTTGGATAAATTTCGGTAGTTTCTTCTACGCGTTTTAGTTAAGAGTAGTGGAGATAGGTTGAGAGTTTGATGTTCTTATGGCCTTTGTAAGTTCCCATAGGTTGTATATGGTTTTAAACATGATCTTATGTGCTTCATGTGCTCCTACGTGTTTATAGTTAGTGTCCTGCAATGTACTGTGCAGAGTACCATGGGTTTTAAGTCCTGTGTCGGAGGTATGCTTAACTGTGCTCACCATGTCGTTCCCAAGACGACGGTTTTAAGTCCCATGGTTGGAGTCATATTAGCCGTGTTGCACAAAACCTTTATGCTAAGTTATGTGGGTTTTAAGTCCCATGATAAGCCAGTAAAGTATGCTGAGCCCCATGGGTTTTAAGTCCCATGAAGACCTGTGGGTTTCAAGTCCCACGAGTGAAACCATGATATGACAGTCAAGGCAATGGGTATTAAGTCCCATTCCAAGTAAGTAGAGACAGACACAAGATAGACAAGACGCGGACATGCTATGGTTAGTAGACAAGTAAAGTATGTGTTAATAGACAGCTTACGTAAGTTTGATCAGCTGGGTAAATACAGTAAGTAATTAATGTCACGAACAAGTATATGCAAGATAAACTAATGTAGTAAGTAGGCATGTTTCATGTGCATTTTAAGTAACAATTTAAAGGTGGTTTCCCTTTACGTTTTAAAGTTATGCTTTAAAGGTAGTTTAATTTATGTTACAAGTAATGTCTTTAAATAGTGTGTGAAAGTGGATAAAGTAGATTCATGTCACGTCTCCCGGCATCCGATATGCATGAATCTCTCTTTTGATTTTCTTTCTCCTTACTGAGCTTGTGCACGGGCTCAATCCTTTATTTGGAATAAGAAGATATGCATGTTAAAGACGAGTTGGATAAACGAGAATGAAGAACAAGCTTACGAATGGAGCTTTGAAGTTCTTTATGTATCGGTGGTTCACTTATTAGTCAAGTTGAGTAGTAATTGATGTTAGTAGTTAATTATGATTTAGCTTGATAGCAGTTGTAATATGTTGAGTTTGTTAATGGAAAGTCTTACGTGTCAATTTACCGAGTCTCTTGCTTGTTTCTTTTGTGCCACACTTTCTGATATGACATGAGACTTACGTGGGATTTAGAGTTTACTCTAAATGTCACATGCCGAACGTTCCTCTTCCGGATAAGGACTCGGTATCCGGGACATGAGCGTTACATTTCCAACAAATTTTTTAATGAATATATATGTAAATTGTTCGGTGCTTTGCACGGAAGTGGCCCCTTTAGTATAAGACATTTGTAAAATAAATGTGTAGGTGAAAAAAAAAGTTCTGTTGGTGTGCTGTTAGTTTAAATGTTAAAAAATTTTCACGTCATGTCATCCGAAGTCTCCGTATGATATATATTTTTAATTAACACATGTCGCATGACTTGCCGTATCATTATATTTTGAAATTTTCCGTGTCGTGCCATATGACGTGTCCGTATCTGTGTCCGTACTATATAGATGTGTAGTGTAAGATTAAAATGAAACTTAAAAAAAAAAAAAAAGTTGTCGTTTTTCCACAGCAAGAACTGTGGTGCAAGGGGTACACAGATTGCTTCTGTAACGACAGTGAATCTCACGAAATATGATGTAATGATATCGAACCAAATCTTAAAACGAAGAGAATGAAAAAATAAAATATAAATCGATGAAATTTTCATCACGTTTGAAGATCTAGATCAAAATATATGAGTGTTTAAAAATGAATTACAAAAGAGAGAAAAAAAAAAAGCAGGCAGATGTGTATTAGTTTTTTTACTAAAGATGTGTAAACTGAAAGCAAACTATTCTTTCACCTTTTACTAAAAATTTGTATTGGTTTTTTTTTTTTTTTTTTTTTTTTATAAATATTATAGAAGTTGTCATTTTCCTTATAAAAAATATTTGGGTATGTCCTATTTTATAATTATCTATTTAGATTTACTGAAAAGTATAATAATAATAATTTGAATTTTTTTTTGACAACAAATAAGATTTGGTTTGTCACTATCATGCGGATAGTGTGACAATTGAAATTACAACGACTATAATAGTTAACTTGTCACTGTATTTTTGGTGACACTTTTGAAGACCAAAACACTTCACTTCAATGATATTTCACAAAGAGCAAACATATATAATTGATGATACAGTGACAACCGTATATACAGTGACAATTGTCAAGACATTAGTATCAAGATGAAGTTGCGACTACATATTATACACATATTTCATAGATTATTTTGGCTGAAAGATATTCACGGGGCTTATGTATGTTAGCAAAACAGTAACACTAACCACTTGATTTGTCACCTACATTAAGCCAATGCGCCGTGGATGCCAACAGAGAATTTCCTCTATATCTTCAATTCAATGAGAATTAATTGTTGTAGTCTTAACAAAGGTTGGAAAAAAAAACTACAGAGAATAATGTACCATAGATTTCAACCCATTTTAGATTCTGCTATTTGTATATTGATTTCGCTTACGATTGTTTTCTCTTGTTTTGCATTGATCTGTTCATCAAGATCTATATTTGGGTTTGCTTGTCTTTTCAGGTTTGACGTTGCTGCATTTCACAGTTACATAATCACATGCCCAGAAAACTACGATGCGATAGTGTAATTTTAAGGGCAAATCAGTACAACAAAATTATTTGTCCTTCTAAAACCTAGGATCTTTTTAATAGAAGATAAATTTCAGAATCAAAATGATATATTTAAAGACAAGATAAAGACCTATATATATCGGAGAGATAGATATGCTATATTATTAAATATTGATAGGAAGTCTTTTAAATAAAAGATTATAATTTGATTTTAAAATTATATTAGGATAAGACTTCTCTCCTATATAAAAAGAAGCGGTGTAATCTTTTTATTTATCAATTCAATAAAACAACAATAATTTCAGTGTTTACGTTTCCGCGTGTCTATTCTAATTTCACTTTTAAACATGTCCTATCTCCCTAATTACGTTTAGAAATGTAATTCTCCACACATAAAAAAATAAATTTATTTTTTTTACGTGCAAGAGCGACATTGTGGGTAGGGAAACAATAAATCGATACATCAGTTGTGGCTAAATATCTCATGTTATTTGCATTAACCATAAGGGTTTATTGTTAAAAAAGATAATTTGAACCTAGAAATATGCAATGAGTAGTCTGATGAAATTTTTAGGGGTAAAAGGGCGATCGCTTATTCCAATTGTGATAATGAAACATTAGATTTGAAGTGCATTCCGCGCAAAAAAGCGAGTGGATTTAGGGTTATGAGCAATGATTTGTCTTATCACCCATTTTATATTTTCATTGTCCTGATTTCTATTTTTCCAATTTTTTTTCGTTCTTTTAAACCACTGCTCCTAACCATAATTGACCAAATGATCGATGAGAATTGATTTTTAGCTAAGTGGTAGAGGAAAATAGGTTTTGGTTTCGTATTAATCAGATTTTAATCATCATCTCCTCCTAATAAAATGAATAAAATCCTCCCCTTTCCTTGATCCTGCCAAAATGATTATATGTGTAAAAGCTCATTTTAATGCCGATTTACTCATGGACCAATCAGGCAATTTTACGACGTTAGAAGATAGGTGAAAATTGTAAAATTAGTCTCATAACTTTAATATCGTATCAATTTTGATTTCATACGTTTGCAATTATCTATTTTAGTACCGTAACTTAGAAGATACACATCATTTTTGGTCTAGCAATTATCAATTTTGGTCAAGATAACTTTAAAAAAAAACATCAATTTCAAGACATTCATATTTTCCGGTGAGTCTTCTTCGTTTTTTTTTTTTTTTGTTTTTTAAATATCTCGATCCAAAATGACCCGAACCGCCAAAAAAAAAAAAAGAAAAAAGAAAAAAAAGTACCTTGTATGAAGCTAAATCATTTCGTAACCGGCAAATTAAGGAGGCAGCCACAAGCATTTGAGGATCATGAGAGAGCCAATCAAAAACAGTCTGAGTTGCTGACTCAATTGCTAAATAGCACATGACAATAGTTGCCTTCAAACCACTACTAATCCATCCCATCTTCAAGTAATCATCAAATGTTGGAATCTCGTCGCCAAATAACCATTTTGATTGAATGTTGGAACACCGACAATATTCTTTCCACTGATTAATTAAATCCCATGTCAATAATGTCTTTAATTACTTTACTAATGCAAATTAAGAGATGCTCACACAAAATAAAATTAATATTATTATTATTATATTTTTAAATTCAATATTTGTCAAAAATGTCAGATAAAATCCTTCTGAATTTCGACAAAAAATAGTTAGCAAAATAAGTAATGATCCGGGTACAAGCAAAATAAGTAAAGATCCGGATGTTAGGTGTAGTGCCCGAAATACAATTATGTAATTGTTTTAGGACAAAATTAATAATTCATCTTATTATATGCATGTATGCTTATAATTAAGACACTATTGAAAACCCTAAATCGCCGTTTATGTAATCACATAACTCGGTGTATAATTTATATACACAAGAGGATTGAGTTAGTGAGATGTACTTAAAATTAACTTAGTCCATAGCGTTGATTAACCTGAGTACGGGTCTCATGATTAATATGCTAATAATGCACCAGAACACTTTACGGTGTGATGATCTTATCGGACCGTCGGTAATAGGGTTTTAGTGGGGCATTTATATATGATGATAATCATATGAAATTTGGACCGATTTGATTTGAGTTCTCGATATAATTCGTAATCGAGAAATCTTATCGAATCACAAGATGATCATATATGGATTAATCTCAATCTGAGGTGATCTGAGGCAAGCTCGCTAGGATCGGGGTAGGGTTTGATGTGTTAGTAAGGATCACCGTAGTATGTGGTCCAACATTTCTCGTTGGCTCTATTCAGAATGAGTGAGTAGTACGTGTTATCACGAGATATGGAATCCATTCATTCCGCCGAAAGTAAGCAGAGGCGAGTTCCACTTATTTGTTAACCCAGAAAGCGATCGATCGGTGAGTTCATATTTAGACTAATTAGCTACTAGTCGGATATGTGAACTAATTGATCGATGAGGGGTTAATGGTAAATAAGGATTATATGTTTCGAGAAGGGTTTACGGAAATATCCCGACTCAAAGTGAGCGATCATGGAGGATTTATCCGTATGTAATGATTATATCGGTGGACGCTTTCGACTCATAAATTGAGTGTAAGTTATCTATATTCGATAGAGTTCGAGTTTTGGGTTTATGGTGGTGTAATCCCGGAATTAATAGGTTGGATATAATTATTACATCGATGAATAATTTTTATTTGATTTATTGTAATTTCTGAATATGGGTGTAATTAAAGCGCGTGGCTCACAATATAGCATATAGGTTTCTCGTCGTTGCACCTCAATTATAATTAAATGGTTGGATTGGGCAATTTAATTTGATAGGTGGATTAATTGTTTAGTTGGATTTAAATAATTAAATACTGCGGAAAATACATTTTTAGGTAATTTCATTTTTAAAATAGTGTGTTGACCTTTTTGATTTAATTGGTCAAATATAGAAAATTGCGTGTGAACCTTTTTAATAAAAAGGTGGCGCCATTTTTGTCAAATAATTAGAAAGAAATTAGTTTTCTTGGATAATTATTTAACATGTGATTTATCTTTTATTTGTTAATTGATAATTCATGGAATATTAGATAATAATTTGATTTATCTTAATTTGTTTGGGATAATCATTTTATTTATCTTTTATTTGGAATAAAGGATTAATGTAATAATTATCTCTTAATTATTTAATCATTGGAGGTTAAATTTTACTCTCCTATATAAAAAGAGTTCTTCCAAGCCTTTTGAGACACACCTACAACACGCCATATTGGAAGAAAGAGCTTAGAATTTTCGGCCATCTTTCTTCGGGTTTCGAGTTGGAATAATCTTCGGGATTATTCCGGTAGCATATCAAGGAGGTCCGGCGGCGGGAAACACCATCCACCTGGTGTTGCTGGGAGATACACGTTGGAAGGCTGTGGCTTCTCAACTTTCATGGATACTACTTTTGTTCTTGGAGTTAAGCGCAATAAAAAGGTAAAAATCCAAACTTCCTTGTAGTTTGATCTTTAATTTATGTTCTTTGTTTCGTTTAGATCTAGATCCGATACTTCCGCTACGTAATCGGGTCAATCTATGCTTGATCCGACGATATTACTTCTAACACCGAACACAACCAAACTTCCTACCCTTATTAACTATGATGAAAATTCATCATAAACAACAAGCCATACATCATGATCACATGTTAGAATCTCGGTTGTGTCACTTGTTGTAGCACAATCATCGTGCCCGTATCATTAATCCTGCTAAATTTTATTGGATCGGAATTAGTGAACATAGTTGCTGACATATTTCTTTAATTAGTTGTGGCCAGTAAAATTTCTCCCCCACCGATGATGTATTTTTATCTCTCCCGGCCGGTGTGTGCAAACATCCCCCTTGATGAAGTTCTTTAATGATAATTTCCCTTACTAAAGTCTTGGGTATGCATAATTGATCACCATTGAATAAGAACCCTTGGACCAGATGGAAATCACCTACAAACTCTTTGCTCTCACTGCTGGAGGGCGTGCTCTGATAATGGCATAAAACTCTTGTTCATAGGTTGTCCAATTTGCCATATATGGCTGAAGATAGCATTTCACTGAAAAAGGCAACTGGCTCGCCCTCCTGGCTTAAAACAGTCCTTATACCCATCACTGAAGCGCGCATCTGTGTCTACTTGAATAACTTTTCAAAGTCCAGAAGTATTAGAACATAGAGCTGTAGTGAGTCTATATTTGGTTTCTTCAAAGCTTGTTGTTTGTTCAGGACAGGACCCCACCTGAAGTTTTCCTTCTTCAAACAGTCAGTAAGAAAAGATGTCAGGACACTGAATCCCTTAATAAATTTCTTGTATAAAGAGGCCAATCCCCAGAAACTCCTATGTGTGATGATGTTAGTTGGAATAGGCCAGTCCCTATTCCCTAATAGCTTTTACCTTCTTAGGATCTGCGTGTATATAAGCTGATTATGAAACCTAAGAAAATCAATTTGGGAGTTGGGAATATGCGCTTATTTAGGTTCATATATAGTTTATTAATTCTCCTGAGACTTCAAAGAACTTCTTCAAATGTACCATGTGTTATGTCTTGTCTTGACTAAAAACCATGATATCATCAAAATATACTATTACAAACTTGTGAAGATAGGGTTTCAAAACTTTACGCAACAACCTCATCAATGTACTGGGAGCATTGCACTTTCCAAAAGGCATAACTAACCAATTCCCTTTTTGAGTCTTGAAACTGGTCTTCCACTCATCTCATGGCCGAATCCCTATCTAATGGTAACCACCGGTAAGATCAATCTTGGAGAAAGTCTTGGCTTTGGTACGGTGTTCAAATAGGTCATCAACCCTGGGTATTGGGAACATGTATTTGATTGTGATTTTGTTGATAGCACTTCTATTAGTGCACATCCTCTACCGCCCTCCATCTTTGGTACCACTAATGCATGGACTGCACATGGGTAGGTACTAGGTTTGAATGTTAGGTTCAAACGCTTATCGTCGTACTAAAACCGATTGAGGATAGTAAATGTGATACTATATTTCCTTATACCGTACAAATTTTCAGCATCTTGTTCGAACCCGCTTATGCTTGGGCAGGAAGGACTGCTGGCAACCCTAAAAATCCTCCCGGCACTGCCACTTTTGCAACTACATAACATCTTTGTTCTTTGGGATTCAAAATTTGTAATGTAATATTCCGATTTTTGAGAAAGGGCAGAAGTGTCATTTTACAAAAAAACGTAATATTATATTTACTATATTTTGGATTTAAGAAATTTTTATATATATATATATATATATATATATATATATATATATATATAAATTATAATTTGGGAATTTATGGATATTGTAATTAAGGAAATAATGTGTAGTTATTAGGGAGGTTTTATTTGTGGAAATAAACCCCCCATTATCTAAAGGAGGTTTTCGGAATTCCTTCTACGTTCAATTTCAACGTTGAGAGCAATAGCATGGACAAGGAGGTTTTCTCCAATTTCTCACAAGATACTTATCCAATTTCAGATTTGAGTAGAACAGTAGAATCTGAGAAGACAATGATCATGTTGATACTAAAAGTTTGAAGTTTTGGAAAAGGTTAGTTTTAGCCCTAATTGTGATTTGATCAAGTTTCAAGGTTGTGTTTGGTGAAATTTGTAGTTCTGAATTTTTAGAAACCTTGATCCTTATTAGTTCTTGAATTGATTGTGGATCAAATAGGTTTTTGGTTGAGTTTTGTGAAGGCGACTGCAGTTTCTTAGAGTTTTGCTTTGAATGTTGCGTTGATCAAGTAAGAGGATCCTCCTATTGTGTTAATTCAAGTTTTATAAAGTTGGATTGTACTTTGGTATTGTTTTGATGTTAACTAGCATGCCTAAATGTTGATTTTGGTATGTAAAGTATTACGTTATGTGAAAGTTATGTTTTGCTGCTGTTTTGCTGCTTAAACTGATGTTAAACATGATTGGAAAGGGTTAGAATTTGAAAAACTGTAGAAAACTTCTGTTAGGGCTAAATTTAGGTCAATAGCGCGCGTATTGGGGGCGTAGCGTGCGCTATACCTGAGTCATAAAGTGGTAAAATGATATAGAGACGTTTTAACGCGCGTATTGAGGCATATAGCGCGCTCATTAGGTCCAGAAAGCATCCTGAATGATCCAGGAAGCTTTTAGCACGCGCATTAAGCATGCAGCACGTGCGTTGAGAAGACCAGAGTGGGTTTAGCGCGCACATCAGAGGCATAGCATGCGTATTAACCCTGTTTTTGTGACATGATGAGTTTTAAGCCACGAGACCAGATTTGAATGTTGCTTCTTGATCTAATAGCATCAAATGAACATGAACAAGCCATGATTAAGCTTCTAATACGGTAAGTTCCGGCACCGAATGGAATCTTCATAAGAGTTGAAGTTCAGGACCGTCGGAAGAGCGTGAATGGCCTGTGATTTGATGAATTAGACTTCATCAATGTCTGTGTATGTATTTAGGATGTTGTGCCTAGATGTCTAAGTGAGGGAATAGAGCTATTAGGTGAGATTTGCCTTGAAATCACTTAGGTGGCTAGTTAACGATTAATCAAATACATACTTGAGTAGTAAACAACTAAACATCATGTCATTCTTGTTAAGGCACAAGTTTATATCATGATGTGTGGATGGTCAGTAAAAGTGAATAACTCTGTAGGTTTAGAAGACCCAATGTACGGAGGGACTTCGCCGAACGTGTACATTATCGGGACTAGCCCGTGGCTATGGTGTGATCCACTAATAGGTTGCAAACGATATCTCATGGTGGGTAGCACTATGCGTAGTGCCCTTTAAAGCGGATGTAACAAAGATAAGCTAAGTTAAAAACTAATAGGCACGACATGTTTGATGAGCATGAAGTGAATCCTGGAGTTGAGTCATGAATCATGCTTTATAAACTTGTTTAATACAATAGCTTCTGTCTCTTGCTAAGTACATTTGTACTTACCTCAAATGCATGTTTGTTTGTGTTTGAGGATGAGCAGATTAACATGTTGATCTTGAGTTTGACGAGGTCCTTGAGGATGATGTTTGATGATATTATGCATGATGGTTTCATTTAACTTTTGTGATATATGTTGTATCAAGCTATGTTGCATTTGTTTAAATTCTAAGACATGTTGTACTTATATTTGGATATTCTTGTAAGACAAGTTTGTTGTAATTTCTTTTGAGACATCGTGTCTTTGTAAGATTTGTTTATTGTTGTTGTAAGATTACCTTTCTGTCTTTGGTTTAGTAGATTTCTATTCTCATCCTTTAATATATATATATATATATATATATATATATATATATATATATATATATATATACACGAGTCATTTAGCTTTCGTTAATGCTAAACTCGACACACATATGAGAAAGGCTTATGTATAATATTGAATTTATTTTATATTATACGTGCCAAACGTTAGTTTCCGGATAAGAACTTGGTGTCCGGGAACGGGGCATTACAGTTGGTATCAGAGTGAAGCGTCCTTGTTGCTCTAGGTTTATTTTCCTTTAAGATAAGTATCTTTAGACCACTCAGTAACATTATGATTTTCCTTGATCTTTCAGAATGGTAGTTACCCGCAGAGGAGTCCACAACATCGAAAGTTCAGGAGTACGGCAAGACAGTCCGATACCAGTACTAGGGGTGGTGTTGTGCAACCGAATCATCGGCCTCATCAAAACCAGACACCACCACCTCAGGCTCATCAAGAGAATTCTCCGCGTTGGCAAGATGGAGAATAGGTTCAGGCAAGGACGGAGCCAGAATTTAAAATATATGTGCAGCTTCCATGGTTTAGGTTTGTTTTCGACGTAGGAAGCTGCTCATATATTTTCAGCAAATAATTAAGTGATGAAGGAGAGGGGTATAGCTAGTATGACTATCAGAAATTTTATTTTAGGATACAAGTGATTTTTGAAGAGTATTTTTTTAACGATTCTAAAATACAAGCAGTTACACGTGAGAGATTTACCGGGATATCACACACAATTAGCACAACCAGATCAACGGTGAGTCTTTTATTTTGATATAAATTCAAAGTGTGTCTTTTTAATTATTTTCGAGTATTTTACTTATACCAAAATGATATTTCAAACTCGGAAGTCATTTTCGAATGATTTTCTTCAAAATTAATAATCGACTGTTTTGAGCTAGTGCGCATTTTTTTTATAATAACAAATGATACTTGGAATTGACGGACAATACTTGCTCGCTCGCTCGCTCATGGCACAAAAGTGTCAAAGCTCTGGTGGCTAAGGGGATTAGAGTTACTACTCTAGGAGAACGGCTAGTCACCGTTCTCGGGGCCTCTTGACTCAGAGTTTTTCCGACAGTAGCTAGAGTGCACGCTCGTAAGAGTGGGGACGGTACCGTTTCCCCAAAGATTCATGCTACAGCCGGGAAAAGCAAGGGCTGACGGTTGGTGCGTGGGTCCTAGGGCATGGATAGGGTTGGCTGGAACCGTGTAGCGGTTTGCACGGTGAAATTTGATTCTTTTCCCTGGCGATCAGCCGGAGTCATTAGGCATGGCTAGTTCTCTTGAAGTGCGGTTAAAATCCCTTGGGTACATATGGTGTTTGGGCGGTACATGACTCATCGGCTCGGCCAAAGTTGGTGCTTGTAAATGAATTCGACATGTTTTTCTTAATGCTCGTCCACTTCAATATTAAAAATTGTCCTTCCTTTGTTCTATCATGTAATGAAGACTTCATTTGTTATTTTTAAAAGTTGTACAAAATATTGGTTTTCTTAAAAATATAGAAATATATATATATATATATATATATATATATATATATATATATATATATATATATATATATATATATATATATATATATATAAAATCTCATACACGACTCACTCATACCAAATTTTTTTGAATCACTTTCTTTTGTTTTTTTTTGTTTTTGTTTTTGTTTTGTTTTGTTTTCTTCTATAAATATAAATAAATGTTAATGATCGAGAGAAATGAAGAGTATAGGCGAGGATATTGATCGAGATCCGAGGAAAAAGAAATTGATGTTGTGGTTGGCGCCTCATTTTATTTTAAGACCTACTATAATTTTATGTGTTGTAATCGCTGTAATGAAAATAATTATTGAATTAGTGTAAAATCATTTGTGGAGTTAGTGAATTATTTTGTGTATGTATTTTGTTATATTGGGAATATAGTCATTTTATCAAAGTCACGGTGAGAGCTTCGCAACCCCTCCTAGAATGATCCCGGTGGACTTAGGGGTCGGGAGTGGGGTATTACATGTGTACCCTCCACCTCCACCTCCACCTCCACCGGTAAGCCACCCACACTTTCCAGTTATCCCGCCTTACCAACATACCTTTTACCCTCCACTTACAAGTCATCCACCTCAACCTATCATACCGCCATCACCAAGTTTTGATCACCAGTACGGTTTTGGCTATCCACCCTATGGACTACACCAGCCATACCACACTCTACTACACCATTAAAGATACCACCCTTACCAACAAGTGCCACCAGTTGTCCCTCCGTAATACCAATATTCACCACAAGTACCCTTTGGATACCCTCCGGTCCATGCACCAGTTGTTCCATAAGTTAGACCACCACCGGTTCATGAACAAGCACCTCCGGTTGACTGGTACACGAAGTCGAAGAGGAACCGGGTTCCAAATTTCCTTGGGAACGTAGATCTAGCGTTGGCTGAAGTGTGGATAAGAAGTTTCAAAAAGGCAAATGTGAACGTACCCGAGGCGGAGATGGCTCAGCTAGCCATTGGGTTTTTGTTATGTGTAGCTAAGAGTTGGATTGAGGCTATTGAGAGTAGCCGTGGTAAGATTCTTGAGTGGAAAGTGTTTAAGGAACTACTTTACATAGAATACTTTCCACCGACGGTTCAAGCAAATCAAGCAAGCCATTTTCTAAACCTCAAGCAAGGTCTAAACATGACGGTTTCACAATTAATGAATCGGTTCAATGAATTGGGAAGGTTTACCCCGATATTATGTGGGTTGAAGAAAAGAAAGATGGCGTTGTTCAAGAATGGTCTAACCTGAGAGATTCAGGCAGGAATGTTGGGATCTACGCCGAGGACCATGGCTGAGATGTTGAATAAGGCTTTGGAGGTTGAGACCTTCAAGAACAAGCCTTCGGTGATCATTGGTGCTAAGAGAAACTTTGGGACTAGTCAAGGCCACAGCCGGGGAGCACCACAACAGAATACAAAGAAGACGACATAACCTTTGGCAGCTACCCCTGCAACAAGTACACCGGTTTGCCCTAAATGCAAGAGAAATCATATTGGTGAGCGCTGGGCAAGTGCAAGTGGCTGCTACTATTCTGAATATCCGGGACATTTTGCAAGAGCTTGTCCAACAAAGGGGAATAAGGGAAACCAGATTCAAGGAAGCGAAAAAGGAGGCTCAAGTTCGGGTGTTTACTATGCATGCGGAATTTGCCGAACTGGACGTTAATGTTATTTCAGGTACTTTTAATTTGTTTCTCCTATATTATTAAAGTACTTTTATATCACGATAAATCATGTTATATTTGTATTTAAATAAATGAAATTTACATCTTAGATACGATAATAATAGACAATCTAGCAGTTACGGCTATGTTTGATACCGGAGCGTCTAATATTTTTGTGTCGACTAAGATAGCTAAGGAATTAAATCTACCTTTGAAAACCTTAAGAAACACTTTGGAGATAACTACACTTTTAGGAAAGGTAACTGATGTGATCCACGATGATATTCCAGACCTGTTAGCTCCTATGAAAACCGTGGACCCGCTTGTTATTCGAGATGGGCTTATGACAAGGCTCCTAAAGAAGAAGGTCAGAGAGGCCTTAAATACTTGGTCTTGGAAGCTCAGTTAGATCAAGAACATGCCGAGAAGACTGAAAATCAGCCCACTAAGTGCACCATTTATGCTATTGGGCCTGACGAAGACACTATCGGGTTTGAATAAATTATTCAGAAGACTTTTATTTATTCTTAGTTATTAATAAGGCCATGGCGCAATTTTAAGTATCATTGGACCAATTTATAAAGTATTTTCTTTAGTCTTTATTTAATAATTATATTATGGGCCTAACTGTTACAAGAAAGCCCACCTAGCTTAGGGTAGGCGCATGTTGTGATGGGAATTACTCCCATATTGCTTAGCTACACTCGTTACTTGGAGATTGTAGCCTATATAAGGCACATAGGTTATTCTTTTACAAACAGTTAAATTTTGAGTGAAATTTTATTAAGTCTTCTGACTTGTGATCACTTGCGAGTGAGGATCTCTTCGTTGTAGAGTTCCACCCTTAGAGAACTTATCAGCACCTTGAGCAAGCGTTGTGGCGTTCTTACCAACGTTTCTTGGATTGGATTATCTAAGTTCGTTGTTTCGAGCTCCCCATGGATTCCTTTAGATGGTCCTAGGGCAAATTCCATTCTCGATTCGTATTTGGTCTTGGAAGCTCAGTTGGATCAAGAACAGGCCGAAAAGACTGAAGATCAGCCCACTAAGTGCACCATTTATGCTATAGGGCCTGACGAAGACACTATTGAGCTTGAATGAATTATTCAGAACACTTTTATTTATTGTTGGGTATTAATAAGGCCATGGCGCCATTTTAAGTATTATTGGACCAGTTTCTATATTATTTTCATTAGTCTTTATTTAATAATTATATTATGGGTCTAAGTGTTACAAGGAAGCCCACCTAGCTTAGGGTAGGCGCATGTTGTGATGGGAATTACTCCCACATTGCTTAGCTACACTAGTTACTTGGAGATTGTAGCCTATATAAGGCACCTACGTTATACTTTTACAAACAGTTAAATTTTGAGTGAAATTTTATTAAGTCCTCTAACTTGTGATCACTTGCGAGTGAGGATTTCTTCATTGTAGAGTTCCACCCCTTAGAGAACTTATCAGCGCCTTGTGCAAGCGTTGTGGCGTTCTTGCCAACGTTCTTAGATTGGATTATTTAAGATCGTTGTTTCGAGCTCCCCGTTGATTCCTTTAGATGGTCCTAGGGCAAACCCCGTTCTTGATTCGTATCAGTAACTAAGGTGATACCTCAAGTGGATGTTCGAGTAAGAGTGACCTTATATTATTGGAATTTTCAGACTTTGATGTAATTCTTGTAATGGATTGGCTATCCAATAATTATTTTCACTTGGAATATAGAGAGTAACTTTTAAGGTACCCGGGAAATCGTCTAAGACATTTCAAGGTAATGTGTACAAGCCGAGTAAGAAGCGTCATCCGATGATTTCAGCGGTTAAGGTTATAAGAGCATGTCAAAAAGGTTGTGAAGGCTACTTGTTGTATGCAATGGATGTTGAACAAGTTAAGCCTAAGTTGGCAGAAAACCCTATAGCAAAGGAATAACCCAAAGTATTTCCGGATGAGTTACCGGGAAATATGCCGGATAAAGAGATTGAGTTCGAGATCAATTTAGTACCGGGAGTGGCACCAGTAGCTAAGGCACCTTATAGGATGGATCCGGCTGAATTAAAGGAATTAAAGTCACAATTAAAGGATATGCTGGAATGAAATATATAATTCACCCAAGTACTTCACCGTGGGGAGCCCATGTTTTGTTTGTTAAGAAGAAAGACGATAGTATGAGGATGTGTATTGACAACCGAGCTTTTAATAACCTCACCATCAAGAACAAGTATCTACTACCAAGGTTTGACGATTTGTTTAACCAGTTTCAAGGAAGGAGGGTGTTTTCTAAGATTGATCTTAGGTCGGTTTATCATCATATGAAGATCAAAGTGGCTGACATACATATGACAGCTTTTAGTACGAGGTATGGACATTATGAGTTATTGGTTATGCTATTTGGACTCACTAATGCTCCATCAGCATTTATGGACTTAATGCAGCGAGTTTTCAGGCCTTATTTGGATAAATTTGTGATAGTATTCTTAGATGACATCCTTATTTACTCAAAGGATGAAAAAGATCATGAAGAACACTTAAGGATTGTGTTGAAGACTTTGAAGGAGAAACAGTTGTATGCTAAGTTTTTAAAGTGCGAGTTTTGGTTGAATCAAGTGAGTTTCTTGCTTCATGTGATTTCTGAGGATGGCATACAGGTCGATCCGGCGAAGATTAAAGCGGTTGAGAAATGACCTAGACCTACCACAGTTTCAGATGTGAGAAGTTTTCTTGGTTTGGTCGGTTACTACCGGAAGTTTGTGCAAGACTTTTCAAAAATAGCAACACCACTCACCAGACTCACACAAAAGAATGTGAAGTGTGAATGGACTAGTAAGTGTGAAAAGGGTTTTCAGACTTGGAAGGAGAGTTTGACATCAGCACCGGATTTGGCAGTTCTGGAGATCTTTGATAACTGCGACGCCTACACCGATGCTTCAGGACAAGGTATAGGTTGTGTGTTGATGCAAGGAGGAAAAGTAATCGCTTATGCATCTAGACAATTAAAGGTGCATGAAAATAATTACCCAACACATGACTTGGAGTTAGCAGCGGTACTATTTACCTTGAAGACTTGGAGGCATTACTTGTATGAAGTTAAGGATATAATCTTCACGGACCATAAGAGTTTAAGTATTTCATCACTCAAGAAAATCTGAATATAAGACAAAGGAGATGGCAAGAGTTTGTGAAGGATTATGACTTGGATATTAAGTACCATCCGAGTAAAGCCAATGTGGTTGTAGAAGATTTGAGTAGGAAGCCAGTGTTTGCGGTTTCAGGGTTCAAGATGTGGCAGAACAGTTAGACAGGCTGAAAATTTGTGGTTGAGTAGTTTGGGGATCGTCAGTTTCTGGCTCTATTGTTGGCCAGATCGGAGTTGTTAGATGATATTCAGGAAAAAGATGAAGACCCAGTGTTGGTTGATTTGAAGCGGGTTGTAATAGAAAATCCTACGGTTGGATACGTGTTAGACAAGAATGGAAACCTTTGGTAACAAGATCGGTTGTGTGTGCCTATTGTTGCTGACTTATGGCAAAGGGTTATGGATGAAGCACATAGAATTTCCTTTGCTGTTTATCCAGGAGCAACAAAGATGTATAGGGACTTGAAGGAATGCTTTTGGTGGCCTTCAATGAAGTTGGAAATAGCTATGTTTGTGGATGAATGTGATACTTGTCAAAGGTTAAGGCGGAACATAGACGACTAGGAGGTATGCTTAAGCCTTTAGATATCCCCGAGTAGAAGTGGGATAAGATCACAATAGACTTCTTCACCGGTTTACCAAGAACAAAGAGTGGACATGACATGATTTGGGTGATTGTGGATAGATTGACAAAACCTGCCTATTTCTTACCAACTAAGGTTGATATATCATTGAAGAAGATGACGACACTATATTTGGATAATATAGTGAAGTTGCATGGAGTGCCTATCTCAATAGTTCCGGGATCATGACAGTTGGTTCACCAGTCAGTTTTGGAAGAGTTTGCATAAGGCTTTAGGTACAAAGTTGGATTTGAGCACAACCTTTGATCCTCAAACAGATGAACAATCAGAAAGGACAATCCAAACACTTGAAGAAATGTTAAGAGATTGTGTTTTGGAAGTAGGCGGATCATGGGATGATTACCTACCTGTATCAGAGTTTGCCTACAAAAGTTATCATGCAAGTTTGGGTATGCCACCGTTTGAAGCTTTGTATGGGAGAAGTCATCGAACACCCCTGTTTTGGGATGAAGTCGGGGAAAAGCAACTTACCGGGCCGGAATTGGTTGAACAAGATAAGGAAAGGGTTTTGTTAGCGAAGAAGAACTTGAAGGTAGCTCAAGACAGACAGAAGAGTTGGTCTGATGATAGAAGAAGACCGTTTGAGTTTAACGTTGAGGAACGAGTTTATCTACGAGCTTCACCAATGAGGGAAGTTAAACGGTTTGGATAAAAAAGAAAGTTAAGTCTAAGGTTTGTTGGACCGTTTGAGATTCTAGAGAGAGTTGAACCCTTGGATTACAAGTTAAAGTTACCAGATTCAATTTCAAGAGTTCATAATGTGTTCCACGTCTCAATGTTGAAGAAATGTTTTACGAAGGCAGATGTTGAAGCTATAGCTGATCCGGAAGTTCTTCAAGACAACCTTGCCTGTGTTGAAAATCCAGTTAAGATTTTGGACCGGAAAGAAAAGATGATTAAGAGACGGTTGATTCCTTTAGTGTTGGTGCAATGGAGCAATCATTCACGGAACGAGGCAACTTGGGAAGTTGAGGATGATATCATCCTTGAGTTTCCAGATTTTTAGGATTGACCAGGCACATCTCAGTTTCGAGGACGAAACTCCTCTTTAGGGGGGAGAAATGTAATATTACAATTTTCAGGAAAGGGCAGACGTGTCTTTTTGCGAAAACGTAATATTATATTTACTATATTATGGATTTAAGAAATTATATATATATATATACACACACACACACATATGATATATATATATATATATATACACACACACACACACACATATATATATATATATATATATATATATATATATATATATATATATATATATATATATATATATATATATATATATAAACCTCCCATTAACTAAATGATGTTGTTAGAATTCCTTCTACGTTCAATTTCAACGTTGAGAGCAATAGTATAGACAATGAGGCTTTCTCCAATTTCTCACAAGATACTTATCCAATTTCAGATTTGAGTAGAGCAGAGGAATCATGAGAAGACATGGATCGTGTTAATACTAAAAGTTTGAAGTTTTGGAAAAGGTTAGCTTTAGCCCTAATTGTGATTTGATCAAGTTTCAAGGTTGTGTTTGGTGAAATTTGTAGTTCTGAATAGTTAGAAACCTTAGTCCTAATTAGTTCTTGAATTGATTGTGGATCAAATAGGTTTTTGGTTGAGTTTTGTGAAGAGGACCGTAGTTTCTTGGAGTTTTTCTTTGAAGGTTTCTTAGATCAAGTAAGAGGATCTTCCTACTGTGTTAATTCAAGTTTTATAAAGTTGGATTGTACTTCGGTATCGTTTTGATGTTAACTAGCATGCCTAAATGTTGGTTTTGGTATGTAAAGTGTTATGGCATGTTAAAGTTATGTTTTGTTGCTATTTTGCTGCTTAAACTGAAGTTAAACATGATTGGAAAGGGTTAGAATTCGTAAAAGTGCAGATAACTCTTGTTAGTGCTAAATTTAGGTCAATAGCGCATTGCATTGGGGGTGTAGCGCGCTCTATACCGGAGTCAGAAAGTGGGAAAACGATACAGATATGTTTTAATGTGTGCATTGGGGCATAGAGCACACACATTGGGTCCAAAAAGAATCTTTAATGATTGAAGAAGTTTTTAGCGCGTGCATTGAGCATGTAACACGTGCTTTGGGTAGGCCAGAGTGAGTATAGCGCTCGTATCAAAGGCATGGCACACGCATTAACCCTATTATTGTGAAATGATGAGTTCTAAGCCCCGAGAACAGTTTTGAATGTTGCTTCTTGATCTAATAACATCAAATGAACATGAACAAGCCATGATTAAGCTTCTGATGCATTTAGTTCTGGCACCGAATAGATTATTCATAAGAATTGAAGTTCGGGACAGTCGGAAGAGCATGTATGGCTTTTGGTTTGATGAATTAGACTTCATCAATGTCTGTGTATGTATTTAGGATGTTGTGTCTAGATGTCTAAGTTAAGGAGTAGAGATGTTAGGTAAGCTTTACCTTGAAACCACTTACGTGTCTAGTTAACGATTAATAAAATACATACCTGAATAGTAAAAGACTAAGAATCATGTCATTCTTGGTAAAGCACAAGTTTATATTGCAATGTGTGGGCGGTACGGAAAAGTGAATAACTCCGTAGGTTACAAGACCCCAGGTACGGAGGGTCTTCGCCGAAAGTTTACACTATCGGGACTAGCCCGTGGCTATTGGTGTGATCCACTAATAGGTTGAAAACAATACCTCATGGTGGGTAGCACTATATGTAGTGCCCTTGAATATTGATGTAACAATGATAAGCTAAGTTAGAAAACAATAGGCACGACATGTTGATGAGCATGAACTGAACACTAGAGTTGAGTCGATCTCATAAAGATAATGTAATAATCATGAATGATGCTTTATAAACTTGTTTAATACAATAGCTTATGTCTCTTGCTAAGTACCTTTGTACCTACCTCAAATGCATGTTTGTTTGTGTTTGGGGAAGAGAAGATGAACAGGTTGATCTTGAGTTCGACAAGGATCTCGAGGATGACGTTTGATAATATTATGCATGATGCTTTCATTTCACTTTTATCATATATGGTGTATCAAACTATGTTGATGTTGTTTAAGTTCCAAGACATGTTGTACTTTTATTTGGATCTTCTTGTTAGACAAGTTTGTTGTAATTTCCTTTGAGACATCGTACCTTTGTAAGATTTTCTTATCATTGTTGTATGATTACCTTTCTATCTTTGGTTTGGTAGCTTTCTATTCTCATCCTTTATATATATATATATATATATATATATATATATATATATATATATATATATATACCCGAGTCATTTAGCTTCCGTTAATGCTAAACTAGATACAATGAGGTAGAGGCTTACGTATAATATAGAATTTATTTTATATTATACGTGCCAAACGTTCATTTCTAGATAATGACTTCGGTTGCTAGGATTAAGCGGTTACCATTGTACTAAAGTCAATTGGTTATAGTCTAGGTGCTACTATATTTTCTTATATCGCACACATTTTCAGTGCTTCGGTCAAACCTGCTTACGCATAGGTAGATAGGACTGCTGGCGACCCCAACACAGATTGTCTTCTTGTGCATAAGTCCATCCACTATATCTTGTAACATTTCTTTCTCTATGAGGCATAATCAATAGTGTAGTAGGTTTGGCAATGAAGCTCTTGGCCTGAAGTCAATACTGTGTTGGATTTCTCTATTATGGGGTAGTCCAGAATGTAATTATGTAGGGTACAGATCCGTGTATTCTTCTAATAACATCTTGGTATATGTAGTGATCAGCTCTTCCCCTTGGGGATCTTTCTCTACAATAAAGTTGAAAAAACACTAGAGTCTTCTTCTAATTCAGCTCTGAAATGCCCGCCAGATGAGATGAGCACTAGGGAGCTTAGTTTCTTTAGTCACTTCCTTTTGAGTCATAGGAACTAATACCATCTTCTTGCCATGTCAAGAGGAAGATTATGTGTTGTCTTTCCCTTTGTGCATCACTTCGCTATCAATCTGCCAGGGTCTCCCCAAAAGTAAATGACATGCATCCATGTCCACAATGTCAGAGGTCACCTCATATACATATGACTTCCCAATTGAGATTGAGAATCTGACCGACCTTGCAAGTCTCACTAATTTTACACCCAGGCCCCTTCTTTATCCATCCCACACGGTAGGGGTGTGAATTTGGGGTGGTGGTTATATCTAATGCCTTTGCAACAACGTTGGGAGATATATTTTCACTTGATCCACTATCAATTATCACCTCACAGGCTTTTGGTTTGATAGTGCACATAGTCCTGAAGAGAGCATGTTTCTGTGTGGGAATAGGTTCAACCAAAAAAGTCTTTCCTCAATATAGTTTAGAAGAGTGCCTTTATCCATTTCTACTTCTTCTCTGGAATCCCCAGAGTCCTCTCCGTGTTTGTCAAGCAAGGTTACCTATTTTCATTGAGGGCGTGCATACATTAGATCTGTGTCCTTGTTAGCCACATCTAAAGCATTACAATCCACCAGGTTTATCATAAGGGTCCAAGGGTTTATTTTATGGGTTCTTGGCAACTTTGGATTATGATGACTCAGTTTCAGGTCCTTTTGATCGAAGGGAGCTCATAGGACTTTGGAAGTAATTGTTCTGAAACAATTTTCTGGTGGTGAGGACCTTACTTGATATTCTTTGAGTCGGTTTCTCTACATTGTAAGCCATATTGACACAGCTCCATTGAGACTTCAGATGGGTGCTAATTCAAGCTTTTCCAAGAACTCTTCTCCTAGCCCCCTTATGTATCTAGCCACATGAACATCCTCACCGTCTGGGTTGTTGGTTCTGAAACCTATTTTGCAAAACTCATCAGTGTATTCCTTAATAGTTCTCCCATTTTGCTTAAAATTATAGAGCTCTAAAATGGTCTATTTTGGCTAATTCACAGGAAGAAACCTATACTGAGAAGTTGTTTCATCTTAGTCCAACTATTGATTGAGATCTTCCACTTTAAAACCCCGTTGTTCTGCAAATCCTTTCACCAAGATCTAGCTTCTCCCTTTAACTTATACGACATTAATTTGCATCTATTGAGTTCAGGTGGATTCATACCTTCGAAGTAGTCTTGAAAGAATCCACCCAGTCCAGAAAATCCTCAGGATGCATGGTTCCATTGAAGGTTTCCAGCTTAGGCTCCAAATGGTTCGACGTTTAATTCCTAAAGGTTCTTTAGATCTCGAGCAACATCGGAGATCCGGTATGTTTCTTCATCATAATCTTCCATCAGTGGAGCAAGAGAATTAAATAACCTTGGCTCTTGATATCAAATAACGGAGAAAACACTCCTTCATGATATAGATAAACAAAGCAACACAACTCAAAGTTTGGAGAACTATTGAAAAAAGGAAATCTGAGTAATTTAGCAGCAGAAATCTAGGAGATGTACTCCTTAATTTAGGTAGGAGATAGTTCTACAGCTTAAGAAAAAATACAAAAGGAATAACAGAAAAATGAACTGTTAAGATATAGTTATGACTTGGCATCATCCTGATGGTCCATCTGTATTATGATCCTATGGTTGTAGTGTGTGTGAGTCATCAATTAGTTATTAGATTTCGCACAAATCTAGAGAATAGATTGTGTGCTAGCCGTTGATTTCTCTTTATGTAGCTCAGTATGAGCAAGAACAATTGATCATTGAATGAATAAACAAGATGAAGTTACCATCTCTTTGTTGTTTACTCTTCTCCTAATTTCTATCTTGGTATCGGAGCTAGGAAATGGCGACTGCAGATTCTTCAACCACTGCAGCGACCAGTATGCCGGTGACTATGGATGTTACAGCCCCGGTGTCCTCAACTCAAGTAAATCCAGTGTCGTCACCAGCAAATCCCACCTGTGGAGTGTTGTTTTCTTCTTCCTTTCCATGGCCAACACCACTATTTCCTCAGTTTTCCTCCATTAGAGCCCCATTTTACTCTAGAGGAGGTGCCTTTCCCAGTTTCATGTCTACCGGAGCTCCATCCCTTCTGATGTCAACTCCCGTGCTCACAACAGCTCCACCATTGCAAAACTTGACTGCTACCTTGCATGCCAGTGATACTACCTCCATTCTTCGATCCACCTACACTGTCAAACTTAATTGGGACAACTATTCACTTTGGAAGTATATTGTACTTCCGATTGACAAAGGATACAAGCTTGAAGGTTTCTTCTTGGGTACCACACCCAAACCTTCTCTTATTTCTCCTGGATCTGGGCTCAATATACAAGCTGCTTCTGCTGTAGATCACTTGAATTCTACTGATCAACTTTTAATAGGGTGGTTGCTGAGTAACATGACAGAACAATCTCTTTCTGAGGTAATTGGTTGTAGTACTTCCTATGAGGTCTGGAGTACTTTATAAATTCTGTTTAATACTCAGTCATAGGCTTGATTATTAGAATATAAGAGTGATATAACTAGGACAGAGAAAGGAAATAGATCTATGGCTGATTAACTTGCACTTATGAAGTCCAATTCAGATAAATTGATTGCAGCAGGCCATCCTATGTCTAAATCTGAGCTTATCCTTGCTGTTCTTGAAGGTTTGGACAGGGATTATGAATCTATCACTGTTAATTTGACTGCTAAATTTGGTTTTTTAAGCTGGCGAGAAGTTCAATCCCAACTTCTTACCAATGAAAGATTGGTGGCTAGGTTTAATCCTAGTGCAGCAGGATCTAATCCCTCTTTGAACTTAGCACAAATGCATCCTAGGGGCTCAAACTATGACTTCAGACCTCAGTACCAAAATTCCAATAGAGAAAGAGGTAGATCTAGAGGTGGCAGATCTAGGGGTCGCAGAAGTGGTGGTGGAAGGTCAAGCTCCAACAATAGAAGTGTCTGCCAGTTGTGTGGCAAGAATGGACACAATGTCCTTGAATGCTGCCATCGGTTTGATGTAAGTTTCACTGGACCTGGGAATAACGACAATAATACACCAAGGCCTATTGGAAATTTAGGGAACCCAGACCTTCTGCATTTATGGCATCACCACAATCTGTCAATGACTCTTCCTGGTACATGGATAGTGGAGCTACAAACCATATTACAGGAGATCTCAACAATCTGCACCTTATTTCTGGATATACAGGTTCTGACACACTTGGAGTTGGTAATGGTGAGCAACTTCATATCCTAATTGTTGGCCATTCCACTATACCTTCCACACACTTACAACCTCTTAAACTTAACACCATGCTTCATGTTCCTTCCATTACTAAAAATTTACTTAGTGTCTCTAAACTAGCTTGTGATAATGATGTTGTTATTGAATTTACTGATTCTGCTTGTATTGTGAAGGCTAAGAACACAGATATGCCTCTACTCATAGAAACTCTGGAGGGTGGTCTGTACAAGATGGGCAGTCCAACTTAACATGCTATGAGCTCTCTTCACTCCAAACAACCTTCTCAAGTCAAGTTTGCCTCTCTTGTTGAGTGTAAGTCCTGTTCTGAATCCAATAAAGTTCAGTTTGTTAGTGTCAACAAAGATCCTAATGTATGGCATAGGAGATTAGGTCATCCTTCTCAAAGGATTTTGAGTCAAGTCCTTAAGTCCTATAATGTTTCTCTGAATGAAAATCTAGTTTTTTTTTTTAAGCTTGTCAGTATGGAAAATCACATGTCTTGCCTTATTATTTATCTACATCTCATTCTAAGTGTATGTTTGAGCTTGTGCATACTCATGTTTGGGGACATGTACCTGTAAAATCTACAAATGGATATTCATACTATATACATTTTCTGGATGACCACACAAGATATACTTGTATTTTCCCCTTAAAATAAAAATCTAAGTTATACTGTTATCAAACAATCCCAGAAACTTGTTGAAACTCAATTTAGTACCACTATCAAATGTATTCAATCTTGTTGGGGAGAGAATATAGGAGTATTGAGACCTATCTCAAAGACCAATGTATTTTGTTCAAACATCCAGGTCCCCAAGCCCATGGCCAACATGGCGGAGCTGAAAGGAAGCACATGCATGTTGTAGAACTTGGCCTAACTCTCCTAGCACAAGCCTCAATGCCATTAAATTATTGGTGGCACAACTTTCAAGAAGATGTGATACTTATAAACAGCCTTCCTACACCTGTACTCAATCTTACGTCTCCTCATGAGTGTTTGCTTCACACTAAACTTGACTATAAGTTGTTTAAAGTTTTTGGTTGTGCCTTTTTTCCCTATCTCAGACCCTTTCAAACTACCAAGTTTAAATTTCATTCTACTAAGTGTGTAAATCTAGGCCTTAGTCCTGTGCATAAAGGTTATATGTGTCTTGATTTGACTGGTATAATATATATATCACTAGAGATGTTTTTGATGAGCAGGCCTTCCCTTTGCTACTGTTTTTTCACAGGGTCCAAATATATCTATCCATGTTACTCCCGAATCTACAGGTGAGGCTCAAAGTCAGTTTCTATTGCCTACTCCACAGACTTCTTCTCATGACATGTCTCAGATCAGTACAGACACCTCAGATGTTCAGGTAAGTAATGGTACTTCTGGTTTTACTACACCTATTTTGAGTCCTTTGCCTACTAGTAATAGATTTAGTCCATTGTCCCATAATCCCAACTCATCCTCACCTATTTCATACACTACTGGTCCTTATGCTTCTGTAAATACTCCGGTCATCTCCACTCCAAATAGTCCATCTAGTCCCTCTTCTCCTACCCATCCTATTCCTAGTCCCTCAGTTTCTCCACCTAGTCCTCAACGTTCCTCATCACCTTCCATTACACCACCACCACCTCCCCCATATCCCAAACTTATTAATACTCACCAGAGCCAAAAAGGCATCTTTAGACCTAAATCTCTTACTGTAGTTGCTTGTCATTCTGAACCTACAAGTGTATCAGAGGCTTTGTCTATTACTGGGTGGCAGGGTGCCACGCAAGAGGAATATCAGGCTCTTATGAAGAATGACACATAGGATTTGGTTCCTTCTTCTCCTCATCAAAATGTAGTTGGCAGTAATGGGTATATGATATGATCCATGGACGGCTTCAGAAGGGAGGAAAATAAAAAATCCATGATGATGCAGAACATGCGCAATTATTTATGTTATTGGCTTGATAAACTATTTAGCATTTATTTGAGTCACTAGTCCTTTATTATCCTACATTGGTTAGATAGTCTTTTATTTTTGTTACTATTTTTATTTATTGTTATTTTGTCCCACATTGCTAAATTAGCGATTTGACCTTGAGTCTGTAGCCTATGTAAAGGAAAATAGAGTCATTGTAACAAAATGTTCAATTTTGAGTAAAAATTTGATTAAGTCTTGTGACTTGTTTATCACTTGCGAGTGAGGATCTCTTCGTTGTAGAGTTCCACCTTTTAAGAACTTATCAGTGCCTTCCGCAAGTGTTGTGGCGTCCTTGCCAACGTTTCTTAGATTGGATTATCTAAGATCGTTATTTCGAGCTCCCCATTGATTCCTTTAAAAGATCTTGGGAAATTCTTTCCGGGATCGTATCATTTGGTATTAAAGAATTCCGTTCTACATCTCAACAACATTCCGTTCTACATTTTGTCTCTTTACATCAAATCTAAATCAAAGTAAATCTTGCCAAAAACTGCAGATCAATGGAAACCATCTGTCTAGAAAAAACAGCAGCAGTAAATCATTGTTCGAATTAGGTTTCGGTGAGTTAGAAGACTTCAAATTGCTCAAATTTTGTGTTGTTATGTAAAATCGTCTTCTCTAAAACTTTCATCTTTTGAGGGGGTACTAATTCATTATAGATCGGTCACAATCAACAAATTCATCCACTATTATCATTCAAGAAATATTTGACAGATTGGTGCAGTTGTTGAAAAACGGTTGTTTGGTCAATTTATTTTCGTCCAAATATTCTGATTTTTGAGTATCGTCTGAAAAACTCCTTAATCTAAAAATCTCTTATTTATTTCATGTTCAATTTCAATATCGCTTGGGCTGCACGTGCCAATAAGTGCAGAGCTGAATTTTGGATAAGTATTTTTCTAGGATCGTGTTGGTTTCGCTTGCTACACCTTGCTCGATCTTCTGAATTGTTTGAAAAAGGGTTATCTTTACAACTTGGAGAGAGAATAAGTGTAAACATGTGAGTTGTGAGGTTTTGAATGTTTCATAATGGCGGAAGAGGAGAGCGGTTCACAAGGGGTTTCCCTACGTGATTGAGATAAGTTTGTCGTTGCTGAACAATGGAAAATTTACATTTTCATGAGGAAAATAGATGTATGAGAGAGACTTTGGATAGGATAATGGAATAACTTAAAGCTTTGGGTATTACGCCGAAGAAAGGTGGTAACCGATGTGATAAGAGGGTGAAAAGGGATACAAATCCACGTGTAGCAGATAATTTAGCTCTTGAATCCTTAACCCCCAAATATAAAGAATTTCTTTTGTATGGTAAGGTGAGTAGTAAATCCGTGACGAAGGTAGTCAATGAGAGAAAGGAATTTGAAATCATTTGTCCTCCAGAATCTGTGGGGGAATTTTTAGGAAATGTCATTGGAGAGGACGGTAAGAGTCATGATGTACATTTGCAAGAAGCACAAATTATTGATGGGTTAGCAAACGATGACGATAAGTGTTGGAGATGAATATTGAGAATGAGCCAACATTGGCGGAGATTGTGGGGAAGAAAGTTGAGGAGGAACATGAAGCTCCTATATTAATAAATACTGGTTCGAGTTCGTCCTTGTTTTCTTTGCAGGTACATGGTGATTATCCAATTGAGGAGAGCCCATTGCCTACGGTGGTCCTTGATCGTGATCACATTAGTGGCAAACTAGAGCATAATTATCATGATCCATTTTCTGAGCTTATTGACACTTATTCGACCGGGACTTGCTATCATTATTATTTTGTTCCGTCACAGGAAGTTATCCACATGTTTATTAAATCGAAGTCCCACTATTATGATGATGCGTTTTTGAAGCGTGATTACGCAACAAAGCATGCCACTGATGAGAATTTATTTATTCGACTTATATTTAATCTTGGTGTTCGATTGGTGATCTTTTGTGTTTGTTCAAGTTTTGATGGTGATGGTGCTCGATTTTATGACGTCTTATTGATTCGAGGACGAATTTCCAACTGGGAGGGAATGATGTGATCCATGGAGGGCTTCAGAAGGAAGGAAAATAAAAAATCCATGGTGATGCAGAAGAGGCACAATTATTTATGTTATTGGCCTGAATAAACTGTTTAGCATTTATTTGAGTCATTAGTCATTTATTATCCCACATTGGTTAGATAGTCTTTTATTTTATTTTTATTTATTGTTATTTTGTCCCACATTGCTAAATTAGCAATTTGTCCTTGCGTCTGTAGGCTATATAAAGGCAAATAGAGTCATTGTAACAAACAGTTCTATTTTGAGTGAAATTTTGATTAAGTCTTGTGACTTGTTTATCACTTGCGAGTGAGGATCTTTTCGTTGTAGAGTTCCACCTTTTAAGAACTTATCAGCGCATTGAGCAAGCGTTGTGGCATTCTTGCAAACGTTTCTTAGATTGGATTATCTAAGATCGTTGTTTCAAGCTTCCCATTGATTCCGTTAGAAGATCTTGGGAAATTCGTTCCGGGATTTGTATGAGTATACAAGTTAAGACTCAAGGAAAATGGTGATTTCTCGAAACATAAAGCAAGATTAGTGGCTAAGGGTTTTAGCCAAACTTATGGGGTGGACTTCACAGAGACTTTCAGTCCTGTGGCAAAGGCACCAACCATCAGGATTTTTCTCTCATTGGCAGTCACCTTTAATTGGCCTATCATCCAGGTGGATATCAATATTGCTTTCCTTAATGGGCCATTAAAGAAATCTGTGTATATGGCATTATCTGAGGGATATGTTGATCCTACTAGACCTTTTTATGTCTTTAAAAAAGCACTCTATGGTTTGAAGTAGGCTCCTAGGGCATGGTTTGAAGCCCTTAAATCTCAGATGTTAGCATGGTCTTTTAAACAGTCTGTCTTTGATAATTCCTTATTTACCCTGAGAGCTTCTGGTCACACTATGTTGGTATTGGTATGATGACATTTTAGTCATAGCCAGCTCTGCCACTCTTATTAATAAGTTCATAAACATGCTGTATTTCAGATTTGCATTGAAGAACTTGGGACCTATCACTACAAGAAAAGGGGATATTAATGATGAGAATTTGATGACGGGAGCAAAATATGGTCATTAAATTGTAGTTTTTTTTAGAGGAGATATTTTGATGACCAACTATCATTTCTCGTCATTGTAGATTCAAAATTCCCCTCATTATAATATCAATAAAAGGAATCTTCTCATTATTTCAAGCAAATTATTATTTTTTATTTTTTTTTCCTTAAAATATATCATAAATTCCTTTTAATAAAGATTATACCCCTCAAAACATATAATTACCATAAGAATATATCTTCATCCTAAACCTAATTAAACACCCCGACCCCCAACCCAAAATATTCAGATCCAAAAAAATCACTCCACCCTCTTCCGCCGTCTTTCGGCTCTTCCGCCTCTTCCACCTTTTCCACCATTATCTTCTCCGATGAGCCTTTTTCCCTTCCGACGAGGCACCACCTTTAGTCGAAGTGTTTGTTTCCTTCAAAGTCCCAAGATCTGACCCGAAGCCTAGAAGATACCTTCAGTTTGAGTTTCTTGATTCGGAAAAAATGTCTGCTCGTATGTTGCCTTCTGCATTTGCTTGCGCTGTCAAAGGTGTTTCAAATTCTTATTCTCGTGTTTGTTTTGTTTTATCCCTTTCCGATTTACTTTCTGGACTTTCTATTCAGAGATAATGTTCAAGATATTATTTTTGGAGGGTTATTGATAGGGGTATTGAAATATTAGAGTATCGGACATCAAATGTAAGCTGTTCAAGAGCCTTTGGGTCACTTGTCCTGTTTCTAGTGATGCAAATTAATAAATATGGTACATTTAACCGTTTGGTGCTGATTTGGTGTTGTTTCTCACAAAATTTATATTCTGTTGGTTGAAGCGCAATGATGTTCAGGAGTACCAGCACTTGGGATTGCTGGTGATTATTTCCTGTAATGTGGTTCTTCTCCTAACTTTATTTCATTGTCTGATTCGTTGGCCGGTATGCTGGAATCTTGGAGCATATTTTGTTGTGTTGTACCCAATGTTATTATCTAGATTTTGGCTTGATAGGTTAGAAGCCTGGAGCAAATTTTCATGTGTTGTACCCAGTCTTATTTGCAGTCCAGATCATTGTGTCTTTTACTTCCTATGTTCCCTTTTACCTATTGTTTTAAGGGTAAATATTTGTTCCTTTTTATTTGTTGTTTGAAAGATCAATACAACATTTATTTTAACTTTTGACATCTAGGCTTAGGTGATAGACTAATGCAAATAAAATATTAACTACATCAAATAATACATTAGTCTTTTACATATATAAAAGCTGCTATTTGTTTTTTTCCGTATATTACTTGTTTAAATCTTGAACAACACTCTGAATAGAACATAGGAGATATTTGCTATTGATAGATCTTGCATTCACATTTTCCATTTAATGGAATCAACTATTCAAGAAGATCTTGCATTCACATTTTCCCTCGGTTTCTTTCTTCAGGAATGTAGTGACAAGCACTCAATAGTGAGAATTCGGTCGCGTTTAGACTACGTTGTTGTGCATGAGGTAAGTAGGTGTGTAGGCTTTACTTGTAAGATATTTTTTCCCAATCTTTCTTGTAAATATGCAATCCAAATGATTGTGTCAATATAAATCTAAATTAGTTTGCCTTTCCTCCTTATATTATGAGAGAACGCACACGATATGTGACTTATGGGAAGATTGATAATATAAAATACATATATATCTCTTAGTTAGACACTTCATTTTTAGTCTGCAACTATTATGCACAAGTCATATTTCATTTTTATAATGCATAATGAAGACATATTCATCAAGAGAATGTGCACTATACATGATTTTATTTGAGTTTATTGGGTGCAGGTGATAAAAGTGGACCCTCACAAGGCACATGGTGTATACCGACTTGAAGCAAGCTGCTTATACAAGAGATAAATTAGTCTTAATACGGTACAATCCTATATTTGTTGATGTTTCCAATTGTTTTTTGCTATGGACATTATATTTAAAGATTCTTATACTTGGACAAAGTTTCAAAAGCTAATGAAACCTTGGCTTCAAATCAGCAAAGGTGAGAAGCCAGATTTGATGATCCTGTTTGTGGTATTTTTGTGATATACATTGATGCCTCATGGAAAAATAAACCAACATCAGTAAATACCTTTCACAGTCTAGTCTTATGTTTATATTCAATGATAATTCTAGTATATGCTCTTTAACACCTAATATAGCAGAGCCTCTCAATAATGATGAGATTGAAGCTTCGGTTGTTAGCAGCCTGTCCTGTTTTGTTGAATTCCTACTTAACTCCAGATTAAGTTGAAAAATGAAAAAATAAAAATCGTAGAAAAGAGTTTTGTTGTTTGTGCATTAATGGTAATTGTTATATGAGTATATGGTCACTGTCTATGGTTTCTCATTTTGTATACTCTGGTTTTCTTTTGCTGCAATATCCATTCTTTATGAATAGTGTATAACATCATTTTTAACGTCTTGGTATGTAATTTTCTTATCTCTATAATTTGTGTAAGTGATTTGCATTGTTAATGTGTGGAATCGATATGAGATACAATCTTAAAAGTTGTTGGCTTTGTAATTTTTTGCAAATGCTCGATGGTTTTGTTGTGTTAATGGATATAACAGTTTATATGAGACCATTATCATCATTTTTCATATGATGAGTGTGTTTTGAAATGGCATAAATTGTGTATTTCTAGTATTTTAAAAGCAGAAACTCAATAGCACTTTGATTTATGTTTTTAGCGGTTATTGCGATTTGTTTGGTTATTTGTGTAGAAGTTTGATGTCTAGAGGTTCTGTCATTTTAGATTTGGCTGTCCGACTTTGTTGCTTCGAGTTGTATAGTATTTTTTCACCTCTATTTTATCTCATTTTTTCCCTAAAAGAAATTTCTTGCTTTTTTATATTGTCAAAAAGTATCTATGTTCTTGTCATTATGTAATTAGATTGCAGGTAGTAGTAGGCTGTATTATAGTTTTGATTATTCTCTTATGGTGCAATTGTAGTGGAATGCTCAGATTTTGTCTTGTTTATCTTAGCTACGTAGTCTAGTAGAATGTCTTCCCCCATTTTTCCACAGAAAAAAGAACCTTGTACCTAGAATTACGAGAATCGTTGATTTTTTTTTTATTATTGTTCCTTTTTATTTGGTATGAGAATATGCTTCAATTTTTTCATTAATTAGTTTCTTAAGATGAATATGTTGCTATGTAACTGTTGTGCGATGTGTTATTTTTGTTTGATTGTTTCCAAAATACTGTGAAAATTTGCCCCAGTCTTGTTTGGGTCATGTTTTATGCCTTGGATAGTCTTACATGTGCCCTTAAGTTTTGGTTAAAATGTTAGACTTGAATCAATCTGTTTACAACTCTCTGATATGTAATTAAGTAGTTTGCTTTGTGTGTTATGAGTCAGCTATGTTTGGTTCATGTGTGCCTTATAATCATGTGTGCCTTATAAGCTGCTTAGATAATAATATGTTAAAGAGTAGGTTATGTCCCATGTTTGTCTGGTTTGCATATTCATGTATCCGCTTTGTTTTTAAGTCCCAGTTTTAGTATGTCTTCATGCTTTAGTCTTTGCCTTAGATTCAGTTTTACTTTGTTTTTAAGTATCCGCTTTGTGTGCCTTCGTGCTTTGGTCTTTGCCTTAGATTCAGTTTGCCTTGTCTTTGGTATACTTTCTATCTTGTTAATCTTCTATCTGCATTAGTAAAGTTCCAAACCCTGTTTTGCTTCATTTGATCAGGCCTTTTTATGTTTGGCTGTTAATTTACTGTCCTATATTGTTGTCGGTTTCGGTACAACAGGTTTGTTTGATTATCTGTTTTGTATTTCTATGCTTGCAATCAGTCTAGCTGAGTTTATGTCATCCGTCATGTTTGATCATCGTCTTGATTGGTTGTTGATCTGTCTAAATGCCTACATATCTATCTGTGTGTTTGATCTAAGCTCGAACGGTCTTTGAGTTCTTGACTGTCCTGCTTAGAATCAAAGTTTTTTTTCCAGCCTATTGAATGAGTCTGCTTTGCATCTGTTTTAGGATGTGTTTGCTAAGTATATGATCTGCTCACATTTGTTTTATCACCGTTTTAATGGGCATTGAGTTTAGTTGCAATATTAGTCTGCATTTTTGTTTTACCTAGAGTTGGTTAATCTATGTGTAATTCATAAAATTGAAGCTTAACATGCTTCTCTGGCCTGCTGTTACAGATAGTGAACAGGAAGCTAGTCTTCGTTGAATTTTTCCAAACATATGAATCAATGTTAGATTGTTAAAACTTTGCCTTATATTACCTTTTTGTTGTCTTGCATATGTATGCAGGCTTTTGAAAGGTTTTGATGCTTTTGGAAGATATGTGTAAGGATATCTAGTTATCATATCCTAAGATGGTGTAATTTTGCTGGTCAAATAGCTTGCTGTGTAGAATCGATCATTGAAGATGCTAGATGTTTTGGTGACCGACATTTATGGTTGTTAGATATTTGTATTTTGGGATGTGATATTTTGAAAATCCTATCATTATGCATCTATATGTAGCTAACTTATCTTTTTAAATCTCATGAAACAACTTTAGCTACCATTATGTATATTTTGGATATATGAATGCATATTGTTGCAACTATGTATATTTTGCATAAACTATAGCAGAGTAATATATTTAAATGTGTTGATTAATATTTTAATATTTGTTCATAATGACCATATAGGTATATATAGAAAGCAGGATTTAATGAGGGTGAGATTGTAAGATTACAATAAATTTTATCGTCATTAAAGTAGTTTTGTGACGGTAAACCCGGTCATTACATGTGTTTTGTTCATAATGGCCATAGCTAATTAATGAGTGGGTTTCCACTTATTAATGACGGTAATATCCGTCATTAACGGTAAGAAACTAATATTCAACTTTAGTTCTAATGAGAGACAAATCGTATAATAATGATGAAACTACTCGTCACTAGAAATATTTTTAATGAGAGTCTAATTTCGTCATTAAATCCTTGATATTTTTAATGACGAGGCGGGTTTCTCGTCATTGAATGCATTAACTAGAAGGGCAACTATGAGGGGGGAATGAGGGGGATTTCTCGTCATTAAAAGTCTTTAATGACAAGAAAATGACATATACTGACGAGAATTCCCGTCATTAAACCTCTGTTTTTTTCTTGTAGTGGGAATGCGGTAGTCGAAATTCTTCCGGTTTGTATTTGACTCGGACTCAAGATGCCACGCTGTGATTCTTTACAAAGTTGGGATGTGATTCTCTCAATCCTTGTCCTACTCATATTGTTCCTAGAAAGAAGTTAGAAGAGGATTCTGGTGAACCCTTTCAAAATGTTACTTTATACAGAAGTGCTATTGGTGGCCTGCAGTATCTTACTTGCACTAGGCCTGAAATTACATTTGCTATAAACTATGTGAGTCAGTTTATGCAGACTCCACACTTAGAGCATTGTAAAGTAGTCAAGAGACTTCTTAGATATGTCCTAGGCACAATGAAGTACAGCTTACATTTTAAACCTGTTGTCTGTCTGAACCTTGCAGGTTTTTGTGATGCAGATTGGGGAGTGTCCACAGTTGATAGAAAGTCTGTTGGGGGATATTGTGTGTTTCTTGGTGAATCTCTTGTTTCTTGGAGCTCAAAAAACAAGATGTGGTCTCCAGATCAAGTGATGAGTCAGAGTACAAGGCTCTAGCAAATCTTACTGATGAAATCAAGTGGATTACCTATTTGCTTGCTGAATTACATGTTAAACTTGTTGCTGCTCCTACAGCATGGTGTGATAAAACAAGTGCATCTTTCCTTGCCCAGAATTTTGTCTACCATGCTAGGACTAAGCACATAGAAATAGATGTGCATTTTGTGAGAAATGAAGTGTTGAACACGAAGCTACGTGTTTGCTATATTCCCTCATCTGATCAGCTAGCTGGTTGCCTAACAAAACCTTTGGCAGTGACACCGTTTCAACATTTCATAAGCAAACTCAATGTTCTTTACCCACCATTGAATTTGAGGGATGTTAAGATATAGTAATGACTTGGCATCATCCTGATGGTCCATGTGTATTATGATCCTATGGTTGTAGTATGTGTGAGTCATCAGTTAGTTATTAGATTATGCACAAATCTTGAGAATAGATTGTGTGCTAGCCGTTGCTTTCTCTTTATGTAGCTCAGTATGAGTAAGAACAATTGATCATTGAATGAATGAACAAGATGAAGTTACCATCTCTTTGTTGTTTACTCTTCTCCTAATTTCTATCTGGAATAAATGGCAATGTTCATATCTATTCAGCTATGCCCTTCTTCCACCTCATCCGTGGTCCCCACATCTACATTAGATGTCCTTACATTAGTTTGACATTCAACTGTTTTCTAGTTCTTCTTTTCAAGTACATGTTTTGAAACGTTGGATAATAGAGCGCTAAGGGGAAATTCTTACTCGATGAGTCTTGCCATACATGACTGTCTCTGTTGGATGTGATGTGTGTGCATGAAGACATATAATAATTTGTCTTCTCGTATAGCGTCGCTGCATCCAAAGAATCGGCATGGCGTGATGAGTGCGTGTAAGAGTTTCCCATAGCTAAGTAGCTAACAAGTGAGAATGATCGACTATTTAAAGAGAAACGCACCATTTCTTTGACATGGTAAAATGCATAGGGCCTTCCTTGTTGTAATGAAAAGTGCTCAAGTTCCTCTAAAGTCTTCAGAAAAGCTTCATACCAAATCTTCGTGTATTTTGGAAGGTGATCTATTTCGTTGATATCCCATCTGAAAAATATACAAATCACTTTGAGTTGTTGTGTTTGTGTGTGTAAGTAAATGCGTTAATTTAATTATAGCACTTATATGTGTGTGTGTAAGTGTATAAATGAGCTTATATGCGCTTATATGTTTGCACACTTATTCATGCATGTATACGACTCAAAAAATTTATTCAGTGGGGTCCGTATATTTTCTTTTAAGTAATAATTTATTTTTCACATTATTCGAAATATTTTTTTATAAATAAAACGTAGAGTTTTCTTATCTTTATCGAGGTCCGCGGACCCATTTAGGTTAAAGTGCATCCGCCACTGCATGTATACACACATCTCAAAATATTATCCCTTTATATAGCACCTAAATAGCATAAACTTGAAGATGTTGATAATTAGAACATGCATCATTTTACACTTATATCACCGTTAATTTTGATGGACAATTCGATTAAAGATGACTATAACATTCGCGATACAATAACATAAATATCGGGAATCAATATCATTTTTCCTTTTTTTTTTTTTTTCCTTTTTTTAATGCCTCCGGTATCCGGAACTAACTGATCCGACTAATCCAGAATCAATATCATTTCCCAACATGTAAATTGTGTTAATTAGTTCCTTTAACAAATTTTTTTCTTTGAATAAACTCAAAGACCAATTACTACCCCCGTCCTACAGAAATTGTTCACTTTTTATGATACACACAAATTAAGAAAATAATTAATATGTCTTTAAATGTTACCTATGTCCCATATTAAGTTTTCTTTTTAGTTTTCACACATATTAAGATACGTAATTAATGGGTTGCGTTTTTATACTACATTGACATGTTTACCACTCACAAATAATAAATGTTTGCTTTGGGATGTGGAATAAGTCCAATAAATAAATGTTGGACTAAAGTTTTCTTTGGAAATAAGAATTAAAAGATCCATTTGAAATATAAATTGACATTTTTATAGGACATTCTTTTTTTCTAAAATGTGGACACTTATTATGGGACAAATGTAATACTAATTTACATATATACCTCTATAACATAATAAATACCTATTTTAAAATATGAAATAAACATACAAATATTAAATGTTATGATATGGATAAGTTTGAGAAAAAATGCATTAAATATATTGGTTTCAATGGATGCTTTTTATGAGATAATTTTCTTTTAAATTAGTAGACATTTTAGGAAAACAAATAAAAGAAAATAATTACCTTTCCATAGCTGAGGTGAGAACATCTAATTCATCTAAAGTGCCATAAGCGTCATAGGTGTCATCAACATATGTTCCCACTGTCATGCCTTTAGTGAGAAGGAGGCGTAGCATGGAGTATTGTGGCTCAAACGCTATTGCCATCCCAAAGAAATAGTTTGCAATTAATCTGTCTTTTGCGTATGGGACTTTTGCCGGTAGATCCATTTCCTTCCACCACCTTCATAATATTGTCCAATTCCAAGTGATGATAATAAATACCAATAACAAGATATTGCTTTATAGAATGATTAGTGCACATAAAACACTCGTATTATAAATAAAATACGGCGTGTTTAGTCCATTATTTTATGATTCTATCACTTTATCACCTATAAATTAGGTCCAACATAGTGCCAAGGATGTACCATTGTACATCATCTCAAAGTGGGGTACATATCTTTACTTATCCAGAGGAAAATGCATATGTTGAAGTGTTTAAAAAGTTAATTAATTACTACCTTTCATCAAGTTAAGTCTTTTTAGAGAGATGGTAATTTAACAGTATAATCTCCTACAACAAAGGTTCATAAAAGAACACATGCTTAAGCGATTTTTATCATGTGGTACCTATTAGTCAAGGTGGCTTGATCTCTACGTCTGAATCTGGCAAAGCTGAAGTCTGGGAAGTTCAGCCGAGTGATGGTCAGCTGAGCTGAGGTGTTCATGTGTGGGAGATTAGCTGAAGTGGTGTTCAGCTGAGTGATCTCAGTTGAGTCTGTTGAACATTTCTGAATCAGCTCTGCATATGAGTTTGGCTACATCTGGTGTTTTCAATTGAGTTTTGGGAAATCACATCTGAAGATATTTATGGAAATTTGACTAGGGTCCATTGGCGGCTAGAGTGTGGTTTTCCAAGGCTATAAATATTTACCATTTATTCTAATTAAGCAAGTATCTTCTTGTAATCTATGCATAATAAAAGTTCATCTTTCTGTCTGTGGAGTAGTCGGCACAATGTCGGAAACCACGTTAAATCGCCGCGTTCTTCGTGTTTATGTTCATGCTAGATTATTTACGTTATTTGGTCTGTTATTCCGTGTCTTCATTTGCAATCCGTTTCAAGCAAGTTAATTAGAGCACCATTTTCCCTCCGCTTTTAAGATCGAGGACCTTGTTAGACTTATTTCTATGTTTTGATGATGAGTGCCAGACTAGCTGTTATAGTGCAAAGGTAAAAAGATGTCTAGATCAAATGTATAGGTTTATTAGAGTTTGATGTATGAATAGGTTTGATCAAACAAGCACTGTAAAAGACTGCTAATTTATATCAGCAGACTGGTCAAATATCAGTAGGGTAGATAGGTCAGTAAACTAGTAAGGAACTCTTGCCAAGACCAAGGGTGAGGATCAAACTCGATTCTGAAGGCTAAGGGATCAAACTTAGTAATTTAAGTCAAGGATATGAAATCAGAATTTAGGCAAGTCTGTGATGACCTAAACTGATTCTATATACCTTGTGAAGAAGGTCTAAGTTCCATTAGTTGGATGATGTTTGGAACTTGGTTATAATTTAAAAGGTGTAATCTAACTTCACAAATAAAAGTTAGATAAAAGAAATCACCATTGTATTTTATATACAAAGAAATTGTCATTCACTGATCGATAGGTATCTCACAGATGATGAACTCTTGATAATATACCTCGATTAATTCAAGATTATATTGGAAGATTACATGGATAAGGATTACCTAACTACCTCCGATTTATCAAACAAATCAAAGGTGAGATTAAAAGAACATTGGGATGATTGAGATCTTTATCCAATGGTTATAAGTCAAAGTGGACATGATTTGCACCGTCAAAAGGAATTTCGAGCGATGTCGATCCTATGAATAGTGATAGAATGCAAATCAGATGGGACAAAAACAAGGAACGGTTACATTTGAATTTCAAATACAAGTCACATGCTTTCCTACCTATAAATAGAGGACCTTCAACTCAGAAACAAGATGATGAAAAGTGATAAACTTTGAAGAGATATTTTCTTGAAATGAAAAACACCTCTTGAACTTATCGAACTTAAAGCTACTGATCCAGAGAAACTCTTCAAGTGTATTCTGCATTCAAGCTATATCAAGCATACACACTTGAAGATCGCAAGTCGCTGATTACATCATCCTAATCAAGTGCCAAATGAATCATTTATTTGATTCAATCTTTATTTTATAAAGAACTCGTGAAGACAATTCAAGCACGATTGTGTGAAAGATCGTTGTTTGTGGTGGAGAGTGGTGAAGAGGCAATCCTACCCCTTCAAGGACCAGTGGAAGACTCGGGAGCGACAATCTTACCTGCTCCAGGCCAGGTTTGTGAAGCCATAGTTATTGGTGAAGGACAAGCAACTTAGGAATCTTTGTAAAAGCTACATCAAAGATCTCTAGTGAATTTCCTCCAACATCACAGAGAAGAGTGGGTGACAGGATTACACCACACGGAACCACTATAAAATCGCGCTACTTACTTTCGGCATTTACATTCCGCACTTAGTTTATTTTACACATCAACTCATCGAATCTAGCAACCCGAAATCACACACTTGCACTCACGAGTATCTAATACTTAGTATCATATTTAACAACAAGTATTAAGGCTTAATTTTGATATAATTCATTTGCACAAATTCAAAGCAAACTCAATCGTCATGAGACTCATCGAGGTATCGGCAGACTCATCAAGTATCGCATTCTTTCAAGTTGCGAGAATTTGTTAACTCCAAAAGTTTTAAGTGTTAAGTTTATTCACCCCCTCTAAACTTAACCAAAGCCTTTTCAAGGTACCCAACAATTCGGATCGGAGCGATTTACATTCAAGAAATCCTACTTGTTGTGCTTGTGAAAATTCTTTGAAACTTTCTTTCAAGTTCTCGATTTTCAAAGACTTGCATCATGGATAACACTCGGTATGCTAGAACTATCTTCGATGTGCTCTCTAGATAGATTTGATGAGTATAAACGTCGAATGCAAAGGCTTACCTTGTCGCAACTCATGATGAGATGATGGATGTACTAGCTGATGGACCACCTGGAGATTACCAAGGCAATAACAAAGTGAGTCACACAACCGAGAGTACATTCCTAAACCAAAAGAGAATGGAATGCGTAAGAGGCGAGAAAAAGAGCAAACCTCAACAATATTGCTATTGATATCATTTATAGAACTTTGGATAGCAATATGTACATGAAGGTTAAAGATTGCAAAAGCGCAAAGGAACTTTGGGACAAGATCTGATTGATCTGTGAAGGCACCGATGCAATAAAGAAGAATAAAATCGGTGTGGTCAAAAAGAGGTTTCAAAAGTTCAAGATGCTACCAAATGAAACATTGAGCAAATGGAATCAAGATTTAATGCAATCTGGATGAACTTACCTCGCCGAGTGTAAGTTATTCAAAAGAAGAAATAAACACCAAAATCTTGGAGGCTCTACCGCAAAAGATGTTTGGAAAATGAAGGTATCGCAATAGAAGAAATGAGAAAGTTGCATGAAGAAGACACTTCAAGTTGTTTTCAGATCTCAAGGCTTATGAATTTAGCAAAAGCTTATACGAGGATCAAAAAGAAGAGCCAAAAACATCTGCATTGGTCGCTTCACATCAAGAAGAAACATCGAAGGACAAGATGATCTCTTTGGATGAGATGCAGAACAGATTGCCCTCCGAGCTAGAAAATCAGGATGATGAAGCAGGAAAGGCCCTGCAAGGAACTTCACAAAAGGCCTACTCAAAGAAAGAAGAATCAAAGAAATATAATGACTATCTCTGTGCTTTCATTGCAAGAAACCAGGACACTTCAAACTCCGATATCTCCGAGTTAAAACAAGGCAAGGAACACGATTATCTTTGCTTCAGCGCAAGAAGCCTGGACACTTTAGATCCGATTGTCGGACTCACGAAGACCAAGAGTCAACAAAGAAGACATGGCAAGAAGGCTATGGTTCTTTGAAGATGAATCAGGGTATGAAGTGGAATCAAAAAGGAAATGATTCAGATGACACAAGACTAGTTCTTTGACATGGAAGATTATGCTTTGATGGCCAATATGGATGGCGAGGAGGTATACAATCTGTATCCATCAACTCTCTCGCTGGAAGTGATTGTGAATCAACTTGTGGTTCAAATCCTAGAAATTCTGACAATAATAAGACTTTGGATGCCATCCTTAATCAACTGAGGATAATACAATCTGATTATGAGATTGTGAAGGCTGAAAAAGAAGCTCTTGAATTAGAAGTTGGAAGATTGAAAGTGAATTAAGAGTTCTCAAAGGTAAGGAAAAGATGTTGGACAGAATCGGTGTAAGCTCATTGATCATCCAAATGCCCTCGAATCTCTTTGAACCATCTTGCTCCACTCATCGCATACAAATCTGGAAAGCCTTATGGTGATAAAACAAGGCTTGGATTTGGAACTCAACAATCCAAAAGAGTGGATCCAAAGAAGGTTCTGAACCTAGCACCGAGGTGGTCCTAAGTTTGTACCAAAGACAAGATCCAACTCCAAGTAAGGTTGCCGAGGCAAGTAAAACCTCACCGAGAATACTTCAAGGAAGCAAAATCGAAGTCAAAGAAGTCAACGACTCTAATAAAAGGAACAAATCTTAAAATAATTTCGCTGGACCTTCTAGAGACCATCGATAGCGAGACTGCTACCAAGTCTGCTGGACCACAAAAAGGTAAAGGTCAGAAATATTCCAAAGCTAAGAATCCCAAATCTAAAAATGTTAATCATTCATGGGATACTTATCTCTGGGAAAGGTAGACTGTTCCCTACTGATGATGATTGGAATATTCCTGCACACGCTTGATAGAAACAACCAGTATAACCATGCTGCTAGGGTAAAACCTAAGCAATGGAATCAGCAAAGGACTTAGCAGAGGACTTATAAAAGACCTCAGCAGGGACCTCAGCAGACTTCATACTACAGAGCTGTTCCTAACAGACAGCAAACAAATGGTTATACTAATGCTTCTAACATCAAAAGTCACTTCAAACAGCATTATAAACCAAAAGGCCAGAAAACATATGTGAATCCTACACAACCAACTGTTAGAACTTATGGATGTGTGGAATACATGTATGAACCAAAGTATGATATTTTTAGAGAAGACCTTATGGAAACTTACCAAAAGTCATGCTTACTATCGACCACTATGGACCCAAACAGGTTTGGGTACCTAAAATGTATTAACTTTGTTTTGTAGGGTGTCCGGTACTTTGTGGTGGATGTTCCGGACATATGACAAAAAGAATAAGCCTTTATTTATCAAACTTTGTGGCAAATGATGGTCCAAGGGTGAATTTTGGCAACAAGAATACACTGGATACACAAAGGATATGGCACACTTGAAAGAAATGGACTTACAATCAAGAATGTTGCATATGTGGAAGGATGGACTACAACTTCTTCGAGCCTTTGGACAATTACGTGACATGGGATACAAGGTCACTTTTGACAAAAAACAATCTGTATTGTCATTAGTGAAAGAGGTGATCAAGTTGTACTTCTTTGGTAGAAGACAACAAAACATGTATGTTGTGGATTGCTCTACTGCGATTCGAGAAACTCGCTGATTGTGCATACCAAGTCCGAACTCAATTGGTTATGGCACAAGAAGTTGAATCACTTAAACTTTGATGATATTAATCAGTTGGTGAAGAAGAAGCTGGTGATTGGTTTACCTGAGATCACATTCAAGAAGGATGCTATTTGTGATGCATGTCAGCAGGGTAAACAGATAAAGTCAAGCTTCAAGTCAAAAACTAAACAATCAACTAATAGAGTGTTGGAGTTTATGCATATGGATCTTTTTGGACCAATAACTCCAACAAGTGTAACTGGAAAGAAATACACCTTAGTGGTTGTGGATGATTATTCAAGGTACACTAGGGTGATATTTATGAACAAGAAAAGTGAAACACTCAAAAGCATGCCTAATCTTTTAAAGAGATTACAAAATGCGAAAAGTTTAATGATAATAAAAATAAGATCGGATCAGAGTCTTCGAATTTCTCAACAAAGTTATAAGAGAATATGTGAAGAATGAATGGTGTCTTTGCATCAACTTGTCTGTCATTTGGTACACCTCAAAGAAAATGGGTTCTTTGAAAGAAAAGCAGGACCTTAAAGGAAGCGGGAAGGACAATGATATGTGAAGCTTTACTACGAAAGATATTGGGTCAAAGCAGTTAATACATCATTCTATACACAAAACAGAACATTAGTGAACAAGAAGCTACTGAAGACACCTTATGAGATTTGGAATGGAAGGAAACCAAACATATCCTATTTCCATCCATTTGGAAGCAAGTGTTTTATCCTAAATCACAAAGTTCATCTGAAAACTTTCCAACCAAAGTCAGATGAAGGGATTTTCTTGGGATATTCTTGATCGCCAAGGCATTCAAGTCTTGAACAAGAGGTCATCTGAAACATGAAGAAACAATCCATGTTGTGTTTGATGAACCTAAGTTCACCTGGTATGGAAGATGAAGATTGTGAACTCTTGAGAATCAACAAGTCACCGATCCAGTTGTGTTGAAGTTTTGGAAAGATTCAATGACTTAAAAGTTTTCGACATCGCCTCTCTTGAACACCTTTGGTGACATTCCTGATGCAACAACTGAAGCAATTCAAGGATCTGCTGAACCCCCTGTTGTTGAAGAAGTCACAGCAGACCCCACTGAAGATGAGGTTCCTAATAACCAATCTAACCAGAATCCGCAATGGTTAAGGAATCACCCTGCTGAACAAGTTATTGGCAATGTACAGCAAGGTGTAAGGACTAGAAGACAACTGGAGGCTATGTTTGCTTGTTTTCTATCTCAAATGGAACCAAAAGTTGTTGAAGAAGCAATTTCAGATCCAGATTGGATAATTGCTATGCAAGAAGAATTGAATGAATTTGAAAGAAATCAAGTTTGGACACTAGTTGAAAGGCCATGTCATGCAAATATCATTGGTACCAAGTGGGTATACAGAAATAAACTTGATGAATCTGGTACCATTGTGAGGAATAAGGCCAGACTAGTTGCAAAAGGCTATTCTCAAACAGAGGGAATAGATTTTGATGAAACTTATGCACCTGTTGCAAGATTGGAAGCTATCAGATTATTCTTGGCACATGCTGCATATAAGAACTTCAAAGTATATCAAATGGATGTCAAAAGTGAATTTCTAAATGGCATTCTAGAGGAGGAAGTGTATGTACAGCAACCTCCTGGATTTGAAGTTAAAGGTCAAGAAGATAAAGTGTATAGACTCAACAAAGCACTTTATGGATTGAAACAAGCACCAAGAGCATGGTATGAGACTCTATCTCAATTCTTAGTGGACAATGGTTTTACAAAAGGCACCATTGACAAGACACTTTCGAGAATCAGTGAAGGAACGACACCACTGGTACAGATTTATGTGGATGACATAATATTTGGTTACGAAAATGATTTACTTTGTTAAAAGTTTGAAAATCTAATGAAAAGTAAATTCCAAATGAGTATGACGGGAGAGATGAACTACTTTTTGGGATTGCAAGTTAAACAGATGAAAGATGGAATCTTCATTCATCAAACCAAGTATACCAAGGAGTTGTTGAAGAAGTTTGGTATGGAAATAAAGACTAAGATATCAACTCCAATGAGTACAAACATCGATTGGATGAAGATAAAGAAGGCAAAGATGTTGATCGGACTTTATATGAAGGATGATAGGCGATCTGCTTTGTACCTTCTCGCCAGCAGGACTGATATATCCTTTCTTTGTAGGTGTTTGTGCAAGATTTCAATCTAAACCTAAAGAAAGTCATTTAGAGTGCGATCAAGAGAGTTCTCAAGTACCTAAAGGAGACTTTGGGAGTAGGGATATGGTATTCCAAGGATGGAAGCTTCAAAGTTATATCCTACTCAGATTCGATTATCTTTGGATGCAAAATTGATAGAAAAAGCACTACAGAACTTGTCGAGTTAATGGTAAGTAGATTGGTCTCTGGTTCAAACAAGAAGCAGAATTCTATATCAACTTCCACTTCTTGAAAAAGTGAATATATAGCTCTTTGGAAGTTGTTGTGCACAAGTACTATGGCTAAGACAACAATTAAAGGATTATGGAATTGAAGAAAAGGAAATTCCAATCATGTGTGACAACACAAGTGCAATTGCAATCACGTAAAAATCTGTTTTGCACTCAAGAACCAAGCACATTGATGTGAGACATCATTTTATAAGAGATCATGTTGAAAAGAAAGATGTGGTTGTTCTATATATCCCTTGAAAATCAAATCTTTGATATTTTCACTAAACCACTTGATAGTGAAAGATTTGCCAAATTAAGGACTGAACTTGGAATTATAAATGTTGGTGATATTACAAAAGAATTGGAATTCACCAAGGGATTAGTCTTTGCTATGTTGGGTGAGCTCACTTAGCAGATTAGTCATTGGTATCAACAATTCCATGTACTTATGTTTGGACAATTGAGCAAATGAGGTTGCCAAGGGATTGGTCTTTGTCATGTTGGGTGAGCTCACTTGATGGATCGGTCATTGGTATTAAACTTCATCTTGTATTATCAATTGAACAAAACAAGAAGAAATCAAGGATCGGCAGAGAGTCACTTTATCGGTGTTCTTTGAAGCACCTTTATCATTAGGCTGGCCGAGCCAACCTGCCGAGGACAACCCTCTTTGAATGGAGCGTTACACGGTCAAACTTTACTAAAGTCAAAAAGCAGTTTGGCGGGATATTTACCCTACCCTTTATTACCATAGTTAACACGATCCAACGGTTACAAACGTTATGGAGGAGTTATGGGCCACGTGTCAAGACAAATTTACTCAGATTAATCGTGGTTAACATCAATGTCGTGTGCAATCGATTACAACTACCGTCTGTCCATATATCTGAGACCTACACTCAACAGATTTTCACTACTTACAAAATCGCTATATCTCGCTTTTACTTGTGTGAACACAGATTTACAATCCATATTCTTCATCTCATTCTTCTCATAAAAATGGCGGAAAAGATTGATGTCCAGATTGAATCAAGCCAAAGTGTTAGAGGTTTTGTTGTTGATGCAAACAAAAATGAATTGGCCATTAATATCGGTCGAAGAATAAGGAGGTTTGCTGGTTTGGAGAATATACTCAATATCAGATTGGAAACAATATCATACACCAATGTTATTGATTTCTGGAAGAACATGGTTGTGGAAGAAGGAACTGAAGCATTCATGACAACTGTGAATGCTGAGGAGATTGAAGTTTCCCCTAGTCTACTGAGGGAAGTGTTTGGATTTGAGGAAGTAGTGGATGGTCCAGTAAATCCTTAAGCCATGGGACTATCCAAGAAGGCTTTTGTTGATCAAATCAAGACAAATGCAGCCACCAAATTCATTCCAGGCATCAATTGCAGACATATTGGGAATGAGTGCGGTCTATTTGAGCAAGCTCATTGCAAAGAACATACTTGGGTGGTTGGCGGTATGGACACTCTATCGAGGACCTAAGATAGAGTTGATGATGATTATTTTGAGGAGCATGAGATTTGACTGGTGGTTACTTCATTCATTACATGAAGAAGGTAGCCAAGGAAGACAAAGAGGGAAAAAGGAAATCCAAGGCCTTCCTTAGGACTAATGGTTGAGACCTCTTTGAATCACTTGGAGGTTCCCGATATTGAACTCCGAGAAGACCAATCGTCACAGATACAAGAAGGAAATTGATTATGCTATTCTGGTCTAGATGATGATGAAGATGTTCTTGACCTGCTGCATGATGATGATAGTAATGGAGATGATGGTGATCTTTGGTGGTGGCGGTCGTCCAGCAAAATAAGAAGAAATCTACCAAACTCTTTGCACCAAAGAAGACCCCTTTGAGAAAAGAAAGGTGTGAGATACAAGGAAGATCATTGAGATCTTAAATCCTAAGAAGACAAAGAAGCAAACAAAGACTGATTTGTTAAGTCTGCTTGAGGGTCCAAATGAATCTGAAGGTACTAACCTGCTTTGTTCTTTTGCAAGAAAAGCTGTTGTTGAGATTTCGAGGAACAACGAAGGAAGCTAGTAGAAGGAGAAGTCTACTAGAATCGAAGATGATGAACCACTTTCCAAGAGAAGAAAAGAAATTATCCATAAAAAGAAACATGGAAAGGGAAAGAATTGAAAAACTTGGAGGCACAAAGAGTCCAAGAGGAAGCATCGATAGAAGAGGAAGAAGAGGCTATTGAGGTGAGCCTTAACTATCATCAAGCCTGTGGAAATTACCGACTCCTCACCTGAAGAGGTTGTTAAGTCTCATGAAATTTGCACAGTTGTTGTTGAGCAATCTGTTGGAGATATCTGCAGCCTCATCGACCACGAGCCTGCTTTGTAGTATCTATCAAGACCCACAAGCAAACCTCGAACTGAACTCTCTTGTGGTAGTTGAAGAATTGGTTGAAGACCACGCAATTGTTGCAAGAACTCGGGGGAAGAGCGTCTGCTGCTAACCTATTTGATGAGCATGTAATTCGTGGGGAACCAAGTGTTGTCTGCAGATGGAAGTAGTAGGCACAAATTTACCCCTCAAAGAACCTCTTGACTTTCAAACATACATTGAAGAAACAATGAACCTACTTGTTGGAACCTTTGGAGGTCAACAAGGCTCTCTAAAGCTGCTCCCAGAAGATCTTTCATGCCCTTTGAAAGGCATGTGAAAGAAAGGAAGAAAGCAGAAGAGTATGTAGATCCCAAACTTCACACAAGTTGTTTGACTATTTCCAATGGAAGTTTGGTTTTACAAGAGACAAAACAAAAGCAATTTCTTGAACCTATGATGAGACTTTGAAGAATGGGCTTTTAACAAGTTGGGAGTAGAGAATTTGTTGGACCTAGTTGATACCACTCTGCTTTGCAATCCAGTTGATGGACTTATTTGATGAACAACGAGAGAAGAGGAGGGTATCAAGTTTAGGGATCAAGAGATGACAATGATGATTCATCCTCATCATCAGATTCGAGAGGTGATTTTCCTTCGGACCGGGAGGAACCAGTGGGACTGCAATAATAATAGAACCACCGCTGTGATCCACCGATCTTCGTAAGTCTCTTGAGGCCAAGAGATGGAGAGATGGATGAGGATCTCTGAGGATCTCATCATGGATGATCTGGAGGCATTGATCAATGAAGGAGTTAATCTAAGTCTTTGGTAGGCTAGCTGATGAATCTGTTACATTCCATGTTGTAAAGCCTACTGCACAAACTGAACCTGAACAAAGTGAAGATTTGGATGAAGAGAAGGTCAGCGACAGTGAACTAGTGCCGGCTCGAAGAATCTATTGAATACCAAGATGGATTTGACTTTGAGGGCATTCTTACTAAAGCGCCATTATCTGAACAAGATTGGTCATCTTTGAAGGATTTCAAGTGGATAATGAGGCTATATTCAATCCACAAAGAGTCAAGAGGAGTGTACAGGTTCTGAGTTATAGGCGACACTGGACACAAAGTTGGAACAGAGAGTAGTGCAGTTCTTTGAGTCTCAAACAAAGACTGGACAAAGGTTGGAACCTATTTTGGGTATGGAGGATACCCCTGTTCTTTGAAGAGGCTGCTTTGTAGTGGAGCCTCTGGAGACAAGACCTTTGAAGGAAAGATGGTCGTGACCGCTATTAATATGGATGAGCAAAGCAATTTGGACTATGACTTTAGTGATGAGGAGTTCCAAATGCCTGAAGAAGAAAATGTTGATGTTGATCCCCCATAGGCATTTGTTCCTATTTTTGAAGAACCAGCCCTTGATCCTATCTTGGAAGAATATCAAGGACCTAATCCTGCTGGATTAGATAGGAGTTGGGCATTGGTTGTGAGCAATCAGAGGCCACAATACAATGTTGAAGTGCCTGCTGATGAGGCTACTGGTGGAAGAATGACTGGTGAGATACCAGTAGAAGTTTTGAATGAGTTAAGGAGCATGATATGCAACAGTTAAGAACTCAACTGGATAGACAGGAAGAGAGATTTGAAGAATCGATGAAAATGGTGAATGAAAAAATGCAGACAATCTACTAAATGCTGATTTGCTTCAAACTTCACATCTACTCAAAATGCCGTGAATGATCGATACTAGATGTGAGGGAATCAAGGTTGGAAATCTTGCAAAAGAAAGTTTCTGAAAGACCAATTTATTTCCATCCATCGAAACTTGACAACCTTGTCGATACACCTAAGCCTCACCGAGGGTCTTTGGAACATCCCAACTTTTGGATTGGATCCTAAAGTTATTGAAATGATCAATCTCTTGGAAGAGACCCTACAATCAAGGATTACCGCAATTGATACAAGGCGAGATTATGGAAGGACAACTAAATAATCTGTAATCTCTCGGGAGGGTGTTCATGGCCTAATGTCCCGGTTTGTTGATGATGTCACTAAGGGGAAGAGGGCCAAACACCGGCCAAACAAAAAGAGGTGCAAGACTCTTTGCAATGAAAAGATGGGAGGATGAGACTAATGCTTACTGGACAACCCGCACTGGCGAGTTCAACTTCTCGATGATCTCCTCGAGACAATACAAGAAAGAATACGATATGAAGGAAACCTTATCATGACAAGGGATATCATGAAGGTCTAAACTCTTTCTTGGGATTGAAATTTTGGGAAGCAAGAGTCAAAGCCTTAAGGGCAACTTACGGAGGTGGAAGAAGTGGAAGAGGTGGAAGAAGTGGCGAGAGGTGATAGGGACTTGCCTATCACAAAAGCAAAGGACTCACTTGATGAATTCAAGGAACTTTACATGAAGTTTGGATTGAGTGAATCAAATTAATCTTCTCTGCTGAAGCATGGAAATGGTGGAAAGAGGTCAATCCCTACATTGATTTTGCGATTGAAAATGAATGGATGAGGATATGATAGCAGAAATCGGGGCCTATCAAGAACAAGTTGAGAAGGCCGGACAAGAAAGAGAAAGAAGGCATGAGATCAAAGATACTTTAAGCGCATTCGCTTTTTCTTTGATTCTAGAGCGTAATATCTTTGAACAAATAATTATAATGAAAGATGACTATATTTGTTTTTATCTTTTTGCTTTGATGTTAGGTGATGGTAGTGGCATCATCACCAAAAAGGGGGAAATTGTTAGACTTATTTCTATGTTTTGATGATGAGTGCCAGACTAGCTGTTATAGTGCAAAGGCAAAAAGATGTCTAGATCAAATGTATAGGTTTATTAGAGTTTGATGTATGAATAGGTTTGATCAAACAAGCATCAGAAAGTGGTCTTTGATTTATATCGCCAGATGGTCAAATATCGATAGGGTAGATAGGTCGGTAGACTAGTAAGGAACCTGCCAAGAGGCGAAGAATTTGAGGATCAAACTCGATTCTGAAGGCTAAGGGATCAAACTTAGTAATTTAAGTCAAGGATATGAGATCAGATTTTAGGCAAGTCTGTGATGACCTAAACTGATTCTATATACTTGTGAAGAAGGTCTAAGTTCCATAAGTTGGATGATGTTTGGAACTTGGTTATAATTTAAAAAGGTGTAATCTAACTTCACAAATAAAAGTTAGATAAAAGAAATCAGTTGCATTGTATTTTATACACAAACAAATTGTCATTCAAATGAGACTAATAGGTATCTCAAGCAGATGATGAACCTCTTGATAATATACCTCGATTAATTCAAGATTATATTGGAAGATTACATGGATAAGGACAACCAACTACCCTCGACTTATCAAACAAATCAAAGGTGAGACTAAAAGAACGTTGGGATGATTGAGATCTTTATCCAATGGTTATAAGTCAAAGGTGGGATGAGATCGCCTTTGTCAAAAGGAATTGACAGCGAGTGTCATCCTATGAATAGTGTGAGAATGCAAATCGGATGGGACAAAAACAAGGAAGTTACATTTGAATTTCAAATACAAGTCACATGCTTTCTACCTATAAATAGAGGACCTTCAACTCGAAAAACAAGATGATGGCGATAAACTTTGAAGAGATATTTTTCTTGGTGAAAAACACACCTTTGAACTTCATGAACTTAAAGCTCTCGATCAGAGAAACTCTTCAAGTGTATTTTGCATTCAAGCTATATCAAGCATACACACTTGAAGGCGCAAAGTCATTGATTACATCATCCTAATCAAGTCTGCTTTGCAATCTGAATCATTTATTTGATTCAATCTTTATTTTATAAAGAACCTGCTTGAAGACAGTGAAGCACGGTTGTGTGAAAGATCGTTGTTTGTGGTGGAGTGGTGAAGAGGCAATCCTACCCTTCAAGGACCCAGTGAAAGACTCAGAGGCGAGCAATCTTACTGCTCCCGATTTCGATTTGTGAAGCCATATAGTTATTGGTGAAGGACAAGCAACTTAGGAATCTTTGTAAAAGCTACATCAAAGATCTCTAGTGAATTTCCTCCAACATCACAAGAGAGAAGAGTGGGTAGACAGGATTACACCACCTGGAACCACTATAAAATCTGCCTACTTACTTTCAAAGATTTACATTCGCACTTAGTTTATTTTACACATCAACATCTCGAATCTAGCAACTGAAATCACACACTTGCACTACTGAGTATCTAATACTTAGTATCATATTTAACAACAAGTATTAAGGCTTAATTTTGATATAATTCCGCTACACAAATTCAACAAACTCAACTGTCGGTGAGACTATCGAGGTCATCGCAGACTCATCAAGTATCGTGATCTTTGAAGTTGCAGAATTTGTTAACTCCAAAAGTTTTAAGTGTTAAGTTTATTCACCCCCTTCTAAACTTAACCAAAGCCTTTTCAAGGGACCAACAGACCTATAACACACTTCTTTATCAACAAAAATATATCCTTAATTAACATGCATTCTAGAAGACCAAGGTTTACTTACTTAATTGGCTGAAAATAGCTCCTACTCCTATGTCATGATATCTCCTTCATGATTTTGGTATACCGGTTTCAAGCATCATCCCTTTATATTGTAATAATAATAAATTGCTCGTTACAAGGTTGAAAATCCTATCTTTCATAAGCTAGCAAAGAACATTGACTTAGACTGTCACCTTGTCGGAGAGAAGTTTCAAGCTGTACTTTTTAATATATCCTAAGCCTATTGATGCTCCTAAGTACAAAGTTTGTTATCTTCCTTGGGCGTTTTTAATTTCATCTTTTACGCGATGTCCAACTTGCAAAGGTCATAGTGTCAGTCTACAGATGTATTGATTGAAAAAACAAAACAACTGATCGATTTGGTGCTCGAGTAAGAAAGAACGAATCAAGATTATAAGCTTCAGATGAAAAGGCGCGCAAGCTAAACATTAGAAGCATATGATAAAATGGTAAGTTAATTAAACACCAGAAGCTTAAGATGACAGATGAAAGACGTAATAAAGAAAGTGTGCCTCCAACATTTTTATTTCTTACCTTAACAGTGTACTTAGCTCTTCTTTATACTTGAGCTGCAGCAAGTTGTAGTCCAATTTAGCCATCCTTAAGAGCGATTCATCTTTCAACAAATCATCTTCGTAAGCAGAGATGAAATATCGAGCCTCGACTCTAGGTATGCCCCGGTGAAGTGGCTGTTGCAGTGCACACTTCACTTGTTTCTCGATCGATGGACATGATGATGAGTGTAGGTGTAGCGTTTCAGCGGCGCTGAGATGATTTTTCGCGAAAATTAGAGCTTCTTCTAAGATGTTGTCTCTATGAGTCCGTAAGTATGATGCTTCGTACAGATTTAGCAAACCCTTTGTGTCACCCTTTAAAGAATCTTTGAACTTTCCAGTTGGTGTGGTGAACTGCTCGAAGATATCTGATGATGGAATAAACCATGCATGCATGTCAAATTTAGCAGAAATTCCTATTCATATATATATATATATATATATATATATATATATATATATTGTAATATTCCGATTTTCGAGAAATGACAGACGTGTCATTTTGCGAAAATAAAATATTATTCTTTACTTCTTTTATGGAGTTAAGTATTTTGTATATATATATTTGGAAAAATCTGATAGTTTAATAAGGAAAATAATAAGAAATTATTATTTTTGGGATTATCTATTAAAGGAAAATAAATCTCATCAGTTCCCATAATCTAAAAGAAATCAGAAATCTTCCTACGTTCCCTGAGAGACGGAGTGAGAGGCATAGAAAAGGGCTGAAAGTTTTTCTTCAAGTTTCTAAAGCATTTCTTAACGGTTTTCAGAACGGATTGGAGAAACGGAATCAGTGGGAAATGAGGATCTTTTCAATAGCAAAAGTTCAGAGTTTTGTAAAGGTATGAGTTTTAGCCCTAGATGCGGTTTTGATCAAAGTTCGGTGTTTTAGATCTCTTAAATTTGTAGAGTTGTTGTATTAGATGTTTGTGATCAAGTCTAATCCAAATTTGGGTTTGATCAAATAGGTGTTGAGTGAAACCTTGGAAAGTGCTGTAGATTTTCTGAAGGTTTTGGATTGGGATTTGTCTGCCAAAAGGTAAGAGACTCTTCCTAATGCGTAATTAGGTTTTATGATGTTAAGGTTGAGTGTTTGTGTCTCATGGTTAGAAACCATATAATTCGTTTAGTTAAAGTAAAGGAGGTTATGGTTTGTAAAAGTTATGTTTTTCTGATTACAATCATGTAGAACATGTTGGAATCGAGTAGAGATCGCAAAGTGTAGAAAATCATGTGTTTAGGGTTTTCTGCGTTGAATGTGTATGCATTGGCTAGCAATGCGCATGCATTCCTATTACAGGATGTATGGTTTTAGTCTCAGCAGGTAGAACGCGCAAGCATTCATAGGAGTGCGCACGTATTCGTGGTTCAGGATGTTAAATCCTTTCTCTCAGCAGGTGCAAAGTGCACGCATTCAAGGGAATGCGCACACATTACTGTTTCAGAATGGTTCAGGTTGCTCCCAGCATGTGCAATGCACACGCATTGGCTGGACAGTAACCCCCAGCATGTTTTATGGTCAGGGAATGCGCACGCATTCCAAGGAATGCACATGCATTTACCCCCAGTTTTAATAAAACGTTGTTTAAGCTATGTAATGATATGTTAAATGTTGTTTCATCATCTAATAACATTAATTAAACATGAACAAGCCCCGATTGAGCTTCTGATGCATTTAGTTCCGGCACCGAATGTGTACTCTTCAAGGGAGTTGAAGTTCGGGACCGTCGGAAGGGCATGAAGGGGCTTGTGCTTTGATGAATTAGCATTCATCAATGTCTGTGTAATTGCTAGGCCTTCTACATGTCTAATGGTCTAGGAAAAAGAGTAGTGGATGTGAGGGAGCTTATTTGAAATTACTTAGGTGGCTAGCTAACAACAATTAATAAATTACGTACTTGTGTAGTTAAAAGATTAAACATCAATCCATTCTTGGTTAGGCACAAGTCTATATCGCAATGTGTGGGCGTACAGATAAAGTGAATAACTCTGTAAGTCTTCGGACCCTACGTATGGAGGAGCACCACCCTGTAAGTCCGAGACCCTACGTACGGAGGGACTTCACCGAACGTGTACACTATCGGAGTCTACCAGAGTAGGCTTCCGTGGTTATTGGTGTGATCCACCAATATGTTGCACCCATTTTCTACGTGGTGAGTAGCACCATGCGTAGTGCCCTGGAATGTTGATGTAACTGAGATAAGCTAAGCTAGAAACCAATAGTCACAACATGTTGATGAGAATGAGGTGAACACTAGAGTCGTGTCGGTCACATAAAGACAATTTAATTAATAACATGAACCTTTTCGTTGTAACGCTTAATTATTCGTTAGCTTCCCACTCTTTCTAAGTAGCTATGTACTTACCTTCGTTGTATGTTTCTTTTGTATGCATTGTGGGGTGAAAAAATGAACAGGTTGTCCATGAGTTCGATGGCGAGGATATGTGATGAAGATGATGCTTGATGGCATTGATGCCATGATGTTGCGTCCAGTTTCCTTATTTCTTGTTGCACTAGACTTTGTTGTTTTCCCTTCTTTACATGGATGTTGTTCTTTTATTTCTAGACGTTTGTAAGGAAGCTTGTACTTCTTTTAAGACAAAGTTGTTTGGGACATCGTACTTTGTTTTTGTTTTCATTGATATAAGAGCATCTTTCTATCTTTAGTATGTTGAATTCTTTTCATAGTAGCATTTATGATGTTTTGCCAAGTCTTTTTAGCTTCCGTTTGCTAAACTTGATACGACGTAGTAGAGGCTTACGTGTAATATTGGTTTATTTAATATTATACGTGCCGAGCATTTCGTTTCCGGATAAGGACTCGGTATCCGGGAGCGGTGAGTTACAGTTGTCATCAGAGAGAAGCATCTTTTAGGCTTCCTTTCTTGTAAGATAAGACTTCTTTAGATCTTTTAGTAACCTTCGGGTCTTTCTTTGATCATCAGGATGGTGACCACAAGGACTGGAGCTAATGGCGGAGAGACCTCTAGAGCACGAGAGAATTGTCTGACACAAGTTGTAGGAGGTGGTTTTGTAAGACAAAATCCGTCACCTCACCCAACCCACACTTCAAGGCCTCAGGCAAACCAGAGGCGACCTCGTTAGAACCCTACCCCACGATCTCAACGGAACCCTACACCACGACCCCAACCAATGTATACTTATATGTACCGCGAACCTGGGGAAGTGCCCATACATGTCACTGTGATAGGAGATATTCCACCAGTCTATGTTCCTCCAACGACCAACATCTATCCTCCACCGATCAGTGTCTACCCGCCACCGGTAAGTCACCCTTCTCCTCCAGTTTTCCATCATCAACAACACCAGACTTTCTACCCACCACCAGTAGGTCACAGTCCTCGACCTACTATACCACCTTCACCATGTTTTGATCATCATCAAGGCGTTGGTTACCCACCATATGGTTTCTTTCGACAACCACCATACCCTCAGTAACAGCCTTACCAACCACAAGCACCTTTTAGATACCCTTCACTTTACCAACCAGCCTCACCAGTTAGACCACCGCCGGACTATGAGCAAGCGCAACCGGTTGATTGGTATTCAAAGTTGAAGAGGAATCGGGTTCAAGATTTTTATAGGAATGTAGAACCGTCCCAGGATGAAGCTTGGTTAAGAGGTTTTGAGAAAGCATGCAGAAACGTTAATGTTCCTGAATCTAAGATGGCCTAGTTGGCAGTTGGTTTTCTTTTGGGTGCAGCTGAAGCTTGGATCGATGCCATAGAGTGTAGTAATGGAAAAGTCACAGATTGGGAAGGCTTCAAGGCTATGTTTTACAATGACTACTTCCCAGCAACAGTGCAAGCAGACAAGGCGAGCCAGTTCTTAAGACTTCAGCAGGATGTTCATATGACGGTATCTCAGTATACCAACAAGTTCAATGAGTTGGGAAGGTTCTACCCGGAGATTATGAGAGTTGAAGAGAAGAAAATGGCCTTGTATAGGAATGGTTTATCATGGGAAATACAAGATGGCATGTTGAGATATACACCAAGGACCATGGCGTAGATGTTGAACAAGGCTTTGGAAGTCGAGACGTTTAAGAACAAACCTTCGATAGTTATTGGAGTAAAAAGACCTTTGGAGGGTAGCCATGTAGAACATCAAGAAGCACCTTAGTAGCAAGATGAGAAAAGGATTACGGCACCACTGATGGCAAAGGCATCTAGCAGTGCTTTAGTTTGTCCGTAGTGCAAAAAGAACCACTCCGGGGAATGTCGAGCAGATTCAAATGGATGTTACTTTTGTGGAGATTCGGGACACTACTCAAAAGTTTGCCCTGTAAAGAGTGCTAGAAGGAATCAGAGGAACAACCAAGGAAGGGCAAGTCGACCAACAAGAGTTTTTGCTTCGGGTGCAGCCATACAAGGTACCTCTTAGTTGTTTGTTTTCTTAAAATGTTCTTATGACATGAATTAAATTCACGTTGTAATTGTAGTTAAGTAAATGAACTAACTTTTAGGCACATTAATAATGGATAACATAGCTATATCAACATTAATTAATACGAGAGTGTCAAAAATTTTGTGTTAAGTAAGATAGCTAGTAAGTTAAGTCTACCCCTCAACATTTAAGAAACCTTTATGGACACCATCCGGGTACGGTGAATTAAATAGGGCTGAAGCGTTTGGTAGAATATTAGTTAATGCGGTTCCAGTGGATCAAGAGTGTTTGGTCAGTTGGTTTCTTGTGCAAGGGTTTGGGACAGTCTGGAAATCAGTAGCATTTGACAACGAGGTTAACAAGAGCATATTTGTTAAAGGTTGTCCGTGGGGAACAAGTGAAGCTTCAGTTTTGGTTTCTGTTGAAGAAGGAGTTGCTAAGGAAGGTCAAAGGATTGAGTACGATCAAGTTTCGAGGATGAAACTCCTCTTAAGGGGGGATGAATGTAATATTGCGATTTTCGGGAAAGGACAAACATGTCATTTTGAGAAAACGAAATATTATTATTCTTTACTTCATTTATGGAGTTAAGTATTTTGTATATATATATATATATATATATATATATATATATATATATATATATATATATTTGGGAAAATCTTATAGTTTTTATAATAAGGAAAATAATAAGAAATTATTATTTTGGGATTATCTATTTAAGGAAAATAAATCACATCAGTTCCCATAACCTAAAAGAGATCAGAAATCTTCCTACGTTCCCTAAGAGATGGCGCGAGAGGCATAGAAAAGGGCTGAGAGTTTTTCTTCCTGTTTCTATGGCGTTTCTTAACGGTTTTCAGAACGGATTGGAGAAATGGAATCAGCAGGAAAGAAGGGTCTTTTTGATAGAAAAAGTTTAGAGTTTTGTAAAGGTATGAATTTTAGCCCTAGATGTGGTTTTGATCAAAGTTTGGTGTTTTTGATCTTCTAAAATCATAGAGTTGTTGTATTAGATGTTTGTGATCTAGTCTACTCCAAGTTTGGGGTTGATCAAAGAGGTGTTGAGTGAAACCTTGGAAAGTGCTGCAGATTTTCTGAAGGTTTTGGATTGGGATTTGTATACTAAAACGTAAGAGGCTCTTCCTAATACGTAATTAGGTTTTATGATGTTAAGGTTGAGTGTTTGTGTAGAACTCATGGTTAGAAACCATGTCATTTGTTGTAGTTAAAGTATGGGAGGTTATGGTTTGTAAAAGTTATGTTATTCTGATTACAATCATGTAGAACGTGTTGGAATCGAGTAGAGATCGCAAAGTGTAGAAAATCATGTGTTTAGGGTTTTCTGCGTTGAATGTGTACACATTGGATAGCAATGCGTATGCATTCCTATTACAGGATGTATGGTTTTAGTCTCAGCAGGTAGAACGTGCAAGCATTCGTAGGAATGCGCACGCATTCGTGGTTTAGGATGTTAAATCCTTTCTCTCAGCAGGTGCAAAGCGCACGCATTCAAGGGAATGCGAACACATTGCTGTTTCAGAATGGTTCAGGTTGCTCCCGGAATGTGCCATGCGCACGCATTGGCTGGACAGTAAACCCCAGCATGTTTTCTGGTAAGGGAATCCGCACGCATTCCAAGAAATGCGCACGTATTGACCCCCAGTTTTAATAAAACATTGTTTAAGCTATGTAATATATGTTAAATGTTGTTTCATGATCTAATAACATTAATTAAACATGAACAAGCCTCGATTGAGCTTCTGATGCGTTTAGTTCCGGTACCGATGTACTCTTCAAGGGAATTGAAGTTCGGGACCGTCAGAAGGTCCTGAAGGGTCTTGTGCTTTGATGAAACTAGCATTCATCAATGTATGTGTAATTTCCAGGCCTTGTCCGGGTCTAATGGTCTAGGAAAGAGAGTAAAGGATGTGAGGGAGCTTATTTGAAATTACTTAGGTGGCTAGCTAACAACAATTAATAAATTACGTACTTGTGCAGTTAAAAGATTAAACATCAATCCATTCTTGGTAAGGCACAAGTCTATATCGTAATGTGTGGGCATTCATATAAAGTGAATAACTCTGTAAGTCTTTGGACCCTACGTACGGAGGAACACCACCCCGTAAGTCTGAGACCCTACGTACGGAGGGACTTCGCCGAACATGTACACTATCGGAGTTTACCAGACTAGGCTTCCGTGGTTATTGGTGTGATCCACCAATATGTTGCACCCAGTTACTTTGTGGTGAGTAGCACCATGCGTAGTGCCCATTAATACTGATGTAACGGAGATAAGGTAAGCTAGAAACCAATAGTCACAACATGTTGATGAGCATGAGGTGAACCCTAGAGTCGTGTCGGTCACATAAAGACAATTTAATTAATAACATGAACCTTTTTGTTGTAAAGCTTAATTATTCGTTAGCTTCTCACTCTTGCTAAGTACCTATGTACTTACCTCCGTTGCATGTTTCTTTTGTATGCATTGTGGGGTGAGAAGATGAACATGTTGTCCATGAGTTCAATGACTAGGATATGTGATGAAGATGACGCTTGATGGCATTGATGCAATGATGTTGCGTCCAGTTTGCTTATTTCTTGTTGCACTAGACTTTGTTGTTTTCCCTTCTTTACACGGATGTTGTTCTTTTATTTCTAGACGTTAAGGAAGCTTTACTTCTTTTAAGACAAAGTTGTTTGGGACATCGTACTTTGTTTTGGTTATCGTGATATAAGAGCATCTTTCTATCTTTAGTATGTTGAATTCTTTTCATAGTAGTATTTATGATGTTTTGCCGAGTCTTTTTAGCTTCCGTTTGGTAAACTCGATACGACGTAGTAGAGGCTTTAGTGTAATATTGGATTTATTTAATATTATACGAGCTGAGCGTTTCGTTTTCGAATAAGTACTCGGTATCCGGGAGCGGGGCGTTACACACAGATATATATATACACCCACCAAGATGCAAATGTGAAGACAAATGGATAAAATTAGCATTCTGAAATTCTTGTTTGAATCGTGATATCAATGTTTATAATATAAATATCTATAGAAAGTCAAGTAATTATACATGAACATTATTCTCAATACTAAAATAAATTAACCAAAATAGAGCAAAACCCAATAAACTACGGGTATGTTTCGACACCATTTATCTTTTACTTTTGTATTTGGCAAACAATTTGAGGGCAGGGAAGTAAAACTTAAATGGTCTTTTTCCGTATAAAACGAATCAAGAAATGCAATAAAAGTGTTTAATATGAAACACACATTAAGTATTTCAGAATGTTTTGATTGCAGAAGGAATTGCAATTAACTTTATACATTAGTTGCTGAAAATGAGATTGCGATACATCTATTCTTTCCTGGTGAAGTCAATTTATAGCTGATGATTAATGTTGGTTCATTGGCTCCAACTTTCTACGTTGAGGATTAGGATATTATATTACGTTGAATAATATTTTGTATTTTGTATCTATCTGTAGAATACTTCGGAATACTTCCGGATGTTGAACAATTGGGGTTTGGATAACAACAACAATGTCGAAAACGCAGAAAAAACTAAAACGCAGAAATTTGATTTGCTTGATATGACGTAGAATCATGTAAACACTTTCCTACAATAGTTATTTGTCCCTTACAGAATGCTTAGGGTGTCACAAATACTTTTGTCAGATAAGACTACGTTTTCCCTTCAAATTTAGGCACAAAAGATGAAGATTACTCTTGGAGATAGTTTGCAAGGTGTTTTTACTCTCAAAGATGAATGTTCCAAATTCTTCCTGTTTAAAGCACTTAAAAAGATCATCTATAGTGGTGGAAACCGACCTCTCATGTATGCAACCTTTTGAAATAAGTTACATACATAAATCAGTTGAAAAGGATGAAAAGACACACCTCTTCATAATTTAAGACCCACAGCGGGCGCTGTAAGGCACTGTGAAACCAAAAATCGACCAAAACTCTCTGATCAATTTTCTGCACAGATTTTTCCCACAGGCGGGCGCCTATGGGCCGCCTGTCACCTGTTTCTCCAAATTCTGAATTTTGGTCCTTTAAGTGGATTTTCAGTCCTTTAAGTGATTTTCCCGAACTATACTTGATCATTTAAATCCGTAAACTCGTAAATACTTATATGAGCATACACTCCGTACCTCCAAACACATATTATAGCATTCCGAGTTCACCCATCTTTGTACCAAACCCCGATTACATAAATGAACATGGTAACACTTAAATTACCAACAATCCTCCCCCATTTAAGTGTAATCCTTGGTTTAGCTGAAGAACAGTCAAAACATAACAACTCATTCATCAATGATAATGCCACGAAGATTGAATTATCACCTAGTAATATTACACATTTCAAATATTCGAGTATTGGGGTGTGTCTAAGCATTGAACCCCTTTACACGTTTTGAATACATGAAGATAACATACACATGAGTTAATATAACTCCAAAAGCTTATTCTTGACACTAATTATTCAGGCCTTGTGTCCATATCCATTCATGAGCATATAGAAAGCCAACTCTCGAACTTCCTTGAAGCGGCCAAACTTCATACTCATATAGGTGAGCCTTTATATTATAGTGCACCTGCAATAGCACTTTATCAAAGACTCATTAAGAAGAATCCCTTCATCCTTAACTTACAGGTAACATCACATACCTCGGGATAATATCACGTGCTCAAATCTAGATAATAGGCCTTCCATATTGAATTCTGCCTCTAACATTATATTAGAAGGGAATTGGGTATCCTATCACCAAGATTCAAATGAGTTGTAAACCCATCCCGATTACAGACTTTTGTACCAAGTCTCTAGCCAATCCTTTGGTTAAGTGATCGGCTAAGTTATGTTGAGATCTCACAAACACAACCGAAATCACCCCGTGAGTGATCAACTCACGAACCGCGCTATGTCTAACGCCCAGGTGTCGTGACTTACCATTATACACTTGACTATATGCTTTAGACAAGGTAGAAGCACTATCACAATGGATAGAAATGGGTGAAATTGGTTTTGGCCATAACGGAATTTCATATATCAAATCCTAAGCCATTCCGCCTCTTTTCCGGCTGCTGCTAAGGCAACAAATTCCGACTCCATAGTCGAGCTAGTAATACATGTCTGCTTTTTGGAAACCCAAGAAATGGCACCTCCTCCAAGTAAAAATACCCAACCACTAGTAGAAGAATGAACCTCTACATTGGAAATCCAACTAGCATCTGAGTATCCTTCTAGTACTGAAGGATAACCAACATAAGTCAAGCCAAAATCCTTGGTTAACTTAAGATACCTTAGTACACGAGTTACTGCACGCCAATGATGACTACTCGGATTACTCGTGAACCTGCTTAGCTTTCCAACCGCATAAGCAATATCTGGACGTGTGCTAGTCATAGCATACATCAAACATCCTATCACCCGAGAATACTCAAGTTGTAATATCGGATTTCCCGTATTAGGCATGAGTTTCTCATTAGGATCCATGGGAGTGTTGGCCGGAGTGGAGTTTTCACAATTGAACTTCTTCAACACTTTCTCAATGTAATGAGATTGTGTCAAAGTGAACCCTTTGTCACTCCGTTTTATCTTGATTCCTAGAATCACATCCGCCTCCCCCATGTCTTTCATAGAAAAGCTTGATGACAAAAATGCTTTGCAAAGGTCAACTTGATCTTGGTTAGTTCCAAAGATCAATATGTCATCAACATATAAGCAAATTATCACACCATTACCGGTATTGTCAAATTTGCTATATATACACTTGTCTGATTGATTAATCATAAAACCATGAGACAAGATAACTTCATCAAATTTATGATGCCATTGTTTAGGTGCTTGTTTAAGACCATATAATGATTTAACAATTTTACAAACCTTATGCTCATTTCCAGGCAAAATAAAACCTTCCGGTTGTTTCATATAAATTTCTTCTTCCAAATCTCCATTTAAGAACGCCGTCTTAACATTCATTTTATGGATTACCAGATTGTTAATTGCTGCCAATGCAATCAACAATCTTATTGTGGAGATTCTAGCAACCGGTGCATAGGTATCAAAATAATCAATACCTTCCTTTTGTCTAAAGCCTTGAATTACCAATCTGGCTTTATACCTATCGACAGTGCCGTCAACTTTCATCTTTCTTTTAAAGATCCACTTGCAACCCAAAGGTTTGCAACCACGCGGAAGATCCTCAAGGATCCACGTGTTATTTCCCATTATGGAATCCATCTCATCATTGATGGCTTCTTTCCAAAATGACATGTCTCGAGACTCCATGGCCTCCTTAAAAGTCTTAGGATCTTCATCAATATTATAACAATATGAATATTGGAATCCTACTTCATCTCTTATTCCTTCTACCAAATAAGTTTGATAGTTGGATCCAAAAGACTTTGCTTTCCTAGCCCTTTTGCTTCTACGAAGCTCCAAAGGCTCATCTTGAGAATTAATATCATTATTGTTCTCCACTCCAACATTAATAGGAATTATATCCTTCGGTCTTTGTATAGATGAAAAACGATTTTCATCAAAGATAGCATCTCTTGATTCAATCACAGAATGAATAGCAACTGAATCATTAGGCTCTATAACATAGAACCTATAAGCCTTGGAATGCATAGCATATCCAATAAATATACAATCAATGCCTCTCTCACCCAAGGTTTTAATCTTAGGCATGGTGAGCCTTCAACAACCCTACATCCCCAAACTCGTAGATAACTCAAGTTTGGCTTCTTTTTGAACCAAAGTTCATATGGGGTAATAGGATTCCTTTTGTTAGGAACTCTATTCAGCAAATAACATGCCATTAACATGGCTTCTCCCCAAAATCCCTCACTCAAGCCTGAGTAAGATAGCATGGAATTAACCATCTCTTTAAGAGTACTGTTTTTCCTTTCCACTATACCGTTTTGCTATGGTGTGTAAGGCGCCGTAACCTCATGTATAATCCCACATGACCCGAAAAAGGTTGGATCAAAGTATTCACCACCTCGATCGGTACGCAACTTTTTAATTTTAGAGGTTAATTGCAACTCAACTTCACTTTTATAGATTTTGAATTTATCGATTGCCTCATCTTTAGAATGAAGTAAAAACACATAACAGAACCGAGTGCAATCATCTATAAAAGTCACTACATATCTTTTGTTGCCAAAAGAAGGTGTAGCACAAAAGTCACATAGATCACTATGGACAAGATCCAAAACTGAAGACGACCTTTCAACACTATGAAAAGGTTGTCTAACAATTTTGTTCAACATACATGTATCACATTTATTTACATTCATATCAAAAGATGGAATCAAATCATGTTTAGACATTAATAGCATGCGTTTGTAGTGAACATGTCCTAACCGAGCATGCCATAAAACAGAAACATTAACATCATGATTCATACAAACATTATTCACAACGTCATGCTGAATGTTAAGCATAAACATACCATTACAAAGATAACCAAATCCTATGAATACACCAAATTTACTTAAAATGTATTTGTCAGACTCAAAGACTTGTTTAAAACCATCTTTACATAACAAACTTCCTGAAACTAAGTTTTTTTTAGATCCCCAGAACAAATAGTACATGTTTTAAAGTTACAAATTTGCCAGAACTAAAAGGTAAAACAACAGTTCCTCTTCCACGAATGGCGGTATTTGACTCGTTTCCCATAAAAAGCATGGATCCATCGTTAACAGGTTCATAATCTTTAAACCAACGTTGATCCTTCCAGACATGCCTTGTCGCACCCGAGTCAATCCACCAAGCAACATCATCATCCTGCACATAAAATGCCTCAGAAATTAGTGGTACATAATTCATATCAGAATTAAATCCACAAACAATATTCTGACCTTGATGTTTAGGAGCACCTTGGTCCTTAGACCCTTGCCCCGAACTGTTGTTTGGCCCTTTCTGATTTTTGCCAAATCGACAATCAACCTTAAAATGCCCAACTTTCCCGCAAACCCAACAAGCACCTTTCGGTTTCTTGTTGGCATCTTTGCCGTTGTTTTTAGATGATTGCCCTTTTCTTTTCTTCTGGTTCTTTTGAGAACTTTCCCCAGTTTCCACCATATTTATGTAAGTCGAATCCATCACCTCTTTACCCTTGGTTTTACCATTCTCTTGCGCCCTTAGAGATTCCTCTATATGCAAGTGACTACCAAGTTCTACCAGAGATAATTCTTCTTTCTTATGTTTCAGAAAATGTTTAAAATATTTCCAAGATGGTGGCAATTTATCAATTATACTCGAAACAGAAATAGACTCATCCATTTCCATTTTATGCTGTGCAAATTGACCCAAAATGCGAAGAAGTTCATTGTACTGTTCCATTACCGAACGTGAATCCACCATATTATATTTCATGAAGTTTCCAACCAAGAACTTTTCTTTGGATGCATCTTCATCCATGTATTTTGATTCTAAAGAATCCCAAAGTTCTTTGGCGATTCAAATTTTGGTAAATATCGAACAGCAGCATCGACATACCGTTTAGAATGTGGCCTCTACAAATGTAGTCATCATTCTCCCACTTGTTCTTCTTCCTCAATTCTTCCAGAGGTCCGTCCTCCAACACTTCCGGCATCGGTGTGCTTAGTACATACACCACCTTCAAAGTTGTCAACAAGAAATGCATCTTTCTCTGCCATCTTCTGAAATTTACTCCATCGAACTTTTCCAACTTCCCAAAATTTGCAGTCATTTCTTTGACACTCGACATTGTTAAACTAAATAACTTTTGTAGATTGTTGAACAATTGGGGTTTGGATAACAACAACAATGTCAAAAACGCAGAAAAAACTAAAACGCAGAAATTTGATTTGCTTGATATGAACGTAGAATCATGTAAACACTTTCCTACAAAAGTTAGTTGCCCCTTACAGAATGCCTAGGGTGTCACAAATACTTTTGTGAGATAAGACTACATTTTCTCTTCAAATTTAGGCACAAAAGATGAAGATTACTCTTGGAGATAGTTTGCAAGGTGTTTTTACTCTCAAAGATGAATGTGCCAAATTCTTCCTGTTTAAAGCACTTAAAAAGATCATCTATAGTGGTGGAAAACCGACCTCTCATGTATGCAACCTTTTGAAATAAGTTACATATATAAATCAGTTGAAAAGGATGAAAAGACACACCTCTTCAGAATTTCGGGTCACAGGTGGGCGCCTGTGGCCAGCCTGTGAAACCAAAAATCGACCAAAACTCTCTGATCAATTTTCTGCACAGATTTTTCCCATAGGCGGGTGCCTATGGTGACAAAGCGTCACTTTGTCATCCATTTCTCCAAATTCTGAATTTTGGTCCTTTAAGTGGATTTTCAGTCCTTTAAGTGATTTTCCCGAACTATACTTGATCATTTAAATCCGTAAACTCGTAAATACTTATATGAGCATACACTCCGTACCTCCAAACTCATATTATAGCATTCCGAGTTCACCCATCTTTGTACCAAACCCCGATTACATAAATGAACATGGTAACACTTAAATTACCAACACCGGAGAACTCCATAGTGTGTGTGTATATATATATATATATATATATATATATATATATATATATAGTGTACCACATACAATGAAAATCATTCTCCAGTTTTAATCTAGAAAGCCTTTTATTCGTACCACAGTTGATCTACCGCTGCACCTGTAATATTCTGATTTTTGAGAAAAAGACAGACATGTCATTTTGCGAAAACGAAATATTATATTCTTTGCCTTTTTGTGGATTTAAGTATATATATATATGTCGAAAATTTATATATATATATATATATATATATATATATATATATATATTTGGAAATCAGAAGTTAATTTAATTACGGAATAATTGAATAGAATAATAAGAATTATTATTTTTGGGAATGGCAATTTAAGGAAAATAATCACATCATTAGTCATATAACCTATTAGCCGAAAATTTGACTTACACGAACTCTGAGAAAACGCTTTGGAGCAAAGGAAAAAGGGCTAGGATATTTCTTCAAAATTCTAAGCCATTTCTCAACCGTTTTCAGATTCGAGTAGAGCGTTGGAATCGTTGTGAAGAGGGCGTCGTTTCAGTACTAAAAGTTTGGAGATTTGTCAAGGTATGTAAATTCGACCTAGATGTGTTCTTGGATGAGTTTTAGGGATTAAAACTCATAGCTTTCGTAGTTTTGTTACAATAGAAGCGTGTGATCGAATCTAACATATTTTGGAATTGATCACATACATTTTCTGTGAGAAAAGGGTCATTTTCCTGCTGTTTTTCTAGAAGTTGGATTTGGATTTGCTTGCTATCAAGTAAAAAGATATTCCTATTATTTAATTACGGTTTATAGGGTTTAAGTTGAGGTTTTGATGTGGTTTTGTGTTTGAAATCATACCTATATGTTGTTTAAGAATCAAAGGTTGTTTTGGTTATAAAAACTATGATTTTCTGTTATTGTTCTGAGTAATATGATGTTGAACTTGTTTGGATTCGAGTAGGTGATGGGAACCAACTTTACTGTACATTTATGTACGGTTTAACCCACGGTTATCACATTTCTAGCATATTTTTGGGCGGTTTAGGCCTTTTTGTAGAGCTTTATCGTGAGAATAATGCACGGGGAGTGAAAACAACCAATAGTCGCAAAGCCCCTCTTTTTATCAATATTTGGCTCTATTCCGGACACGTTTACCCCCAGGATATCGTCTGGTATGTTTTTTGCACAATATTTCAGGGTTTAGGTGATCCGGGGACCCGGAAGGTGATATTTGGTGATGAGAATGATCAAGGGGAGGAGAAAAGTGAAGAAAAGAGAAGTTCGGGACTCAACCCCTCAATCCTCTTCAGATGCAGATTCAACCAGGATGGTGACATTTTCAGGATCTGACTTCTTCATGAAAGTTGTAGATAATTTCAAGAGATTTCAAATGCAATTTTAATCACCTCAATCAGAGCTTGGGACGAAGAAGTTAAGAAGGTTTTATTGCAGAGTGTCGGAAACGGAGCGAGCCAAGGCGAAGTTGGAAAATGAATCTGAGAGAATTATCCGTACGGACCATGGCCCATCCGTACGGACAATAACATGAACTGTCCATACGGACACATTTCCAATCCGTATGGATAGCCTAAATTCTCCCTAAAGTATAAATAGCAGCTCAAACGATTTCATACGGGAGTTTTTTGACGATTTGGAACACCTTAGGCCGTTTTGGGGCGATCTCCCTCATACGGAAGCGTACGATTAAGTGCCGTATACCGTTTCGATCGTCTTTCGATTTCCTACAACACTATCTACATCACAACATTAGATTTTTACATTTTGATTGTCAGAAATTGATTCTTTCGCTACGGTTTTGTTTGGATCATTATTTCTTCAATAAGTTCGGTATGAATTCTTATTTCTTTATCGTTCTTGTAATGATTTCTCTTATTGTTCCTCACTTTAATCATATTATGAGTAGCTAAGTTCCTTGTATGGCCGAATTATGTGAAGGCGGGTAAAACGCCTCGTGGGATGAACTCGGGGGTAGTTTAGCGCGTAGTTAAACGCTTTAACGGGTAATTTGCATCACGAAACTTGCTTAAACAAAAATGAATTAGCTTGACAACCTAGTTCATTATCTCACACACCATAGCTTATAAATGTAAGTTGTGGCTAGGTGTGGGAACCGGGGTTTCGGGACCGTAGAAGTTAAGGCTTAAAAGGTAGTTTGACACCTACCTGTGTTCTAGGTTGACACCCTAGGCGTTGAGTTCTTTTCTCGTCACGGGGTTTTCAACCTTAGGCTTTACTCGTTGGATGAGTTAAGATAGGAAACTCCCCCGAGATAGTCGTTTTGAGATTAAATTAGCTCCTGGATCATAGTTCGCCATACCTCCGTTAAACGTAAAAGAAACCGATTAGTATAATCTTTCTTTTACACAATAGTATAACGCCCTATTTTTTCTCGTTGACTCGAACCGAGTGCTAAGTCACCGTGTGGTACTCAAAGCCAATCTCTGTGGACTCGACCTCGGACTCCTCAAGCACTACCTACAATCGATCCGGTCCACTGCCGGTTAGAAAGTAGATTTTGCTAAGGTTTCGAGTTTTTACTTGATTAACCGGATTGCAAAAATCCTCTTATCAAGTTGGCGCCATTGCCGAGGATTGGCAATATTTTGATATAACAATAGTTGACCGAAAGCTTGGGCTTAGGTCGTTTTTACGTTTTCTTGTTGTTTCATTGTTGTTTTGCAGTGTATGAACACAAGGAGGTCTCGACAACAACCTCTTGAGCCATACCAACCCGAGATAGAATCGTTCGCCAGATAGAGGAACGGTTTAAGAAGAAGACTACAATTTGATCTTACTCCGGAAACTGTGGACGGACACGAAACATCAGACTTCTCTTCAGAGGAAGAAGGAATGACAACCAATGGTAGGGGTCAGTTGAATGATGATGGGACGTCTCAAATGGGGGGTTTGGGTACTCTAAATAACCCACCTCCACGCGAGAGAAATCCTCTTGATCCTCCTATGGCTGTAAGGACAGATGGAAGAAATTTATTTGACCCCACTTTAGAAAGGGGTGATGGAAGAAATGGACAGAACCCGCAGAATAATGGTGTCAATGGCCAACAACAGCAAAATTTGCAGAATGGTCAGAATGGCAGAGATCAAAACCCTCGGTTTGGGTTGAAAGGGTTTAGAGACGGCAGAAATGGGTTGCCCAACAATAATGGACAAGTGGGGGTTGAACAATTTCAGAACAACAACCAACAACCCCTTCATCACCAACAGCAGCCTCTCCAGAACCAGATAGACCAGAACTTGTTGAATCAGTTTCAGATGTTTCAAAATTTGTTGAACCAACAACAACAGAATAATCAGCTGAACAATCAACAAAATCAGCAGCCACCTCAGTATCAACAACAGCCGATCAATCCACAGCAGAATCAAGGGTTTCAATCGGCATGAGATTATGTTGTTACCTCGTATCAAGGCACCGGGCATAATCCTATCAGAATTCCAGCCATCCATGCTAACAACATGGAACCAAAGCAGAATGTTATCAGTGTGATTAGTGAGAATGCAGTCTTCTACGGGAAGTGGGACGAGGATCCCAATGAATTCTTGGACAATTATCTGCAGATTATCTCAAAGTTGAAATACAATGGAGTGAGCGAATAGGCGCTCAAGTTGATGATGTTTCAATTTGCCTTAAGAGGAGCTGCGAGGACGTGGTTTAATACGCTTCATCATCATTCGTTGAGCACGTGGGCTGAGGTAACCGACGTTTTCTTACGTAAGTACTTTCCTCCAGCCAAGATTGAAGACCTCAAGCGAGAAATACACAATTTTAATGGTCGACAGGGGGAAACAATGAGAGAAACAGTTGAGAGGTTCAAGGCATTGTTGAAGAAATGTCCTCCACACAACCGTCAGACAGTTGAGCAGGTGATATTAATCTATAGAGCACTGGACAAGGCTGACAGAAATCATCTGAACGCGACGAGTGGGGGTAATTTGATGACCATAGATCCCGAGGCAGCAATGATATACATAAATTCAGCTATAGAGGAGATGATGAGTGGGTTTCCTCCTGCAGTAGAAAATCCGAAAGAGCAACAATGAGACATCTAAAGCACTTAGAGAGCGATTAGAGAAAGAGACAATTTGCACATGAGGAATTGTTAGCTCTACAGTCAGAAAACAAGAAGTTGAAAGAGGCACATCAGCTTTATCAGTTATGTGGGGGTAATCATACGGCTCAGTTTTGTACGAGCCCGAATAGAACGACTCTTCCTCCACAATTGCCACAACAACATCAACAAAGAGACCCGTCTCAAGTATGGAAGAGTTAGTTGCGGCACTCACTAGGTTGGGACAGGAGGTCCCAAAATGTAAATCGGCAAGGCTTTGGAAAGTGCCAACAATCGAATCAACGAGAAAAATTGCAGGGGTCAATGGAACCGAATAACCAACAAAGCAATAATCGAATCGGCAAAGAAATCATCGAATTATAATCAATGGCAAGAGTCGATGATGGGCACAGGTATGGAAGATGATTTCCAACAAAACGATATAAATTATGTTGGAAACAATGCTGGGGGCAATTGGAACCAGAATTCGGGGAACAATTGGAGCAGCAACCAGCAATGCCAGAATTGGAATCAAGGAAATCAGAGTGGCCAGGGAAATTGGGACCGAGGCAACAACCAGAACAATCAGTGGTCCAGAAAAAATTCCAACAATCAGGGCCAAGGCAACCGCGGTTGGAGTCAGAATCACGATCAAGGGAATTCTCAAAATTCCTAAGGAAATTGGACTGAAAATAACCAAGGGTATGGAAATCAGAATCAAGGTTCAGGGAACCAAAGTTGGGGCCAGAATCGACAAGGCCAGTGGGGTAATAATCAGAACCGAGATAATGGAAATAGAGAGCAAGGGAAGCAATCTGGCAACCAACAGAATAACCAACAAGCCGGAAATCGAGTCGAAACTTATCAACACCCTAATGCTCATAGGCAGAACAACTCCTACAATCAACAAGGGAGTAGTTTGGGGAATCAGAAGGAGCCCTCTGATGAAAGCTCTGATCAGTTGAACAAGTTCATGATTGAACAAAAAGTGGCCATGCGTAATTTGGAGATACAGATAGGGCAGATGACCGAGAATAGAGCTCAACCACCATTGAATACGGGGCTTCCTAGCAATACTGAAAGGAACCCCAAGAATTTTAAAGATGTGTGTGCCATAGTTACTAGAAGTGGTAAAGAGTTGGGTCAAGCGAGTCGAGAGTTGGAGAAGATGGTACCGAATTCTGAGAAGGATAAAGTTTCTGAGTATAAGGGGCCGCTGGAAGAACAAGAAGGGTTTGAGGATGAAGCTAAGGCAGCAGAGAGAGAAAGAATGGAAACCGAGTTAGAAGCGGTATGAAGAGAGTTAGCTGCTGTTAAGAGAGACCTGGCGATTGTAAGGAAAGAGCGAACAATGGAAGTACATAGGGAGCAGAAAGCTCAAACCAGAAGAGATGAAGAAAGGGAGAAGCAGGATTTCATAGTGCTGGACATTAAAGAGGAGGAGCCGAGCAAGCCAGTGATGACAAAAGGAGCTACATCTAGGCCTCCAAGTCCAAACACTCGAGGTAAGAAAAATTTTATGCCCCTTCCCCTCATGATTTTGATGAGAATACGATGCCTTACCGAGAGTCAGAGTAGATTCCTCGACATTCTTAGGAAGGTAGAGATCAATGTTCCCTTGTTAGAGACAATTGCTAGTGTGCACTGAGTATTTTAAATGTTTGAAAGGGATCTTTGACAAGTCGAGAGAAAATGGGTAAGATAGTTGTTGAGGAGGAGTGTTCAATGGTTTATGATAGTAAGATACCCCTAAGATGAGAGATGGGGAGGTTTCACCATTCCTATCACCATAGGCAATCTTGTAATTGAAAATGTTTTATGTGACTTAGAGCTTCGTGGAGCTTGATGCCTAAGGCTTTATATGAAAGGTTAGGGTTAGGTGAACTGAACTCACGGGAATTACCTACTGGATGGGTGATAGGTCGGTGAGGAAACCTTTAGGGGTAGCGGAAGATATCTTAGTGCAAGTGAGAAAGTTTGTGTTTCCCGTGGATTTTGTGATTCTTGACATGGAGATGGACTCCAAGACCTCTGTTTTGTTAGGTCGTCCTTTTTTGACCACCAGTGACGCTCAGATAGGAGTTAAGAGTGGAGATATTTCTGTTAAGGGTGAATTTATACGATTTATAACGCTATATTGTATGATATTTTCCCCCGTATTTGTACTAAATTGCATAAGAAACGAGTGTTTAACGAAAATATTGAGTAAATGAGGTTTTAAATAAGTTATTGGCAAAATTGGTTGATTTTGGTACTTTTAATATGATTTTATGATTATTTGGACATTATTACATTTTGTGATGTTTTTATGTGTTATAGATACATGTTTGAGGCTTAAGAGATGATCAAAAGTTGATTAAGTTCGAGTTAATTGATGATAAAAGAGATAATGAAGGAATGACTTAGAGAAAAAAGAGATAAAGATCAAGAAATCAAAATTCGATCAAGTTGAACGCAGCGTCGAGTCCCGCCCAGAGTGGACGGGCGTTTGATCATGACGGGCCTTCGGTGGTGCGTTTTTGATCTGAAGAGTTTGGACGTCGCCTCGAACGGGCGTCTGGCGCGATCTCAGGTTTATCGGGACGGGCGTTCACAAGAGCGACGAGCGGCGTCCGTCGGCCGACTTAGTGAAACCGACTTCAAAATCTATATATAGCATTTGTTTTCTCCACCTATGTGATACAATATACACATTATTCAAACCCTAAACCTGGGGCGGCTTTAGGCTGCGTTTTCTTCCCTTTTATTCCAGTTTTATGCACTTTAGATCTAGATTAAATTAGTTACTTTTTATGCACTGTTTCTACGAATTTGAGTTGCCGGGGATGTTCAGAAGCTAAAAGCTTCATCAAACGAGTATTGTGAAGCCATCCAACGATTGTTGATTTCGTTTTCATCGATTATACTGTGAGTTTTTATTAAAGGTTGTTTCTTTATTCATGTTTATTATGTGTAATTGCTTTTATATCGGAAGATTTGCATGTGTTGATTGTTTATTGTTGATGGAAATCTCTATAAACCTTAGATCACCATGAATAGGAATAGTATTTGAATCTATCTTAACGGAAGTTAATAGGTTTAATTGCTAGATTATAAACATAAAGTTTACACCTTTTGTTAGAAAACGCGCTAATCTTGCATTGGAAGATAATGGATTAATAGATGAACTTTCTAAGGAATTAGGGTTCATATTTAGATGAGGTGAATCATAACTTAGATAAAAACCACAATATAATCGAGATAGAAATCAATGCTTGTTGGATAGGTGGATCAATCCTCGTTTGGTTCGTTAAACATTAAATTTAAATCCTTAAAACTTGAATTTGTTTAGTTAGTTTACTTTTTATTTGCATCTTAGATTAGTTTAGTTAAAGGTTCGCAGCGCGTATTCTTCCTAGCTTTGGATTATATCCTCTGTCTAGTTTTGTTTTCGGTTTTGTTCTATTTTATTTGATGTTTATTTTAGTTTCGTGACATAGTGTAGGTTAGACAAAAACTAGGGTTAGCAATCGCCAGTTCCCCGTAAGATCGACCCGGCATTAACCACTATTACTACGATCCTTATACTTGAGGTTAACCGGATTATTACTTGTTTGTTTTGTGTTAATTAAATCCATGGATAAGTTTTTGGCGCCGTTGCGGGAGCCGGACGGTTGTCTAGTTTTTGTTTTTCGTTTTTTCGGTTTTAATTCCTGTTTTTAATTTCTGTTTTTATTTGGTAATCGCTTAGGTTATTAGGATATTAGGGTTTTTAGTTAGGGTTTAAGGTCTTCTTTGTGATTAATTTTTTTCTGTCGGTTCTCCCCTATCTCTTCCCCTTGTTTCATTTGCTATTCTTTCGTTTTCGCTACTTTTACGCAATTTTATTTCAACTCAACCGCTTTTTTACCCGATCAGAAAGCGTCCATATAATTTGGACGCCCGCCCAGCTTCTTCAATCTCGCATTTGCAGCGTTTGGACCACCAAGCGCCCGTCTGCACAAATTTTATCAGGCGCCCGTCCAAAACTTTGGACGTCCGTGCAGTCCTTCTTGTTTTCAATAACTCTGTTTCTTTTCTTCTTTTCTTTTATTCTCTTTTCATAGGCTTTTAATTTTTTAGTCTAGGCTTTTTAATTTTCTTTAGTTTTAGGTTCAACGCCTTGAGTTGAGTTTCGGTTTATGCAAACTCGAGTCGAAAGGACCACTACTCTTTTCTCGACCTCGAGCGGACCATAGTCCGACCCAACGAGCGAAGAATTCGTTTTGCCGATCCTTATGGCGAGGAAGTCCAACCGATCAAGAAATTGAACAAAACCTAATAAAGGAAATCAAAGATCTCGTAATAATGGCGCCGAGGATAGAGCGAGCGTTGGCGAGACTCACGCCATGCCAGTGCGAAGAATCATCAACCCGGCTATCATCTTACCAGCCATTACTGAACAAACTTTCGAACTCAAGCCGGGACTTATCCAGATGATGCAGCATGCATCAATTTTTCATGGCTATCAATCAGAGAATCCGCATTACCCACTTACATACATTCTTAGAGATATGCGGCACTACACGCATCCAGGGAGTAAGTGAGGATGCGATCAGACTAAAGCTTTTTCCATTTTCTAAAGGGAGAAGCGAAGGAGTGGTATGCTTCTCTTCCCTCTGAATCAATTACCACTTGGGCTGAACTCGAAAAGGAGTTCTTGAGTCAATACTTTCCACCTTAAAAAACAGCCCAGTGTTTAAATGATACTTTCTATCAGAAAGAGAATGAATCCTTTTTCGATTGCTGGAAAAGATTCAAATCTCTGCTGAGAAAGTGCCCCCACCACGGCTTGCCACTGCAAAGGCAAGTCAACACATTCTTTAGTGGATTGACCGAGCTTACAAAAGGCATGGTCAATAGTTCATCTGGTGGGGCGTTTCTGAAGAAAACACCTGAAGAGGGATGGGCATTGTTCGAGGACATTCCTAAGTATAACTATGCTCTATCCTATCAAGCTATCCAAGCACCTCCTCCTCCCAAGGTAGAAGAGGTAAACATGCAAAGTTTGATTGCCATGCTGTAGAAGCAGATGGCAGCATCTCAAATTTCAAATCCGATAAATCAAACTTCTTCTTTTCCACAGAACCCTCAGGTTCTGTACTGTGAAAACTGCTGTCAGAATGGCCATATGAATGACCAGTGTCAGTTTAATTCCCCTGCTCCTTATCAAGTGAATGCTGTTCATGATTATGGACAGTATAATCAAGTCACATGTCAAAACTGTGACGAGGTGGGGCACACATCTAAATTCTGTCCTGTGAACGGACAGAATGCTGAAGTTAATGCATTCTATGGCCAGAACAACCAAAGGTCTAATCAAGTTTCTGGCCAGCAAAATTTCCAGAACCAAGGGTTTAATCAATCTTCTGGTTTCAATCCTAATTCGAATTTCAATTCGAATCAGAATTTCAATAGGAACCCTGGTTTTAGTCAGAACCAAAACACAAAATTTTCCAATCCTACTCAAAGGTTCAACCAGAATTGGCCTTCTAGTTCCAATTCTAATTTTCAAAATCGGCCCAGCCAGCAATACTCTCAAAATTTCCCAAACTCCCAAGGCCCTTCAAGCTCAGGAGACCTCAAGGCTGAATGGAACTCATTTAGAGAGGAGCAAAACAAAAATATTCAGCTCCTTATGAGTACAAATAAGAACCTCGAGAGGCAAATAGAGGCGGTGGCAGAGAGCGATTAGCTTCAAGACCCCAGGCATCTACCCAGTTTCATGAAAAGAATCAAAGTGGCGGTCATGTTGCTCAGACCGATTTGAACAAGGGCCCTTGTCTCGACCTCGTACCTTCAATTCCTTACGGTAGAGAGGAGGCGGTGCAATGAACTTAAGAAGTGGTACTCAAGTTAGTGGTCCTTCCCACCAGGAAATCACTAGCCCTCTCGCCATTGATAAAAGGGGAGGGAAGCCGAGCACCTACACTCCCTTTGCCAAAAGAGAATACTCGAGTGGCTGATCCCCTGAGAGGTGAAAAAGTTGGAAGTCCTCAGGTGGCTGATCCCCTGAGGAGTGAAGATACAAGTGGAAGTCAGGAGGCTGATCCCCTGACTAATAAAAAGATTGAAAAAGCCGTTAGGTGGAAGGATCTGGAAGACAAAGCTGTCAATGCATCTTCAAAGAAAGTCTTTTCTGAGAATGATCTGAAAAAGCTTCCATTTCCACCACGAAAGAGCAACATACCTTTGAGTGAAGATAAGAAGTACGAAAAAGTGCTTAAACTGTTGAAAAGTACTCAAGTGAATCTTCCATTATCCGAGGTCTTGGTCGAGATGCCTAAGTATACAAAATTCATCAAGGATGTTGTGTCTTGAAAAAGAAGTTACTTGAGGCTTGGAAAGGCAAATTGGTGAGGATTGCTCCATGATTAATTATGAAGACTTACCAATTAAAAGAGGTGACCCTGGCAAGTTCAGTACTTACGGTGTTAATGGGAGGTCTAGTCTTCCCTAATTCTTTGTGTGATCTAGGTGCCTCTATAAGTCTTATGACAATGTCTGTATGCAAACAGCTCGGTTTACAAAGCCTTCTAGAACCCACTACTATGAGTTTACAATTCACTGATAGATCCTCTAAGAAAGCTTGGGGATCCCGAAAGGCGTTTTAGTGTGATTGATAGATTTACCTTTCCGGTCGATTGGTATGTTTTAGATATGGAGAAAGATGAAAACGTCCCCTCGATTCTTGGAAGACCTTTCTTATCTACACTGCCTAGAGCCCTCATCGATTGTGATGGTGGGCAAGTGACTATCCGAGTTGGTGATGAAGAGGTGAGTTACAATGTCTTAAAGTCCATTCAAGTACCCTCTGGCCCTCCAACCGGTTTTTCCATTGATTATATGATAGATGATTTCACCGATTATATGGATCGACAAGTCATGGTCAGAGAGTTTGAATATGAGCGATTGGTTGATAATCTAAACACTCATGGTATGGTGAATCTAGATCAATTCTTGGTGATTTTGAGGAAGAAGCTGTTGAGAGGAGAAGTTAAGGCGGTGGGACCACCGAGTAAGCTCGGTGACGTTGAGTTGAAAGGTGGAGATCTTAAGTCAAGTTTGGAAGACCCCCTCTTGATTTGGTTTCAAGCCGTTGCCCAAACATCTAAAGTATGTGTTTTTAAGAGAAGGCGACAAGCTTCCGTTAATCATATCCGCCAAGTCAGTGTCTCGACTAGAAGAGATGAAATTGATCAACGTCTTGAAACGAAATGAAAAAGCTTTTGGTTGGCAAGTAGGAGATATCAGAGGGATATCTCCTGACATCTGTATGCATAAGATCAAGACTAATGAGGGTGCTAAATGTGTTAGACAGCCCCAGGAAAATTCCAGCCTATCTATGACGCCAGTCACACATTGAATCCTTCTCAAGTTAACTATACTACTACCGAAAGGAATTATTGGCCGTAGTCTTTGCTATGGACAAGTTTCGTAGTTACTTGTTAGGAGCTCAAGTGTGGACTGATCACGCTGCTTTGCGTTATCTGAAGACTAAGAAAGAGGCCAAACCGCGCCTACTGCGTTGGATACTGACCCTACAAGAGTTTGATGTTCAAATTAAAGACAAAAAGGGCAGTGAAAACGTAGTAGCTGATCATGTTTCAAGAATGGTAAGTGAGGAAAAGGATGATCCAGATGATATAGATATTTACTTTCCTCTAGAGAACATTATGCTTATCGACGGTTGTCCTCCAGATGTTCCATGGTATTCCTCCATTGTCAATTACCTTCATGCCCGATATCTTGATCCAGAAATGTCTTATCAGGAGAAGAAAATGTTCTTCTCTGATTTAAAATCTTTCGTTTGGGATGAACCTTATCTTTTTAAGATCTGTAAAGATGGTTTGCTTAGAAGATGTGTTCCTGAATCTGAGCAGCGCGATATTATTGAGCAGTGCCACAGTGGGCCCACTGGAGGCCACTTTGGTCCGTGGAAAACCGTTGCTAAGATCTTCCAATCCGGTTTCTATTGGCCTACGATTTTTAGGGACACAAAAGCTTTCTGTAAAGCTTGTGATAGATGCCAAAGAACCGGTACTCTGACAAGGCGTTTTGACATGCCTTTGAAACCCATCTTAGAATGCGAAGTCTTTGATGTATGGGGTATCGATTTTATGGGACCATTCCCATCATCCTGCGGTAACAAATACATCTTAGTCTGCGTGGATTGCGTGTCAAAATGGGTAGAGGCTCAAGCCACTCCTCACAATGATCATAAGACGGTAATGAAATTCTTAAAGAAGAACATATTCGTGAGGTTTGGATGTCCACGTGCCTTGATCAGTGATGAAGGGACGCACTTCTGTAACCGACCCCTAGAAAAAGTGCTCGAAAAGTATGGTGTTCGTCACAAAACTGGCACACCATATCATCCGATGACTAGTGGTCAGGTTGAAAGAAGCAACCAAAGCATTAAGAAAATCCTGGAGAAAACGGTTAACAGTCATAGAAAGGACTGGAGTTTAAAGTTGGATGATGTACTATGGGCATACAGGACCGCCTATAAGACTCCTATGGGTACATCTCCATATCAAATGGTTTATGGTAAGCCATGTCATCTGCCGGTCAAGTTAGAGCATAGAGCTTATTGGGCTACAAATTTTCTGAACTTTGATTCCCAATCTTGTGGAAAACATCGACTGCAGCAGTTGCATGAATTGGACGAATTCAGTCTCCAGGCCTATGAAAGTGCCAGGATTAGTAAAGATAAGATGAAGCTACTCCATGATGCTAAGATTAAGAAGAGAGAATTCCAAGTCGGAGAACAAGTCCTTCTATACAATTCTAGGTTACATTTGTTTCCTGGGAAATTGAGGACACGTTGGTCCGGCCCCTTCGAGATTCTCCAAATCATTCCTGGAGGCATCCTAGAACTTCGTGGTTATAGCGGTGACCCGTTTCGAGTGAATGGCCAAAGGTGCAAGCACTATATTGGTGAACCTAAAGAGAAACCTTGAATGTCCGTTGCCTCGATATCCTCGGGTGTGGTGCTACACAAGTCGAAGAATTCGACGAGTTTTCACCCGACCTGTTTTCAGAGGATGGCGGTGGTGGTCATTCTGAAGAAGTTCTAGCTGGTAGTTGGGATATGGAGGAATTTGAGAGGGAGCGTCAGTTGAAGCGTCATCAGAAGGCTCAGAGAATGAAGAAGTCAACCATGGGGAAGTTTAAGCGTGTTTGGAAAGCTATTAAAGGTTTTACCCCATGTGTTAAGTGTTGTTTCTGCAGCCAAACTACTGATCAGAGTCTGGACGAGGTAGTGGCTGGTAGAAAGGTCAAGTGGCCTGATCCAGGCTGAGCTTAAACGGTGTCGAGCTAACGACATTAAACAAAAGCGCTACTAGGAGGCATCCTAGATATCATTAGTTTTAGTCGTTTTTGTTTTGCTTTTGTAGTTTAGTGTTTAAGTTTTAGTATTTAAGTTTAGCTTACTAAGTGTTGTTTTGTTTACATTTGTCAGTTAGTTGTGCTTACTAGATATGGATTTCGGAGTTCTACCAGAAGAGTTACCTTTCCTTAGGAGGATCCCACTTATCACTATTGATGATGGACCGGGAGGGACTATCGTGTTGCACGTAGACTTTGATATTAGTACCAGCCACAAGCCTGTCACCTATGTTCTTATTGTTCCCGCTGTTCGGGAGGTGGAGACTTCACTCATCGAGGAGTTCAGGAGGCTCTAGGGCGTCCGTACACGATCCTCAATGATCCGATCTTGTGACAGATTTAGCGCTAGTCGCAAGTTGAGCATTTTCGGGTGTTGATGTAGTTGGTGAGGATTGGGGTTTGCAAGATGAGTATGACTTCCTCCGCGATTGACATGCTCCGCCGTCTCATTCGAGTGATAGATTGGTCGGCCATTTATGATGACTAGCGTTCTTAGGTTGTTTAAATCGAGTAAACGGCGTAAAACAAAAGTTGGGTGGGAGGCAACCCACTTATTTTCTATCTGCTTTTATTTTGTTTTTACTTGTTTTCTAATAATTTTATGTACTTCGCCGATTTAAAGTTGTATTTTTGAAGTTTTAATTAAGTTTAATAAGAAAGTGCAAATTTGAGTTTAAAATTGTATGAAATTTCATGATTTTTGCATTATTGTACCTTGGGCGCCCGTCCGAAGTCTGGACGCCCGTCCATATGACCAATTTTTGGACTTAACGTCCACTAAGCTGGACGCCCGTCGATATTTTCCTCCAATCCTGTATGTGATTTGAACTCCTGGACGAGCGTCTGAATATCTGGACGCCCGTCCAGTTCATCTAATTTTCCAGTGGACGCCCGTCCGGTTTCTTGGGCGCCCGTCCAAAGATCTGTCTATATATATACTCCTCAACGCATGAACCTTCACTTTTACGAATTTCAAACCGCAAAACCGTTTCTCTCTCCTCTTATTGACCTAAAATCTTCTATTCTAAACCATTTCGAAGCGATTCAAAGTGCTATAAGCCGCTTTTGATCCCCTCTCTTCGATTTTCAAGGCCAAATTCCCCAACACACCATCTTTTGGAGAATCAGAGAGCTTTTCAGATCCGACTTTTGAGAGAAAAATCCGATTTTGGGAGCCAATTTGGTGTTGTTTGGACTAATCTTCATCTCGATCAGCATCTACTCACCTTACTCGGTCAGTTAGTAACAACTTTTCTGGATTTTATTCACGTTTTTGTGAGTTCGATCTTTGGGTCGGCTCGTTCACATGAATAGTACCTTAATTCGTTTTTTTTTTTTTTTTTTTTTTTTTTTTTTTTCTGGTTTTGTGTTTCTTTCTGCTCTGTTTTGGTGATATGGTGTTGTGATGGGTGATGAATGGGGTTGTTTGGTGATGATTATGGTTGTGGTTGTGGTTTTGTTGTCTTGAAATCCCGCTTTGGATATTAAACGGGTAAATTGTTGTGAATTGGGATTGTTTTGGTTTACTTTAGGCTTGAATCATGGTCCGTACGAAGGCAGTGGTTAAGAGGCATGGTAAGGATGTGGCTCGGGTGCCTAGTAAGAAGAGGAAGGCAGTAGATCCTCCCGTAGTTGATCCAAACCGAGGTGTTAGTATCTGAGACCAACCTCCCAGGGCCGTACACAGTCAAGCTAGGGCACAACTATGCGATGAGTCTACGTCCGGGTCGGATACTGAGGAGGATGTGCCTCTAGTAAGGATGCCTAGGGTCCAGAGAGGTGGAGCGTCATCTAGAGTCGAACCTGCTGAGAATGTTCCTAGACAGGAGGAGGCAAGTACGAGAGCTGAACCAGTTAGGACAACCGTTAGACCCCCTGGCCTTCCTATTCCTTTGTCTCGTAGATTTATTAGCCCTAAGGCTTACGAGGTTTTTACCAAACATTATCAGTCGCGGACGATGTTGATAGAGAGGGCGGTTATGGAAGCAAAGGTTGATACGGCGTTTGTGAAGCTTTTGAGGGATAGGAAATGGGATGCATTGATGTGAATACCACTTACTCCGGTGAATGATACACTAGTTCGCGAGTTTTATAGCAACTGTTCAGAGACGGACTTGGAAACCGGAGTTGTAATGGTGAGAGGAGTCAAGGTCCCATTCACCCCGAAAGTCATTAACGAGAAGTACGGTTTAGCGCCTCTCGAGGGTTTGGATTACAAGGAGGAGATTAAGAGGAGGCAGGATGCCGGCCAGGATCCGTTAGAGGAGTTGCGTTTGAAAGTGTGCCCGGCTGTTCCGTGGACACTAAGGCCGGGTGGGGATCGGAAGGAGTTAGTGACTACGAATTGGTCCGAGGACTGGAAGGTCCAGTGTCGCTTCATACAGAGTCGGTTGTTGCCAAAGAACAACCTCACACATTTCCACATTGGTGACATTGGGATGTTGTACGCATTGAATTTCGGGTTGAATGTCGATGTCGGCCAAGCCTTATTTGATGAGATCGCGACCAATCAGCAAGTCTATACCCGGTGTTTGATTGTTCCCCACTTGCTACATAGCCTATGTGTGGATGCCGGTGTTCCTGAGTATAGGCCGGATATTAAACCTAAGAACCCGAGGCCTATACAGAGAGAGAAGGGTAAGCCTGGTCGGTCGATGAGGCGAGGGCACGCGAGAGCCTGGTTCGTCATCCGCACCGCCTCGAGCATCCTCACTTCCTACTTTATCTCCTTCGGTCCGGATGAGGCTAAGTATGGGCAACAATGTGCGGAACTGGCTGGAGGACATCAGGACGTCTCATAACAATATTTTGACAATTTTGAAATGTATGAGTGAGGGCCGGCAGCCGAAGGACGACAAAATCTTCGACCCGAGCACCATGGATAATATCTATTACGATGCGGTTGAGCAGGCCATTGCGGATGTTTTGGAGGACTCGAGTCTTCGGATGAGGACCAACTGATGCCCCTGGTGTCTTGTACCTCCGGTGATGATTTACGGCTCCGGGCGATCATGATTTCATTTGTCTATTTTTCGATTTTGATTTGCCCTAGATACTGTGATTGTATATTTTATCTACTTTTGATTACGTGATTCATTGTGTTTCGTATTTAGCTACTATTTATTATTTCCGATGAATCATGTAAGCCATAAGGCATCCGTACCTTCGTTTTTACTATGTTTCAACGTTTGGATGTATTGAATGCTTTATCTTTTGGTATTACTCGTTTTTATTATCTCTTTTCATTCTGGTGTAATTCCCCATTTTCCCCGAGATGGTTCCGTGTTTGTCAAGTCATGCAGGTATATTTTTAGGGGTTTTATCGAGCTACATTGCATGGTTACAAGTTTCCAGTGTCACTAGGTAGGCTCCGGCCTGACCGACGAGTCGTGTATCGGTTGAAATCAGCTAAGTCTTTTACCTTTTCTTTCATTCTGCACAACATGAGGACATGTTGATTTTTAAGTGTGGGGGAGGGGAATGATTCGTTATGTATCTATACATTTGCTTAATTCGTAATGTTTCTATGCAAAATGAGCTAAAATGAGCTAGATTTTCAAAATTTCTCGACATTTTTTTTGTTTTTGTTCTGTCCCGAGTAGGCAATTCAGAGCTATGTTCGTTACTTTTATAGTCATTTAAGCTGTATATCATATGTTTGATACGTTAGTTGTTTCACCTGAGATCTATTTTTCACGAGCCATAGTAAATGACGAGCTAGTTTATAAGGTTATACCCCTTTTCGATTAGTGATTTCTGATTCTCCTATAAGGCATGTGCTTAGTGCTACGTATATATCTAGAGATCTATGATAGTTTGTATTTAGATCCGAAGTATGTCATACTGTGAATATCTTAGGTTTGAATGTGATAAGTAACACGTGACTTATTGTCAAATGAAAAAGTTGAATTAAATGAATAAAATGGGTGTGTCGAAAGCTAGTCGATGATTTGAGTGCGATAGGGTATACCACGTATGTCCTATACCACTATGATGACTAAAAGCTCACGACAGTCAGAAGAAGCTGCCTTATGATTGGAGTAAGGTAGGGTATATCTCGAATATCCTATTCTGCTATGACAGGGCAATAGCTCATTCTGATGTGTGTTTAAAGTGAAGTAATTAAATCAACTAAAGAATTGGTATAAAATGAATGAAAGACTAATTTATCGTCTATCTTATCCCTAGTATAAACTGATAGATATGCTGTAGGGATTATCCTCTGAGTATTTCAGAAAGGCCCTAGATATATTCTATCATCCTTTTCGGGATATGTCACGTTTGTAGGGTACACCTTATGGGTGTCAATTATCGCTAGTCTACGAGGGGGTATTAGCTAGTTTTGCTTTGAGTTTCTCGATTTTGGATTTAGTGGAAGTTTTCTATGGTTTTGCACACCACACACCGGTGAACCTCTGATTTATTGATCTATGCTATATTGTCTTAGATGTCTATTTTTGTCTCGAGCCTTAATCTTCATTTTGTTTTGCTCGGGATGAGCAAAAGCTTAAGTGTGGGAGAGTTGTTAAGGGTGAATTTATACGATTTATAACGCTATATTCTATGATATTTTCCCCCGTATTTGTACTAAATTGCATAAGAAACGAGTGTTTAACGAAAATATTGAGTAAATGAGGTTTTAAATAAGTTATTCGCAAAATTGGTTGATTTTGGTACTTTTAATATGATTTTATGATTATTTGGACATTATTACATTTTGTGATGTTTTTATGTGTTATAGATACATGTTTGAGGCTCAAGAGATGATCAAAAGTTGATTAAGTTCGAGTTAATTGATGATAAAAGAGATAATGAAGGAATGACTTAGAGAAAAAAGAGATAAAGATCAAGAAATCAAAATTCGATCAAGTTGAACGAGCGTCCAGGTCCCGTCCAGAGTGGACGGGCGTTTCATAAAGCAGACGTGCGTTCGGTGGTGCGTTTTTTGATACAGAGAGTTTGGACGTCGTCTGAACGGGCGTCTGAAGCAGTCTAGGATTATCTAGACGGGCGTTCACAAGAGCGGACGAGCGTCCGTCGGCCGACTTAGTGAAACCGACTTCAAAATCTATATATAGCAGCTGTTTTCTCCACCTATGTGATACAATATACACATTATTCGAAACCCTAAACCTAGGGGAGGCTTTAGGCTGCGTTTTCTTCCCTTTTCTTCCAGTTTTATGCTCTTTAGATCTGGATTAAATTAGTTATTTTTTATGCACTGTTTCTGCGAATTTGAGTTGCTGAGGATGTTCAGAAGCTAAAAGCTTCATCAAACGAGTATTGTGAAGCCATCCAACGATTGTTGATTTCGTTTTCATCGATTATACTGTGAGTTTTTATTAAAGGTTGTTTCTTTATTCATGTTTATTATGTGTAATTGCTTTTATATCGGAAGATTTGCATGTGTTGATTGTTTATTGTTGATGGAAATCTCTATAAACCTTAGATCACCATGAATAGGAATAGTATTTGAATCTATCTTAACGGAAGTTAATAGGTTTAATTGCTAGATTATAAACATAAAGTTTACACCTTTTGTTAGAAAACGCGCTAATCTTGCATTGGAAGATAATGGATTAATAGATGAACTTTCTAAGGAATTAGGGTTCATATTTAGATGAGGTGAATCATAACTTAGATAAAAACCACAATATAATCGAGATAGGAAATCAATGCTTGTTGGATAGGTGGATCAATCCTCGTTTGGTTCGTTAAACATTAAATTTAAATCCTTAAAACTTGAATTTGTTTAGTTAGTTTACTTTTTATTTGCATCTTAGATTAGTTTAGTTAAAGGTTCGCAGCGCGTATTCTTCCTAGCTTTGGATTATATCCTCTGTCTAGTTTTGTTTTCGGTTTTGTTCTATTTTATTTGATGTTTATTTTAGTTTCGTGACATAGTGTAGGTTAGACAAAAACTAGGGTTAGCAATCGCCAGTTCCCCGTAAGATCGACCCGGCATTAACCACTATTACTACGATCCTTATACTTGAGGTTAACCGGATTATTACTTGTTTGTTTTGTGTTAATTAAATCCATGGATAAGTTTTTGGCGCCGTTGCCGGGGAGCCGGACGGTTGTCTAGTTTTTGTTTTTCGTTTTTTCGGTTTTAATTCCTGTTTTTAATTTCTGTTTTTATTTGGTAATCGCTTAGGTTATTAGGATATTAGGGTTTTTAGTTAGGGTTTAAGGTCTTCTTTGTGATTAATTTTTTTTTCCTGTCGGTTCTCCCCTCTATCTCTTCCCTTTGTTTCTGTTGCTATTCTTTCGTTTCTGCTACTTTTCTGCAATTTTATTTCAACTCGAACCGTTTTCAAATGATCAGACAGCGTCCATATAATTTGGGCGCCCGTCCGATTCTTCAATCCTCTCACGCAGCGTTTGGACCACCAAACGCCCGTCCAGACCAAATTTTTATCAGACGCCCGTCCAAAACTTTGGACGTCCGTCTGGTCCTTCTTGTTTTCAATAACTCTGTTTCTTTTCTTCTTTTCTTTTATTCTCTTTTCATAGGCTTTTAATTTTTAGTCTAGGCTTTTTAATTTTCTTTAGTTTTTAGGTTCAACGTCTTGAGTTGAGTTTCGGTTTATGCAAACTCGGAGTCAGAAAGGACCACTACTCTTTTCTCCTGACCTCGAGCGGACCATAGTCCGACCCAACAGGCGAAGACTTCGTTTTGCCGATCCTTATGGCGAGGGAAGTCCAACCGATCAAGAAATTGAACAAAACCTAATAAAGGAAATCAAAGATCTCGTAATAATGGCCGCCGAGGATAGACGAACGTTGGCAGACTACGCCATGCCTGGTGCAGTAACTGTCAACCCGGCTATCATCTTACCAGCCATTACTGAACAAACTTTCGAACTCAAGCCGGGACTTATCCAGATGATGCAGCATGCATCAATTTTTCATGGCTATCAATCAGAGAATCCGCATACCCACTTACATACATTCTTAGAGATATGCGGCACTACACGCATCCAGGGAGTAAGTGAGGATGCGATCAGACTAAAGCTTTTTCCATTTTCTAAAGGGAGAAGCGAAGGAGTGGTATGCTTCTCTTCCCTCTGAATCAATTACCACTTGGGCTGAACTCGAAAAGGAGTTCTTGAGTCAATACTTTCCACCTTAAAAAAGCATTGATGTGTTTAAATGATACTTTCTATCGGAAAGAGAATGAATCCTTTTCGATTCTTTGGAAAAGATTCAAATCTCTCTTTGAGAAAGTGCCCCCACCACTTGCCCTTGCCAAAGCAAAGGCAAGTCAACACATTCTTTAGTGGATTGACCGAGCTTACAAAAGGCATGGTCAATAGTTCATCTGGTGGGGCGTTTTCAAGAAAACACTGAAGAGGATGGGCATTGTTCGAGGACATTCCTAAGTATAACTATGCTCCATCCTATCAAGCTATTCAAGCACCTCCTCCTCCTAAGGTAGAGGAGGTAAACATGCAAAGTTTGATTGCCATGCTGCAGAAGCAGATGGCAGCATCTCAAATTTCAAATCCGATAAATCAAACTTCTTCTTTTCCACAGAACCCTCAGGTTCTGTACTGTGAAAACTGCTGTCAGACTGGCCATATGAATGACCAGTGTCAGTTTAATTCCCCTGCTCCTTATCAAGTGAATGCTGTTCATGATTATGGACAGTATAATCAAGTCACATGTCAAAACTGTGACGAGGTGGGGCACACATCTAAATTCATCACGTGAGCGGACGAGAATCGCCGGAGAATGTCGTTTATGGCCGAACAACCAAAGGTCTAATCAAGTTTCGCCAAGACCAAAATTTCCGAGAACCAAGGGTTTAATCAATCTTACGGTTTCAATCCTAATTGAATTTCAATTCGAATCAGAATTTCAATAGGAACCCTGGTTTTAGTCAGAACCAAAACACAAAATTTTCCAATCCTACTCAAAGGTTCAACCAGAATTGGCCTTCTAGTTCCAATTCTAATTTTCAAAATCGGCCCAGCCAGCAATACTCTCAAAATTTCCCAAACTCCCAAGGCCCTTCAAGCTCAGGAGACCTCAAGGCTGAATGGAACTCATTTAGAGAGGAGCAAAACAAAAATATTCAGCTCCTTATGAGTACAAATAAGAACCTCGAGAGGCAAATAGGGCAGCTGGCAGAGCAGTTAGCTTCAAGACCCCCAGGGCATCTACCCAGTTTTACTGAAAAGAATCCAAAGGGCGGTCATGTTGCTCAGACCGATTTGAACAAGGGCCCTTGTACTGACCTCGTACCTTCAATTCCTTACGGTAGAGAGGAGGCCAGTGCAATGAACTTAAGAAGTGGTACTCAAGTTAGTGGTCCTTCCCACCAGGGAAATCACTAGCCCCTCCTGCCATTGATAAGGCAGGAGGGGAAGCTGAGCACCTACACTCCCCTTTGCCAAAAGAGAATACTCGAGTGGCTGATCCCCTGAGAGGTGAAAAAGTTGGAAGTCCTCAGGTGGCTGATCCCCTGAGGAGTGAAGATACAAGTGGAAGTCAGGAGGCTGATCCCCTGACTAATAAAAAGATTGAAAAAGCCGTTAGGTGGAAGGATCTGGAAGACAAAGCTGTCAATGCATCTTCAAAGAAAGTCTTTTCTGAGAATGATCTGAAAAAGCTTCCATTTCCACCACGAAAGAGCAACATACCTTTGAGTGAAGATAAGAAGTACGAAAAAGTGCTTAAACTGTTGAAAAGTACTCAAGTGAATCTTCCATTATCCAAGGTCTTGGTCGAGATGCCTAAGTATACAAAATTCATCAAGGATGTTGTGTCTTCGAAAAAGAAGTTAGCAGGCTTGGAAAGGCAAATTGGTGAGGATTGCTCCATGATTAATTATGAAGACTTACCAATTAAAAGAGGTGACCCTGGCAAGTTCGTACTTACAGTGTTAATGGGAGGTCTAGTCTTCCCTAATTCTTTGTGTGATCTAGGTGCCTCTATAAGTCTTATGACAATGTCTGTATGCAAACAGCTCGGTTTACAAAGCCTTCTAGAACCCACTACTATGAGTTTACAATTCGCTGATAGATCCTCTAAGAAAGCTTCAGGGATCCTGAAAGACGTTTTAGTGCAGATTGATAGATTTACCTTTCCGGTCGATTGGTATGTTTTAGATATGGAGAAAGATGAAAACGTCCCCCTGATTCTTGGAAGACCTTTCTTATCTACAGCTAGAGCCCTCATCGATTGTGATGGTGGGCAAGTGACTATCCGAGTTGGTGATGAAGAGGTGAGTTACAATGTCTTAAAGTCCATTCAAGTACCTCTCCGGCCCTCCAACCGGTTTTTCCATTGATTATATGATAGATGATTTCAACGATTATATGGATCGACAAGTCATGGTGTAGGTTTGAATATGAGCGATTGGTTGATAATCTAAACACTCATGGTATGGTGAATCTAGATCAATTAGCGGTGATTTTGAGGAAGAAGCTGTTGAGAGAGAAGTTAAGGCGGTGGGACCTTTGAGTAAGCTCAGTGACGTTGAGTTGAAAGGTGGAGATCTTAAGTCAAGTTTGGAAGACCCCCCTACTGATTTGGTTCTGAAGCCGTTGCCCAAACATCTAAAGTATGTGTTTTTAAGAGAAGGCGACAAGCTTCCGTTAATCATATCCGCCAAGCTGTCTCGACTAGAAGAGATGAAATTGATCAACGTCTTGAAACGAAATGAAAAAGCTTTTGGTTGGCAAGTAGGAGATATCAGAGGGATATCTCCTGACATCTGTATGCATAAGATCAAGACTAATGAGGGTGCTAAATGTGTTAGACAGCCCCAGGAAAATTCCAGCCTATCTATGACGCCAGTCACACATTGAATCCTTCTCAAGTTAACTATACTACTACTGAAAAGGAATTATTGGCCGTAGTCTTTGCTATGGACAAGTTTCGTAGTTACTTGTTAGGAGCTCAAGTGTGGACTGATCACGCTGCTTTGCGTTATCTGAAGACTAAGAAAGAGGCCAAACCGTGCCTACTGCGTTGGATACTGACCCTACAAGAGTTTGACGTTCAAATTAAAGACAAAAAGGGCAGTGAAAACGTAGTAGCTGATCATGTTTCAAGAATGGTAAGTGAGGAAAAGGATGATCCAGATGATATAGATCTTTACTTTCCTCTAGAGAACATTATGCTTATCGACGGTTGTCCTCCAGATGTTCCATGGTATTCCTCCATTGTCAATTACCTTCATGCCCGATATCTTGATCCAGAAATGTCTTATCGGGAGAAGAAAATGTTCTTCTCTCGATTTAAAATCTTCGTTTGGGATGAACCTTATCTTTTAAGATCTGTAAAGATGGTTTGCTTAGAAGATGTGTTCTGAATGAAAGCAGCGATATTATTGAGCAAAGATGCCACGGTGGACCTTTGGAGGCCACTTTGGTCCGTGGAAAACCGTTGCTAAGATCTTCCAATCCGGTTTCTATTGGCCTACGATTTTTAGGGACACAAAAGCTTTCTGTAAAGCTTGTGATAGATGCCAAAGAACCGGTACTCTGACAAGGCGTTTTGACATGCCTTTGAAACCCATCTTAGAATGCGAAGTCTTTGATGTATGGGGTATCGATTTTATGGGACCATTCCCATCATCCTGCGGTAACAAATACATCTTAGTCTGCGTGGATTGCGTGTCAAAATGGGTAGAGGCTCAAGCCACTCCTCACAATGATCATAAGACGGTAATGAAATTCTTAAAGAAGAACATATTCGTGAGGTTTGGATGTCCACGTGCCTTGATCAGTGATGAAGGGACGCACTTCTGTAACCGACCCTAGAAAAAGTGCTCAAAAAAGTATGGTGTTCGTCACAAAGCGGCACACCATATCATCCGATGACTAGTGGTCGAGGTTGAAAGAAGCAACCAAAGCATAAAGAAAATCCTCGAGAAAAGCGGTTTATCATCATAAAGGATTTGGAGTTTAAAGTTGGATGATGTACTATGGGCATACAGGACCGCCTATAAGACTCATGGGTACATCTCCATATCAAATGGTTTATGGTAAGCCATGTCATCTCGCCGGTCAAGTTAGAGCATAGAGCTTATTGGGCTACAAAGTTTCTGAACTTTGATTCCCAATCTTGTGGAAAACATCGACTGCAGCAGTTGCATGAATTGGACGAATTCAGTCTCCAGGCCTATGAAAGTGCCAGGATTAGTAAAGATAAGATGAAGCTACTCCATGATGCTAAGATTAAGAAGAGAGAATTCCAAGTCGGAGAACAAGTCCTTCTATACAATTCTAGGTTACATTTGTTTCCTGGGAAATTGAGGACACGTTGGTCCGGCCCCTTCGAGATTCTCCAAATCATTCCTGGAGGCATCCTAGAACTTCATGGTTATAGCGGTGACCCGTTTCGAGTGAATGGCCAAAGGTGCAAGCACTATATTGGTGAACCTAAAGAGAAACCTTGAATGTCCGTTGCCTCGATATCCTCGGGTGTGGTGCTACACAAGTCGAAGAATTCGACGAGTTTTCACCGACTGCTTTCGAGGGAGGATGGCGGTGGTGGTCATTCGAAGAAGTTCTAGGTGGTAGTTGGGATATGGAGGAATTTGAGAGGAGGCGTCGGTTGAAAGCGTCATCAGAAGGCTCAGAGAATGAAGAAGTCAACCATGGGGAAGTTTAAGCGTGTTTGGAAAGCTATTAAAGGTTTTACCCCATGTGTTAAGTGTTGTTTCTGCAGCCAAACTACTGATCAGAGTCTGGACGAGGTAGTGGCTGGTAGAAAGGTCAAGTGGCCTGATCCAGGCTGAGCTTAAACGGTGTCGAGCTAACGACATTAAACAAAAGCGCTACTAGGAGGCATCCTAGATATCATTAGTTTTAGTCGTTTTTGTTTTGCTTTTGTAGTTTAGTGTTTAAGTTTTAGTATTTAAGTTTAGCTTACTAAGTGTTGTTTTGTTTACATTTGTCAGTTAGTTGTGCTTACTAGATATGGATTTCGGAGTTCTACCAGAAGAGTTACCTTTCCTTAGGAGGATCCCACTTATCACTATTGATGATGGACCGGGAGGGACTATCGTGTTGCACGTAGACTTTGATATTAGTACCAGCGTCAAGACTGTCACCTATGTTCTTATTGTTCCCCGCTGTTCGGGAGGTGGAGACTTCACTACTGAGGAGTTACAGGAGGCTCTAGGACGTCCGTACACGATCCTCAATGATCCGATGTTTGTGATTTAGCGCTAGTCTCGCAAAGTGAGCATTTTCGGGTGTTGATGTGGTGGTGAGGATTGGGGTTTGCAAGATGAGTATGACTTCCCTCCGGCGATTGACATGCTCCGCCGTCTCATTCGAGTGATAGATTGGTCGGCCATTTATGATGACTAGCGTTCTTAGGTTGTTTCGTCGAGTAAACGGCGTAAAACAAAAGCGCTGGGTGGGAGGCAACCCACTGTTTTCTATCTGTTTTTATTTTGTTTTTACTTGTTTTCTAATAATTTTATGTACTTCGTCGATTTAAAGTTGTATTTTTGAAGTTTTAATTAAGTTTAATAAGAAAGTGCAAATTTGAGTTTAAAATTGTATGAAATTTCATGATTTTTGCATTATTGTACCTTGGACGCCCGTCCAGAAGTCTGGACGCCCGTCCGCCATGACCAATTTTTGGACGAACGTCCACTAAGCCTGGACGCCCGTCTGATATTTTCCCTCCAATCCTGTATGTGATTTGAACTCCTGGACGAGCGTCTGAATATCTGGACGCCCGTCCAGTTCATCTAATTTTCCAGTGGACGCCCGTCCGGTTTCTTGGGCGCCCGTCCAGCATCTGTCTATATATACTCCCTCAACGCATGAACCTTCACTTTTCTGAATTTCAAACCGCAAAACCGTTTCCTCTCCCTCTTATTGACCTAAAATCTTCTATTCTAAACCATTTCGAGCGATTCAAAGTGCTATAAGCCGCTTTTGATCCCCTCTCTTCGATTTTCAAGGCCAAATTCCCCAACACACCATCTTTTTGGAGAATCAGGAGCCTTTTCAGTCCGACTTTTTGAGAGAAAAATCCGATTTTGGGAGCCAATTTGGTGTTGTTTGGACTAATCTTCATCTCGATCAGCATCTACTCACCTTACTCGGTCAGTTAGTAACAACTTTTCTGGATTTTATTCACGTTTTTGTGAGTTCGATCTTTGGGTCGGCTCGTTCACATGAATAGTACCTTAATTCGCTTTTTTTTTTTTTTTTTTTTTTTTTTTTTTTACGGTTTTGTGTTTCTTTCTGCTCTGTTTTGGTGATATGGTGTTGTGATGGGTGATGAATGGGGTTGTTTGGTGATGATTATGGTTGTGGTTGCGGTTTTGTTGTCTTGAAATCCCGCTTTGGATATTAAACGGGTAAATTGTTGTGAATTGGGATTGTTTTGGTTTACTTTAGGCTTGAATCATGGTCCGTACGAAGGCAGTGGTTAAGAGGCATGGTAAGGATGTGGCTCGGGTGCCTAGTAAGAAGAGGAAGGCAGTAGATCCTCCCGTAGTTGATCCAAACCGAGGTGTTAGTATACGAGACCAACCTCCTAGGGCCGTACACAGTCAAGCTAGGGCACAACTATGCGATGAGTCTACGTCCGGGTCGGATACTGAGGAGGATGTGCCTCTAGTAAGGATGCCTAGGGTCCAGAGAGGTGGAGCGTCATCTGAAGTCGAACTCTGCTGAGAATGTTCCTAGACGAGGAGGAGGCAAGCACGAGAGTGAACTTGATTAGGACAACCGTTAGACCCCCTGGCCTTCCTATTCCTTTGTCTCGTAGATTTATTAGCCCTAAGGCTTACGAGGTTTTTACCAAACATTATCAGTCGCGGACGATGTTGATAGAGAGGGCGGTTATGGAAGCAAAGGTTGATACGGCGTTTGTGAAGCTTTTGAGGGATAGGAAATGGGATGCATTGATGTGAATTCCACTTACTCCGGTGAATGATACACTAGTTCGCGAGTTTTATAGCAACTGTTCAGAGACGGACTTGGAAACCGGAGTTGTAATGGTGAGAGGAGTCAAGGTCCCATTCATCGATTATACTGTGAGTTTTTATTAAAGGTTGTTTCTTTATTCATGTTTATTATGTGTAATTGCTTTTATATCGGAAGATTTGCATGTGTTGATTGTTTATTGTTGATGGAAATCTCTATAAACCTTAGATCACCATGAATAGGAATAGTATTTGAATCTATCTTAACGGAAGTTAATAGGTTTAATTGCTAGATTATAAACATAAAGTTTACACCTTTTGTTAGAAAACGCGCTAATCTTGCATTGGAAGATAATGGATTAATAGATGAACTTTCTAAGGAATTAGGGTTCATATTTAGATGAGGTGAATCATAACTTAGATAAAAACCACAATATAATCGAGATAGGAAATCAATGCTTGTTGGATAGGTGGATCAATCCTCGTTTGGTTCGTTAAACATTAAATTTAAATCCTTAAAACTTGAATTTGTTTAGTTAGTTTACTTTTTATTTGCATCTTAGATTAGTTTAGTTAAAGGTTCGCAGCGCGTATTCTTCCTAGCTTTGGATTATATCCTCTGTCTAGTTTTGTTTTCGGTTTTGTTCTATTTTATTTCTTTGTTTAGTTTAGTTTTCGTGACATAGTTTAGGTTAGACAAAAACTAGGGTTAGCAATCGCCAGTTCCCCGTAAGATCGACCCGGCATTAACCACTATTACTACGATCCTTATACTTGAGGTTAACCGGATTATTACTTGTTTGTTTTGTGTTAATTAAATCCGTGGACAATTTCTTTTGGTGTTGGGGGCGAGAGAGAGCGTTTAAATGTTTACAAGGATAGAGGTCCAAATGCTATAAATGATGAATGCTTATATACATAATCTTTGTTTTCTTGTGGTGTGGTGCGTACTGACGTGCAGGAAGGAAAAAGATTGTCAAAAGGAGATGCGATGCGCTTACGAGATGTCATCGATCGAGGCAAGATCGAGGCACAGAATAAATCGGAATCGCCCGTCGCACCGGTGCTCCCCAAGCTGGGGAAAGTGCGGATTGATAAACCGCCTGATTGCAAGAAGTCTAAAGGGAAGCCATCTAAAAAGCCGGAAAAGAAAGAAAGTGTGAGGAGGCAGGAGAAAGCGGCGCAAGTTGCAAGAGGTAAGCCGTTCACTAGTTCGAATATTTTGATGTTTGCAATAGGTATATCATTGGGCATGTTCAAACTTATGAATGCTGAATTTGGTTGACATGATATGTGCTTATTTGGTATGTTTTTTTGAGGTTGTTTTGAGTTGAGTCAGTTGAGCGTCATCCGGTCGAGCCAATGACGTAAAACAAAGGCGCTAGGTTGGAGGCAACCCACTGGAATAAGGAAATCATTTTGAATAATGATGTTTTTTTTTGTGCGTTTGAGTCTGCAATGTTCTCCTTTTGAGGGTATGTTTGATGCTACATTTGTGGATTGAATTTTTTGACGTGGTCGAGTCTCTATTTTATAGTACCAAATTCCTGTGCATGTTTTGGGCATGCGGACTATGTCCCGTGCATGCTTTGTTTGGTTTCTGTTATAATGCTTTCAGGGAATCGGAATGAGATTTTTGGGGACTATCACGGGACTCGATTGAGGCGCTTTTCCGGGCTACTAAGCTAAGTCTTTCCTTCTTTTTCGTTTACACACCGAGGACGGTATTTCACTAAAGTGGGGGGTGGGACGACTTAGCTTAGCTTGTTTTCATTTGATTTATACTCGAGATATGCCGTTATGTGATTTAAACTTAGTTGTTACTCGTCATCGAGCCGATTTCTAGGAGTTTTCAAACTTTTCCAAGGTTTTAACACCGCGATATATGCATGTTTTTCACAATTGAGTTGGTAAACGGTTGTTAGCCTTGTGAATGTCTTACAGTGAGTCCACATTTTCATGATACGGAACACATTTAATATACGTTTGACGACGTTTGTACTTAGTACGATTGCTTTACACACCTGTACCCCTAGTTTTGAGGCGAAATAGAAAGGTTTCACCTTGGTAGGTTTGGAAAGACGGGAAAGGCGTTTCTTTGAAACGACCAGAGCTAAAAGCCAACATCCCAACATTATCCCTCTAAACCCCTCTCAGCGTTGATAGGAGCGGTCTGACCACCGCCCGAAATATGAGCCTTTTTGGTTACTTAGCCCATAATTCCTAGCCCTGAGCCGATATTTTGGTCACGTTTCTTTTGACTACCCTACGAGTGGACTTAGTCGTTCCTTTAGACACACATGCCAAGGCAAGTGTGGGGTGGGAGAGAGAAGTTGTGAATACTTACGAGGAGGGAATTGTGAGCTAACATTCAGAAGGGGGGAGCTCGGGAAATCTTTATAAGGCCTTCGGTTCAAGGAAAGTGAAGAAAAAAAATTTTGAATAAGAAATTGAATAAGAGTTTGAACCGAAGAAAGCCGGAAAAAGGGATGTGCTTACTAGCCTATTATGATGTTGAGGTTGGACTATGGGTTTAAATGAAATTTGAAGGAGTTTGGTGGTGTTTATATGTTCGAGATTGTGGGAGTACACAAGCTGATTAGGTTCACTCGTACTTTCTGTTCTCCAGTCCCAAATTATCCTTCGATAACCCCTGTCCGAGCTTAAACGTTATAACCTTTAAAGACCTACCTGACCGGATCTCTGGCCTTGGTGAACCTCGATTAGTGGAGACTACAGGAAGGCGAGGATTGTGTGCGATCGTTCGTCCGGTATTCCAAGCCGGTAACCGTATTGAATATAAGTCGGCGTCATTCAATCACACACTCACTCCGTTTCGTGACATTGTGGAGTCAAAGTGCTACATTCACTTGTCTAACTCTCTTTTACTTTGATATTTTGAAATGCATGCATGTACCGTAAAGTTGATTCTTTGTTTCTGTTTGATCGCCTGATTTACTCGAGGGCGAGTAAAGGCTAAGTGTGGGGTGGTGATGGGAACCAACTTTACTGTACATTTATGTACGGTTTAACCCACGGTTATCACATTTCTAGCATATTTTTGGGCGGTTTAGGCCTTTTTGTAGAGCTTTATCGTGAGAATAATGCACGGGGAGTGAAAACAACCAATAGTCGCAAAGCCCCTCTTTTTATCAATATTTGGCCCTATTCCGGACACGTTTACCCCCAGGATATCGTCTGGTATGTTTTTTGCACAATATTTCAGGGTTTAGGTGATCCGGGGACCCGGAAGGTGATATTTGGTGATGAGAATGATCAAGGGGAGGAGAAAAGTGAAGAAAAGAGAAGTTCGGGACTCAACCCCTCAATCCTCTTCAGATGCAGATTCAACCAGGATGGTGACATTTTCAGGATCTGACTTCTTCATGAAAGTTGTAGATAATTTCAAGAGATTTCAAATGCAATTTTAATCACCTCAATCAGAGCTTGGACGAAGACGTTAAGAAGGTTTTACTGCAGAGCTGTCGGAAACGGAGCGAGCTGAAGGCAGAAGTTGGAAAATGAATACAGAGAATTATCCGTACGGACCATGGCCCATTCGTACGGACAATAACATGAACTGTCCATACGGACACATTTCTAATCCGTACGGATAGCCTAAATTCGCCCTAAAGTATAAATAGCAGCTCAAACGATTTCATACGGGAGTTTTTTGACGATTTGGAACACCTTAGGCCGTTTTGGCGATCTCCTCATCATCTGAAGCGTACGATTAAGTGCCATATACCGTTTTGATCGTCTTTCGATTTCCTACAACACTATCTACATCACAACATTAGATTTTTACAGTTTGATTGTCAGAAATTGATTCTTTCGCTACGGTTTTGTTTGGATCATTATTTCTTCAATAAGTTCGGTATGAATTCTTATTTCTTTATCGTTCTTGTAATGATTTCTCTTATTGTTCCTCGCTTTAATCATATTATGAGTAGCTAAGTTCCTTGTATGGCCGAATTATGTGAAGGCGGGTAAAACGCTCTCGAGGGGATGAACTCGGGGGTAGTTTAGCGCGTAGTTAAAGCGCTTTAACGGGTAATTTGCATCACGAAACTTGCTTAAACAAAAAAATGAATTAGCTTGACAACCTAGTTCGTTATCTCACACACCATAGCTTATAAATGTATGTTGCGGCTAGGTGTGGGAACCGTGTTTCGGGACCGTAGAAGTTAAGGCTTAAAAGGTAGTTTGACACCTACCGTGTTCAGGTTGACACCCCAGGCGTTGAGTTCTTTCGATCACGGGTTTTCAACCGTAGGCTTTACTCGTTGGACAGTTAAGATAGGAAAATCCCCCGAGATAGTCGTTTTGAGAGTAAATTAGCTCCCTGGATCATAGTTCGGCCATACCTCCGTTGAACGTAAAAGAAACCGATTAGTATAATCTTTCTTTTACAGAATAGTATAACGTCCTATTTTTCTGGTTGACCTGAACTGAGTGCTAAGTCAGCTGTGGTACTAAAAGCCAATCTCTGTGGGTTCGACCTCGGACTCCTCAAGCACTACCTACAATCGATCCGGTCCACTGCCGGTTAGAAAGTAGATTTTGCTAAGGTTTCGAGTTTTTACTTGATTAACCGGATTGCAAAAATCGTCTCATTAGTCGGAATCGATAAAGGGCAAAAAAATATCGAGTTTAGGGCTTTTTGGGTTCGGTGCAAGCGCACCGGGGGCCAGTGCGGATGCACTGAGAAAGCAGAATGTCTGTTTTGAGAATTTTCGTCCGGTGCAAGCGCACCATAGGCCAGTGCAAGCACACCAGAGGCCAATGCAAGCGGACAGGCCCAACATAAAGACTTGGATTGCTTCGGGTCATTCGGTGCGCCGGCACTCCAAAAGGGTGCGCCCGCACTGACTCCTGTTTTGGGGAAAAATGTTGTTTTAAGCTATGGTATGAGTCTTAAATGTTGTTTCTTGATCTAATAACGTTAATTAAACTTGAACAAGCCTTGATTGAGTTTCTGATGCGTTTAGTTCCAGGACCGAATGTACTCTTCCAAAGAGTTGGAGTTCGGGACCGTAGGAAGGGCATGATAGACTTGTGCTTTGGTGATTTAGAATCCACCAATGTCTGTGTACTTGATAGGATGTGGTGTCTAGCTGTTTAAGTGAGGGAGTAGAGTGGTTAAGGGGAGCTTTGCCTTGAAAACACTTAGGTGGCTAGTTAACACATAATAAATTACATACGTGTTAGTAAAAAGATTAAATGTCATGCTATTCTTGGTAAGGCACCGATTCATATCGGCGATGTGATACGTTCTAAAGGGGAACAACGCCATTGGCTCAAAAGGCTGAAGGGTAGTGGAGGAAATTCATTGAACGTATACGCATGCCGGGGAGACCCCGGAGCTATCAGTGTAAATCACCGATTGTTAGCAAGTATATCTTCAGGCTGATACACGCCATGCGTAGTGCCCTTGAATACTGACGTAACCAAGATAAGTTAAGCTAGATACGTATAATCATGACATGTTGATGGACATGAAGTGAGCCCTAGATTGAGCCGGTCTTATAAAGATAATCTATTAATTATAAATTTCGCGTTATAAACCTTAATTAAATTGTAGCTTCTACCTTTTACTGAGTACATTGTAGTTACCTCAAGTGCATGTTTTCTATGTGTTTGGGGATGAGAAGACAAACAGGTTGATCCAGCATTCGATGAGGAATTTGAAGATGACGTTTGAGGACGCCGCCATTGAAGCTTTACTTTTATTCTTTTATCATATGACTTTATAGACTAGACGTTTCTTTTGGTTTTGGAATATGATATGTTTCCCTTGATGTATTTTCTTTATTACTTTTGGAGGTTTTCGTACGTAAAAAGTTCTTTGGGTTTTTTTTTTGTTGTAATAAGTTACATTTCCATCTTTTGAAGTTTGAGTTTCTATTCTTGGATGTTTGGAAAAAAAATATGCTCGAGTCTTTTGCTTTCGTTTTGCTTAACTCGATACGGCGTAGTAGAGGCTTACGTATAATATGAGATTTTTATTTTATTTTATACGTGCCGAACGTTTCTTTTCCGGATATGGACTACGTGTCCGGGAACGGGACGTTACAGTTGGTATCAGAGCGAAGCGTCTTTAGGCTTCCTTTCTTTTAAGATAAGAATTCTTTTGATCTTTTAGTAACGTTATGATTCTTTCCTTGATCATCATGATGGTGACCACAAGAACCAAAGTTCATGGAGAAGAGACCTCTCGGGTACGAAAAGAGTGTCCGACACCCATAGTAGGAGGTGGGTTTGTGCGACCGAATCTGTCACCTCACCCAAACCAAACCCCACGGCCTTATGCAAGTCAGACACCATGGGCTCAGTTTCAGCAAGAGACACGCTACAACTACATCTATCGTGAACCTGGAAAAGCGCCCACACACTTTACCGTTGTAGGTGAAATCCCACCAATTTGTGTACCTCCACCGTTAAGCGTTTACCCTCCACCACCACCAGTAAGCCACACTTCTCCACCCGTATTCCACCACCATCAACAACAGACCTTTTATCCTCCACCAGTAGGTTACACCCCTCAAGCTACCATACCATCATCACCACGTTTTGATCACCAACAAGGTGTTGGTTACCCACCCTATGCTTTCCACCAACCTCACCACACCCAGCAACATCATCAAAGATACCACCCCTATCATACTGAACCTCAAGTGATCCCTCCTCACCAACCTCAACCATCACCATAACCACAACAACAGCCTTACCAACCATAAGCACCTCTTGGATACCCTCAAGTTTACCCACCAGCCCCACCAGTTAGACCGCCACCGGCCTTTGGTCAGGCACCTCCTGTTGATTGGTACTCAAAGTTGAAGAGGAATCATGTTCAAGAGTTTCATGGAAATGTAGTTACGGCACAGACAGAGATATGGTTAAGAAGTTTTGAGAAGGCTTGCAGGAACGTAAACGTCCCCGAATCTAAAATGGCCCAGTTGGTAGTTGGTTTTCTTTTGGGCACAACTGAAGCATGGATTGATGCTATTCAGAGTTGCAACGGGAAGGTGACAGATTGGGAAGGTTTTAAGATTTTTTTCTATAATGAGTACTTTCCAGCTACAGTTCAAGCAGACAAGACGAGCCAGTTTCTAAGCCATAAGCAAGGCATCCACATGACAGTTTCACAGTACACCAACAAGTTCAATGAGTTGGGTAGGTTCTACCCTGAACTTATGAGAATTGAAAAGAGGCAGATGGCGCTGTACAAGAATGGGTTATCCCATGAAATACAAGCTGGCATGTGGGGTTTTACAGCAAGAAGTATGGCTAAGTTGTTGAATAAGGCTATGGAGGTTGAGACCTTTAAGAAGAAGCCTACCGTCGTTATTGGCGCTAAGAGAAATTTCGGAACAAGTCAAGGCTACAACCGGGGAGCACCACAAGAGAGCGTGAAAAGGACGACAACACCATCGGCAGCTACTCCTTCCACTGGCACACCACCTTGCCTGAAGTGTAAGAGAAATCATACCGGTGAGTGCCGAGCCAGTGTAAACGGTTGCTACCTCTGTGGAGAACCGGGACATTTTGCTAAGACATGTCCAACCAAAGGCAGCAAAGGGAAGCAAGGACATGGAAGCAGAAAGGCGGCCCAAGTCGGCCTGTTCGAGTTTTTGTAGTGGATACAGAGGTTGCGAAACTAGACGATAATGTTATCTCAGGTACTTTTATGTTGTTTATTCAATTTTATTAGAGTAGTTATGTAGCACGATTAAATCATGTTTTATTTGTATTTAAATAAATGAATTCACATCTTAGGTACAATAATATTAGACAACTTAGCAGTTACGACCTTGTTTGATACCGGTGAGTCTAACACGTTTGTGTCGACTATGATAGCTAAGAATTTGAATCTACCTTTGGAACCCTTAAGAAACACTTTGGAGATAACCACACCGTTATGAAATGTAACTAAGGTAACTAGGATGATACCTCAAGTGGATTTTCGAGTACGGTCGTATCGGTGCAAAAATGACTTCACAGTTTTGGACTTCTCAGACTTTGATGTAATTCTTGGAATAGATTGGCTATCCGAGAATTATATGCACTTGGATTGTAGAGAAAAGAGAGTGACTTTCAAAGTACCCAGAAAATCGTCAAAGACTTTTCAAGGAAATGTCTACAAGCCTAGTAAGAAGCGTCACTAGATAATTTCTGCAGTTAAGGCTATAAGAGCTTGTCAAAAAGGTTGTGAAGGCTACTTGTTGTATGCAATGGATGTAGAACAAGTGAATCCTAAGTTAGAGGAAACCCCTATAGTAATGGAGTACCCTGAAGTGCTCCCAGAAGAGTTACCGGGAAACATGCCGGAGAAATAGAGTTCGAGATCAAGTTGGTACCAGGAGCGGCATCAGTTGCTAAGGCACCCTATAGGATGACACCGGATTAATTGAAAGAGTTGAAATCTCAACTTAAAGATATGCTTGAAAGAAACATAATTCAGCCTAGCAATTTACCTTGGGGAGCCCCTGTTTTGTTCGTTAAGAAGAAAGATGGTAGCATGAGAATGTGCATCAACAATAGAGCTTTGCATAACCTTACCATCAAGATTAAGTATCCCTTTCCAAGGATTGATGATCTGTTTAATCAGTTGCAAGGTAAGAGAGTGTTCTCTAAGATTGATCTTAGGTCGGGTTATCATCAGTTGAAGATCAAGGTAGCAGATATACCGAAGACGACTTTTAGTACTAGATATGGACATTATGAGTTCTTCGCTCTCCATCTTCTCTTTCCTTTCAATTCAATTAACCTTCCTCTTCGTCAATCCATTTAACAACATCACGGTGCAAAACAATCCTACCTTTGAGCTTCTAATAGGATTGATTCATTGCTTATGTAATAAATTTTGAATGATGATGGTGAATCAATAGATCCGTCCAGATCTGGGTTCTAGTCAAACTCCTCGCACATACCTTCTGACGGCGGTGGATTGGTGGTGCAGTGGTAGATTTATTTTTATTTCTCACCTATTTTGAAACAATAATTCGCCATTGAGGCTATAAAAGTCGATTTTCCGTTACCGGATGGGCCGTAATGTAGGTAACTTCATTTCCAAACTCGTCAGAGTCGATTGTAACTCTTCTTCGATTTTGAAATGTTTCTAAATCCGATTCCCATTTTTCCTTCAAATCTGCTCCCATCACCACCGTTTCAATCGTCTCCGGATGTTTACACAGAACCAAAATCCACCGTCTTTTACCTTCCATTCCGTTTTCCACGTTAATAAATTTTGAAGAAGAGGAAGAAGAAGTTGAAAAGAGAAGAAATGAGGGGGAGGGGACGGTTTTTTTATGTGGTGGTGGGGGGTTTGTAATTTTAAAAACTTTGGGAAGATATAAAATATAAGAATTGGTGCAAGAGTTAGATGTCATTTTTTTTCATTGAAGCGTGGTGCAATGGTAGATTTGTTGTGGTGTGAATAAAGACCCTCATAATCTATTATGGTATCAGGGCTCTGAGATTCTTGTCTCTCATTTTTTTCCTTTTTCTTTTTCCCGCAAGCTCTCAATAATTTCTGGCATCAGCCTACCCACACAGCTCCCGGCGTCACCTTACCCACACAGCTCCCGCCGATCATCCGCTTCGTTTCCTCCTCAAAATTATGCCTCGGATCATCAATTCATAAATCATCCCTATTTTGCAATTTTTTTTCGTTCCTCTTCATTCCAATCCACCAAATATATTTCTTTTGTCCATCTAAAAAAGTATGCAATGGCTTGCCCCCCAAAACCTAGACTGAACTATCAACCACACCCTTACCTTGGAAAGTGTCAATTCTGTGGGGTCCAAGGTCAATTTTATGCTCTCCTGATCCTCATCATGTGACTCAAGCTAATCCTACTCCATCCACTCCTCACACATGGATGCTCGACAATGGTGCCTCACATCACATGACTCATGATCTCAGCCTGCTATCCCATCATGATCTCTACACTGGTAGTGATAAAATTATTATTGATGATGGTAGTTCTCTTTCTATTTCCCATATTCGTTATGTCTCTATTCCTCATCTACTTTGTCCTTTACATTGTCTAATGTGTTGTGTGTCCCAACTATTTCCCAAAATTTATTGTTTGTTTCAAAATTATGTTATGATAATTCCGTCACTATTGAATTCTTATCTGATTGCTTTCTTGTAAAAGATCTGAATATAGGAGCATGTCTTCATCAAGGTCAAGCTAGAGATGGTGTATATTACTGGTCACCAGCCCTCTCTTTTCCTTTTTGGTTAATAAAGCCCCCACATCGACCTGACATCATCGATGTGGTCATCCAACATTTCCTATTATTCAAAATTTAGTTAAGAATAAATGTTTCATACTGTCATCTGTTCATTTATCTCAATGTGACACTTGTTTACGCCACAAAAGTCGACGCTTAACCTTTTTTGATTCTACTTTATGGTATACCCGTCCCCTTGAAGTTATTTATTCATATGAATGGACCGTCCCTATTTTTTCTAGATGGTTACAAGTACTATGTTGTCTTCGTTGACAATTTAACCCATTATATCTGGTTATACTGATAACGCTCAAAATAGTACAATTAATTATACATTTATTTACCCCGAATTATGCTCAAGAGAGGATAGATAGGTTTGTTATTATAGGAGATATGTGTTAAATGCTATTTTGCGTGTTCCTAAGTTTGTAATTCTACATTTGTGTTAGTATCCCGAAGATTTGGTACTGTTTTGCCTCGTTTTATGTGTTTTACAGGATGTACCGAATCTGGAGCACTTAACGACATGGATGGATCAAGAGAAGGATGTTGGGCCAAGTGAATGTAGTCAAAGAAGAGATCTGCTGAAGAAAAAGAAGAAAAGTGAGCCCGGTTTACCGTGGGCTAGGTCCTGTAAACTGAGAGTCTTATGGAGCACGAAATCGATTCTGCAGCGTTACTAGGTCGGTTAGGGTTTCTGAGAGTCATAAGTCGGTTGTTGTATCTATATAAAAACACATCAATAGATTATTGCATAAGTTCTCGATTATATTCTATCTTTTATTGTATACATTATACGATTTGATGAAATAAAGTTTTCCAAAGCTTTTAGGGAGTTATTTTCCGGTTTCCTTCCCTTCCTCGCCATCTCTAGCTTGAGTGGATCAAGCTAGATCTCCATTGCTGAAGGTATGAAGCTTTGAACGTTCCTTTATATCTTTGATATGGTGGATCTGCTTATATTTATGTGTTTTAGTTAATCTGCATGTTTAACGACCCCATGATTTATAGATTAATCGAAATTGAGCAATGTAGATCCAGAATTAAGAAATGCCGCCCCTGGTAAATTGGCGGTCTATACCGGTTTACCGAGGCAAAATTTAGGAAACTTAATCTGAAGGCTCAGCGTCAGCTGCGTTGATTGACAGAAATAATTAAAACGGGAAATAGGTCTGGCCAATCCAGTATTCGTAATAGGTAAATTAACATGAAATGCTGATAGTGTAGTGTTAGTTAGGACATTGTCTTGATGGACCCTAGGAACGTGCTAATCAGTTTCAATAGCTGCCTAGGCGGGTTAGTGGTATGAGTTAGCGCTTAATACTGGCAATTCTAGTTCTTTATGCGTATGGACTATTACGGACCAAGTAAGGAGGGTAGCTGGCGTATAGATTATCCACTACCATGGTCAGAGTAGATATGGTTAGGAGTTGCACCTGTAGCTTAAGACTAAATTAAAAGCTCGCTCGATTAATTTAAGGAAATTATGTAGGGAACTAAACATAAGGATTAACTAATCCAAGTTAGTAGATCGGTGGGAAGAGGTTGAGGAATACCACGTTTCGTTTATGTTTATTGTTGGTCCATGACCACTTATATGTGTCTTCTTAATTAAGATTAGGATCGTTTATAATTGAGTTGCATTGTCTCTGTGGGATCAACCTTGATTCGCCCTTACTATACTACAATTGACCTAGTATTCTTGCTAGTAATATCGACGTTAGTGACTTACACGCGATCAAGATTTTTGGCGCCGTTGCTGGGACAATGGCCAATTTCAAGAATAAATGTTTTAATTCTAATTGAGTAGTCGTTTTCTTTTAAATTTATTTTATTTTTGAGTCTTGAGTCGTTCTGGATCAATCCTACACTGTTTAACTGCCAGAATAAGAAATTCTTGGCCCGGTTTACCATGGGTACCCCCGATTTACCGAGGTCCAGAAAATTGAATTCTGACAGCCCTTGTTACTCTATGTATATTCCAGTTGATTTTATTTAGTAGGTCCGCAACAGTTGGGATCACCCCTAACCGAAGCGGGAGTTGCTAACCTTTTCTTTGTTTTATTTTGTCTCTTTTGTAGGAGTATCAGGACACTTCAGAAATTCAGTCAAGCAAGAGCGATTAAGGCTAGGCGAGTCAAACGCAATGCCTCGTACTGTGTTGAACATCAAGCCAATCTCTATGTATCCTGGATCAGAAGCCAGAGAGCAATACGAAGCAGATAAGAAGCGTGTGGAGGAAGAGACTGAAAAGCTTAAATAGGAAGCCGAGGGAAACCTAGAAGAGTACGAGACATATTGACCAGGTACGTTTCCCATCGAGCTAATTGATATATCGTCCGACTATGACTCCGATGATCCGGAGGAGGATCCGGACACTATGTTCTCAGAGTCTGAGGATTACCCGGACTCTGACATGGTAGAAAAGTTAGGAGACCCTGGAACGTTTTGACTCTCGATCTTTATCAATGGTATATCTGTAGGTTTAGGCCTTTGTGATTCCGATTCAAGTTGTAACATTCTTCCTCTATCCCTCTACCAGAAGATTAAGATTCTGGTTGTCATGGATCAAACCGGTCCATGACCTTTGTCGATCGAACCAGAGATATCCATGCCGGCTTGCTAATGGATTGCACGATTAAGGCAGAAGGATTCGTATTCCTAATAAATTTCACGGTTTTAGACATACCGGAGTATCCGAGTGCCCTAGTTCTATTAGGTAGACCTTTCTTAGCGACCAGCAAAGCAATCATGGACTTTGATAATGGGGAAATCACTTTAAGGCTAAACAATGATGCCGTATCTATCAAGATCCTAGAGCCCCTAAATAATAGGCCGGAATGTTGCAAGATGACTTATGATTCAGGGAAAGTGGAAATCATGGAGATAGAGAAGGAAAGGCAAAGGCAACGAGAGGTTCTAGTGGAAACCTATGAGCAGGAATTCATGAGATTAATGCTTAGAGAGCGCGAAGAAAAGGACCACAACAAGGCGCTCACGGAAGCTAGTCCTTCCTTATTGCGTAGTGACGGAGTAGAGCTTACAGTGGAAAGTATGGAATCCTTGGGCTTAAAGTTTAAATCTCGACGCAGAGGCAGACCTAGTATGCAAGCAAAGAGAGAGAGGTGTTCAAGGAAGAGAGCTCAGAAATTTTCTACAGAAAACCGTGTAATGTCACTCCTAAAAGATAGTGACAGACGAGAAGGGAAGTGCATGATGGTTGAAACCTCAAAGATGCGAGTTTGGCGAGTTAAAGCCCCAACTTTTGACTGAGTGAAGATCCGAAGGTAAGTCGAGCTGATGACTTTAAATTCAGAACTATTCTCTTGAACCCTTAGTTAGGATATGAGTCAATAAAAGTTTCCGGATGAAATAATGAGCTTTTTTTCATCCTACCGTACTCTTAGGCTTGAAACTGATTGTTGTTGGGAAGGGTTTTTTACTCGTTGTGGATTTTAGTGAAGTAGGTTAGGATTGAGTCGGAAATAGCAACAAAAGGAGTAAGAAACTAGTCATTTTGAGACCGGGATTGAACATAGAGCTAAATTAAATTGTGCAGAGAAGGTGGACAATAAAATCTAGCGACAATAAGCCCCGGTAAACTGGGAGTTACCTCCGGGTTACCGAGCTAAGTTTTATCAGTTTCTGAGTGTCAGTTTAAAAAGCAGACTTTTCGGTGACACGTGAAGGACACACGTTGCATCAGAAACCACCCATTCAGCAAATCCATCCTATTTCCCCAATTTTCCACCTTTTCATCCTTTCCCACACTCCACCATAACTACACCTCAATCCCATCAATCACACCCCTCAAATCCCTCACCCTCATTACTCCTCTACCCACAATCCCACCAAATCCTTCCACCTTCTACCCATTTCTCCTATATAAACACCCTTCCACCACCATTATTCACCATCCTCAACAATCTTCTTCTTCTTCATCATCCTTAACCATTTCTCCATTTCTTCTCTTTCACAAAAGCTCAGCCACTATCACCACCAATACCTCCACCTAAATCAAACATTTTCCTTCTATTTAAACACCCAAAACACCATCTTTCCATTCTCTATTGATTGAGGGGTGCTGCTGCAAAAGTGTAGTTGCTATAGTTCTTTCTCTTCCACCATCAGAGTAGAGTCCCAGTAAGACTGATAAAAATTTATGCCGGTAAATCAGGGCATAGGGCCGTTTTACCGAGGGTGCATTTTCTGATTCAGCATCATCTTCAGTCTCTATATCAATCAGGATGGGTCCCAAACATAGCAGAACCACACGTCGTCCGAGCGGTCAATTGTTTCTATATGGAGATGCCAATCCCTTAATCAACGGTGTTGAGCAATTTGATTCACTCTACATTTACGAGTCATTCAGAGGACACTGGAATGGCTAGCCTGTTAACCGTGAGCGCGGCGAGGATTTAAAAGATTGCGGCTCAATCTTGCTAAGAGCTATGAAGGCACAAGATATTTTGGACATGGCAGAGGCAACGAGCCAATTCAATACTACAGTGGTGCGGGAATTTTATGCGTATCTTTCACATAACCCGGGAGCTACATTTTCTATGGTCTGTGGAGTAAAGGTTGACTTCACGATTGTGCGGATCAACGCACATTTCGGGGTTTGCAATCTACCATTGGGCCCAGATGAGTATACATCATCGACCAATATTGAAGATTTAGAGAGGATGCAGATGATTGCTGATTATTTTGGGGTGTAATGGAAGCGCAACCCTATGGGAGCCCCCGCCATCTTCCTGGAGAATGAATTATCCTGGGATCGGTAGATGGTCAACAGATTTGTTTGTGCCCGCCTTCTGCCGACCAAGCATACGGTCTCTGTCAGACCAAAGAGGGTGGAGTTGATGTTTTATCTGGAGTAGGGATCTCCTGTCAACATCGGTCTACTGATGCGCAGCCATATTCATGAGATTTATGCTACATCCGAGCGAGAGCAGTTGCCGTATGGGCCTATGATTGACATGTTCACTCTGGAGGACGAGGTCAAAGTTTTGGTCAATGATGATTGGGAGGACCCTGAACCGAAGATCAGTTCACAGTCGGTTCTGAAAGTACAAAGACGGGTCGGTCAGAGAGCTGAGAGAGAGCGTACTCCGGTCCTTGGAGGACCTCCATCCTAGAGAGCCTTGCTGGAGGAGCATTGAAGAGAAATTGCGAGTTTACATCGCAAAATGGACAGAATTATAGACTTTTTCAGCGTTCCTCCATCGACCCCACCACCTAGGACTGCCCCACGTCACGGAGCATCCTCTTCCTCCGCTGGTGCCTCGAGTTCTGGACCACCTCCCGGTTTTGAGCCTAGAGATGACTGGGAGGGTTATTCTGATGAGGACTAGTTTTCTTTCTTTTTTTGTGGTTATTTTCCATTTCTTGTTTTTATTTCGTATCTAGTAATGTAGCATATTTTATGATCATAATATAATGATTTTTTCGGCTTAAATTGTTTGGAGTTATTTATTTTCTCTTTTACTGCCGCAATTTTACTATACGGTTTCTTGTCACCACCATTCTTTTTGGTTTGTCCGAGTTACTTAGCACAGATTATTCGAGGACTACTTACATACGCCCGATGCATTATAAGACGATCCAGTTGTTCCTTTGGCTCCACCCTTAACGAAGCTAAGTTCCTTTTTCTTTTCTATTTTCATCGTACACATTGGGGACAATGTTTCGTTTAAGTAGGGGGTAAGGGATGTCACTTAGCTTTTTGACATTATATTCCAAAATTATTAGATTATCTTGATTCTCTTTGACGCATTTTTCACCACCTAGACTTTGATTCATTTCGTCAAAATTTAAAAAAAAAACATGACATCTTTGATCTTTTGGAGTTAATTAATTACATCGTTGTTTCACTTTGTACAAGTAAAGTTGTTTCCACTTCGGAAGTAGTGGCGTATTAAGCGTATATTCTGTTATGAGCCACCATTTTAAGCACGTATAACTCACTTCCCTTAGTGTGTAGTCGACAGCGCATTACCTTGACTAGAGTTGGCCCTGGCTTTATCCCGAATAATGTTCCACCAACGATTATAAAGGTAAAGGAATTCATTTGGCAAAAGAAATTTGAGTCGATGGAGAGTAAGACGCACGACCTTTGCATCGACCGATAAACACGAGCCTAAGAGTAATACTCGATTCTCGATCCACCTTGCCCATCTAATTTGATTAATAAAATCATGTTTGAGACTGGTTAGTTTGACTACGGGTTAACGTAATGCGAGATTGTTTGTATTACTAAGCGGATGTGGAGTTATTGCACACACTCACTGGCTCATGACATGAATATTGTTTAAAGCGTTACTGATGGATATGAGTGACATGATCTTTATTTTGACTTTGTGAGGCATTGTTGTTTTTAATTAACTCGTATACTAATCAGGATGTCGTTTTCTTTTCATCTTTTTGCTCGGGACGATCAAAAGCTAAGTGGGGGGTAGTTGATAACGCTCTAAATAGTACCATTAATTATACCTCTATTTACCCCGAATTATGCTCAAGAGAGGATAGATAGGCTTGTTATTATATGGGATATGTGTTAAATGCTATGTACATGTTCCTAAGTTCGTAATTCTGCATTTGTGTTATTATCCCGAAGATTTGGTACTGTTTTGCCTCGTTTTATGTGTTTTACAGGATGTACCAAATCTAGAGCACTTAAAGGCAGGGATGGATCAAGAGAAGGATGTTGGGCCAAGTGAATGAAGTCCAAGAAGGGATCTGCTGAAGAAAAAGAAGAAAAGTGAGCCCGGTTTACCGTGGGCTAGGTCAGGTAAACCGAGAGTCTTGTGGAACACGAAATAGATTTTGTCGTGTTTACTAGGTCGTTTAGGGTTTCTGATAGTCATAAGTTGGCTATTGTATCCATATAAAGCCGCATCAATAGATTATTGCATAAGTTCTCAATTATATTCTATCTTTTATTATATACATTATACGATTTGATGAAATAAAGTTTTCCTAAGCTTATGGGGAGTTATTTGCTGGTTTCCTTCCCTTCCTCGCCATCTCTAGCTTGAGTGGATCAAGCTAGATCTTCATTGTTGAAGGTATGAAGCTTTGAACGTTCCTTTATGTCTTTGATGTGGTGGATCTGTTTGTATTTACATGTTTTCGTTAATCTGCATGTTTAACGACACCATAATTTACTTAGATTAATCGAAATTGAGAAATGTAGATCCAGAATTAAGAAAAGACGCCCCCGGTAAACCGGCGGTCTATACCGGTTTACGGAGGCAAAATTTAGGAAACTTAATCTGGAGGCTCAGCGTCAGCTACATTGATCGACAGAAATAATTAAAACGAGTAATTGGTCTGGCCAATCTAGTATTCGTAATCCGTAAATTAACATGAAGTACTGATAGTGAAGTGTTACTTAGGACATTGTCTTGATGGACCCTAGGAACGTGCTAATCAGTGTCGATAGCTGCCTAGGCGGGTTAGCGGTATGAGTTAGCGCTCAATACCGGAAATTCTAGTTCTTTATGCGTATGGGCTATTACGGACCAAGTAAGGAGGGTAGCTATCGTATAGATTATCTACTACCATGGTCGGAGTAGATAGGGTTAGGAGTTTCACCCGTAGCTTAAGACTAAATTAAAAGCTCGCTCGATTAATTTAAGGAAATTATGTGAAGAAGTAAACATAAGGATTAACTAATCCAATTTAGTAGATCGGTGGGAAGAGGGGATGAATACTATAGCTCGATTAATTAAGAATAGGATCGTTTATACTTGAGTTGCATAGTTTCTGTGGGATCGACCTTGATTCACCCTTACTATACTACGATTGACCTAGTATTCTTGCTAGTAATATCGACGTTAGTGACTTACACGCGATCATATACCCTTTAGTTTGTAAGTCTGATGTTCTGTTACTGTCTGTCCCCATAAAACTTATTTACTCGGATAATGGCACAGAATACATCGCTCTTAAACCTTTCTTATCCACACGTGGTATATCTCACAATACCACACCTCCTCACACTCCCCAACATAATGGCATCTCTGAAAGACGTCACTCGCATATTGTGGAAACTGCTCTGGCCTTGTTTCAGTATGCCTCTATCCCACTGACTTATTGGTCTTATATATGCACTCAATATTGTTGTTTATCTCATCAATCGTATGCCCTCCAAAACTTTAGATATGCTCTTCCCTTATGAGAAATTGTTTCTTATTCCCCTAACTTCTCCAAGCTCCATGCCTTCGGTTGTCTTTGTTGTCCCTGGCTCATACCCTACACTCGTCACAAGCTTGAATCCAATTCTCTTCCGTGTGTCTTTCTAGACTATTCACTCACTCATAGTGTCTCTCTATGCTATGATCTTTCTTACCGCATTTTTGTTTCACATGATGTTCGGCTCGTTGAAACGATTTTCTTTTTACCTCCAATCCACCTGACCCCTATTCTCCCCCTCATGACTCATTTATCCCTCCCATTTTGGGCCCAGTACCCGATCCTCCCCACCCTCTAATGCCATTATTGTTCCCTCCCTCATCAGTCCCTCATTCCTCACCCGTATCCTGCTCTTCCTCCACCTCCACCACCCCTACTTCCTTCCTATTTGGCCTTACCCACTCCTTCTCCCCTTAACATTCCATAGTCACTAGAGCTCGGAATCATATCTTCAAACCACACACCCTTCTCAATCTCACAACCCAACTAGACTCTCGGCTATAATACCGCTCCCACTACAATTAAGCAGGCTCTTCAGAGTCCTTATTGGCATCAGACTATGTCCGATGAATTTGATGCACTTATGCACATTGGTAATTGTTCTTTATTTCCATCTGATAGTTCTCTCAATATGGTTGGTAGTAAGTGGATCTTTCACATTAAGCGTTATTCTGATCTCATGATTGAGCGCTACAAGGCTCGTCTCTTTGCCAAATGATTTACACAATGTCCTGGGATCGATTACTTTGAGACCTTTAGTATAGTGGCTAAACACACCATAGTTTGTTTGATTCTTGGGATTGTAGTATCACTTGCTTGGTCACTTCGTCAAATAGATGTGAATAACACTTTTTTTGTAGGGAACTGTTACTGAAGATGTTTACATGGCCCAACCACCAGGTTTTGAAGATTCTGGTCATCCTACTCATACTTGTAAACTTCATGAGATTTATGGCCTTAATTAGAGACCTCGGGATGAGTTAAAAACATTTATTCTGTCATTGGGGTTTTTCCACTCTATCGTTGATTCATCTCTCTTATTTATCTCTTTGACTGGATCATTAATGTATTACTTGTATATGTGAATGATCTTATTATATCATGCTCTTCCTCTCAGCATGTTGAGTTATTTATTGACCATCTTGCCACTCGATCGGTTTTCTATTAAATATCTCACGACCTTATTTTATTTTCTTGGTGTGTAGGTCACTCCTAATGCTTCAGTGTTACTTCTCATGCAATCCAAGTATATTTCAGACTTATTACATCAGGCGATCATGCACGATGCCAAACCCGTTGCCATGTCATCACCCTTTGATGCTTCTTCATCATTACATAAGCCGACCGAACCTCATCATGATGTTATTCAGTTTCAACAAGTTCTAGGGCGCATCATATTTATTGTTCACACGTCCGAATATTTCTTACGTTGTTAATAAGCTATCTCAATACATGCATTCACCCACCGTTGTTCATTGGTGTCTGGTCAAACGTGTTCTTCGTTGTTTAGCTGGCATGGTTCTTCATGGGTTATAATTATTCACCTCATCGACCTATGATCTTCATGCCTTTTCCAATGTGGATTGGGGATGTAACAAAGATTACGATTATTCTTCAATGAGTGCTTATCAAGTTTTCCTTGGTCGTAATCTGATTTCCTTGAATTCAAAGAAACAAGCCCCCGTCGCGAACTCTTCTACTGAGGCTGAATATCGTTTGGATGCTTCCACGACTGTTGAATTATCTTGGGTATCTTTCCTCATGCATGATCTCGGGTTTCATTCTTATTCTACTCCGGTCATTTTTTGTGATAATGTTGGTTCCATGCAATTGTCTACGAACCCTGTTATTCACTCTCGTATGAAGCGCGTTACCATTGATTATCACTTTATTCGTGAGAAAGTTCAACATGTCTTAGTTTGAGTCTCCAATGCCTCTATTGCTAATTAGCTTGCCGATGCATTGACTAAGCCTCTCGATCGCTTGCCAACCATTTACACAATTCAAGGGCAAGTTGGCCTTTCTCCCCCATAGTCCTACTTGAGAGGGCATATTAGACCAGGTAGATGTCACTCAGCACGCCAAAATAAGACAACGATAATTTATACAAGTCCACCTATATGCAATTTAATTACCCCATGAGGTTTCAAGAGAGGCAGTGTCTATTTTCAGTACTTTACCTACCGGATTTTCAATTAGGGTTAGACTATGATCCAAAAAAAAGTTCGAAAAATAGCCCTAGTATCCTAATCCAAACCAAAGTACAAGTGTCTGAGTCATTTAATGATATAAAGTGAGTTTTCCATTTAAGAATAGTGAGATAATGACTCCAAGACTATCCATTGCATTTCTTCACCAGTATAAGAGCTAGCTAAGCAACAACCTCTCGGGATGAAAGAAGAAATAAGCAGGTTTTATCTAGCTAAGCACAACCCAGGCTCTGAGCACATGAAAACTGTGGAGAAGTACGTAGAAATATCCCCATCTACATCCTTAGCTATATGATCATCATTACTATGCCATGTAAATTATTGGTATATTGAGCAAGAAGATCTTCATCTTATGTAGATTACTTATTGATTCAAGAGGGTTTCACCTTTATCACCACCACTTGTAGAGCTAGAACAGTTGACATAAACACTAGTCTTTGCAAGATCAATGGTCATAGCACCATGCATCTGGGGTAGAATTAGATAGAGAACTTCAATCCTGTAGACAATAGATTTCTAGAGAGATGTTTCTCTCAGCCGGCTTCTTCTTCCTCAAGAATGAGCTTGCCAAATCCTTTCTATAGCTGTGTTTTAGCTCCTGTACTTGTTCGTTTTGCTTTCTTGTTTCTTTTCCTTTCTCTTCTCTGATTTACAGCCTCTGATTTGAGCCATGGCTCGCAAAAATAAGAAAACTTTTGGAGATGGCACTGTTCATGAATCGGATCCAGATGAAGCTGAGTCTTCTATTGATTCTCAGGTTGCAGCAGCACCTAATGCTATAGTTACTCTTCCTGCAGCTCCAATCAAAGTTCAGAATGTAGTGGAAAAGCTTCCATCGATGGACCTCCCTGTTTCTACTCAACTTGCAGATGTTGCACTTACTTCTGGAGTTGATGATGCAATGGTGGAAAGGAAGGAACCAGCTTCTAAGTGTTGTAATCCTAGAATTTATGAAGTTATGAGGTTGAAATCTGGGAGGTTAGTTACACCTGCTACTGCCATTTCGAAAAAGAAATCTGTCTTGGCCGAAGGTCTTGGCAGGTATTCCAACTCTTTCAGAGATGTTAGAAGTTGAAAAACAGGCTGATATTGTTTCAATTGAAAGTTTAAAGATCGGGGATGTGTCTCAAAAGACATTTGAGAGTGTCAGTGCACCTGTTGGGCAGGTTTCTGCTTCTGTAGAGTCTGTTTCTAAAGGTGGTGTGAAAGAACAGGGTTCTTCAGTTGTGGAGCTTGTTTCTGAAGGTGTTTCTGGCAGTTTAGGACCTGGTGGTGTGATAGAACAGGGGACTCAAGTAGAGGTGGATCCTGGTTCTGTTGCAAGTAAGGAAAAGGAAAGTGTTTCTGGTGCTATTCATACTGATACTCCTTCTGGAGTTTTTTTGGGGAAGAATGCTGAAAAAGCTGTGGAAGAAGTTGCTTCTTGGGCACAAATGGTAAAGAAGAATAGGGAACCTTCAGATGAGGTTGTTATCTTGACAGATCATGTTGATTGTGTTTCACAAGATACTGTGTTTTTGGAGGAAGAGGACTTAAATGATGTTTCTATGGAGAAGTTGAGTTTGATTGGCATCTTTCCTTCCAAATTCCCAGGTAGAGATGCTGTCCAAAAGATTGTTAATTCTTGGCCGAGGAAATGCAGATATCATTACCACAACTCTGGGTGGATAGTGTTCCTGTTTGAACAAGAATATGATCTTAATGAGGTATTGCAGACTGGTTCTTTCTATGCTTTTGGAAAGCCCTTGTTGTTGAAAAAGATACATGTTATGTATAATTTCAGTAAAGATACTTGTACTGTGGTTCCAGTTTGGATTCAGTTGCCTAATCTAACACTAAGGCTTTGGAAAGATAGGGCATTGAGTAAGATCTGTTCTTTTTTGGGGAGTCCTCAGTATACTGATAAAGTCACAGCTTCCAAGAAAGTTCTGAATTTTGCTAGATGTCTTGTGGAGATTGACTTAAAGATGGAGTTACCTTATGTTATTCCAATTACTTTGCATGATGGGAAGGTCCTAATGCAGCCTGTTTTATATGAGGAGAGGCCTAAGTTCTGCTCCAAATGTAACAAACTAGGGCATAATTAAGAAGGACATAATGATTCAAAAAATGAAGTTCCTGCTTTGTATGTGGCTATGTCCAAAAAACTTAGTGTGTCTAAACCTAACCCCCCCAAAGAAGAAGAAAATGATTATTATTGAGGATGATGGGAAGGCAAATAATTCTGTGAATTATGATAAGGCTCCTCGATCCATTCTTAGGATATCTTCTTTGGTGCAATCGCTTCGCATTTTCGATAGAGGCAAGAATGTGTCTTCTAATAGTAAAGGGAAGGAAGTGGAGAAGGGTGCCACTCCTATCACTAATGCTTTTGATGTTTTGTCTCCTGATAAGAGCAGCTCTTGGGTAGACGTGGTGGAGGAAGATGATCAATTGAATAAGGTTGGCTCCGGTGCTTCTGGTTCTAAAAAGTCTAGGAAGAAAAAGAAGAATAATAGGCATAACACCTCTGGTGTTTCTGGAAATTGTAAAAATTTTACTGATGATGTCTCTAGGGGTAGATCACCTCTAGGTAGACAAAAATGATAGGGTTTTGGAATGTTAGAGGGTTCAATAAGGCTCTTAAACAATCTGCTATTGTCTCTTATCTCAGGCAGCATCAGATTTCCTTATTTGGAATCCTTGAGACTAAATTGTCTCAAAAAAGTCTAGATTCCTTCTTTGGAAAGAAAATACATCTTTGGAAGTCTGTTCATAATTTTGATTTGCATACTAGTAAGATAATGATGGCTATTTAGGATCCTGCTATTTTGGATGTGGTGGTTTTGGAGATGGATGTTCAATGGATACACTGTAAAGTTAAGATCCTTGTTTCTGGGGATTGTTTCCTAGTCACTTTTGTTTATGGCCTGCATTCCATTGGTGATAGGAGATCCATGTAGGATAGAATCAGGGAACTCAGTGTCTGTTCTGATCTCCCCTGGATGGTCCTAGGTGATTTTAATGCTGTTTTATCTGTTGAAGACAAGAGGGGTGGGAATGTGCCTTCTGATTATCAAATGCAGGATGGTATTGACTGCTAACTGGATGCCAATCTCACTGATATGAACTCCTCTGGTGAGTTTTTCACTTGGAATGCTGCTGGTGTCTTCTCCAAAATTGATAGGGTCATGATCAATGCACCTTGGTATGATTGGAACTTGAACTCTCTGGCTTTTTTTGACCCTCCTGGTCTTCACTCAGATCACTCTCCCTGTAGAATTACAATTTTTGCTGATTCTATGGTCAGAAGGAAGCCCTTTAAATTTTTTAATATGTGGATGCAGCATGACAGTTATATTGGTATCCTGGTACAAAGTTGGGGACAAGAGACTGTTGGTACTGCTATGTATCAGCTTTGTAAAAGACTTAAAAGGCTCAAGTTCCCCCTGAAAGTCTTGAATCAAAAGCATTATGCTCATATCTCTGTGAAAGTTGAAGATGCTCTCAAAGTGCATGGCAATCTTCAATCTGAGTATAATCAGAGGCCTTCTGATTTGTTGGCTTCTCACATTCTGGATCAGAAAATGGTTTGCCATGGTTTGGAGGCTGCTGAGGCATCCTTTTTAACTCAAAAAGCCAAAGGTGTGTTAATGAAGCTCAGTGATAGGGGATCCAAATTCTTTCATTCCTTGGTGAAAAAGAACAATGTCATGAGGCATATATCCTCTGTTAAGCTTTCTGATGGGTCTTTCACCACTTCTTATGACCAGGTGGGAGACACTTTTGTTGAGTTTTATACTGGCCTGTTAGGTACTGAGGCTTTTGCTGTTCCTCTAGAAGAAGATGTGGTTAATGCTGGTCCTAAAGTCTCTGGTACAGCTGTGGATCTGTTATTAAAGGAGGTTACTGCTGTGGATGTAAAAGAAGCTTTGTTTTCTTTCTCTGATGACAAGTCTCATGGACCTGATGGTTACTCAGCTGGTTTTTTCAAAAAATTCTTGGGATATTGTTGGTGATTCTTTTACTAATGCTGTCTTGGAATTTTTTCAGAATGATGCTATGCTGAAACAGATTAATCATGCTGTCATTGCCTTGATTCCTAAATCTACTCATGCCTCTTCTGTTGGTGATTATAGGCCTATATCTTGTTGCAATGTTACTTATAAGGTGATCTCAAAGATTTTGGCCTCTAGGCTTTCTGTTTGTCTTCCTGATATTATTGATGAGGCTCAAACAGGTTTTGTTGATGGTAGATCTATGTCAGATAATATTTACTTGTGTCAGGAGTTGATCAGACATTATGGAGTTAAAAGGGGCCCTCATAGGTGCTTGATTAAGGTGAATATTAAAAAGGCTTTTGATTCTGTCCATTGGTCTTTTTTAGAGGATGTCTTAAGGGGCTTTGGTTTTCCAGATAGGTTTATAAAGTGGATTATGCTGTGTGTTACTACTGCTTCCTATTCTATATCTATTAATGGAGAAATGAAAGGTTTTTTCCCTGGAAAGAGAGGCCCGAGACAAGGTGATCCATTATCTCCCTTTATGTTTGTTATTGGTATAGAGTATCTGTCCAGAATGTTGAGGATTCTGGGGGAGGATCCTGAGTTTAATTATCATGCTGGCTGTCATAGTTTGAAAATTAATCACCTTGCTTTTGCTGATGATTTGATGCTGTTTGCTAGGGGGATCCCATTTCTGTAACTCTTCCTATGAATTGTTTATCTTGTTTTGGTGAGTGCTCTGGCCTGGTTGCTAATATGATGAAATCTGAAATGTTTTGTGCTGGTTTAAATGAGGAGGATAAGGCTGATCTGCTTGATATCACTGGTTTAAATGAAGGGGTTTTTCCTATCAGATACCTTGGAATCCCTTTATGTGACGTTAGACTGAATGTTGTCCACTATGATCCTTTGTTCACTTCTTTGAGGAATTATTTCTGTAATTGGAAAGGTGGTTCCCTCTCTTATGCAGGCAGATTGCAGCTTATACTTTCTGTAATCCAAGCATTTCATCAAGCTCGCTTGGCATCTATCCTGTTATTGGCAGTGTCAAAATGAAAATGGACCAGCTTTGTAGGAGGTTTTTGTGGGGTGTATCCTGTGACACCTTCAAGAAATCTTTGGTTGGATGGGACATGATTTGTGTTCCTAAATCTGAAGGAGGCCTGGGGATTTTTCAGTTGGAGGCTTGGAACTTGGCTCTTCTTTCCAGAATCCTGTGGAATTTCCAATGCAAAAAAGACTGTCTTTGGGTCAAGTGGATCAGTGAAGAGTACTTAAAAGGTTGTGATCTTTGGAGCTATCAATGCAAACATGGTGATTATGCTTTGATTAAGGCTCTTTCGTAATCGAGGGTGATGTGCTTTTGGTTGCTCTGCAGTTCTCTTTATTCTTCTTGTTTCTATGATGCATACCTGGTGTACAGGTCCTAGACTAAGACCTAGTGTTGCTTATGACTTCTTTAGGAGGAAGCTGTACAAAGTCTGGTGGTGCAATACTGTTTGGAACTCTAGGGCTACTCCTAAACAAAGGTTTCATGTTTGTGGATTCTTTGTGTGAGCAGTTTACTTACTTACTTCTGATAAATTGGTTACTGATGATAAGGTTTGTCCTCTTTGTGGTTTGGTGGAAGAGTCTGCTTCCTATTTGTTATTTCAGTGCCCTATCCTTTGTAATTTGTATGGTTTGGGGGAAGATCAGAATTTGGCTTGGAATTAGTAGGAGTTTGGAGACTGTTCTTAGTTCTGTGAGATGGATTAAAAGGCATTGCAAGGGGACCTCCCATGCTAATGTGGCTAGGGCTGCTTCTGTCTTTGTGGTTGTGTACTGGCTTTGGCATATGAGGAACAAAAAGAGATTTGAAGGCTTTTTGATGAAGATTAATGACATTCTGCATTGTATTAAGACTCACATCTATTATATAATGCAAGCTGCTTTTCCTCTGTACACTTTTACCCCATGATGTTAGGGTTTTGTACATCTTTTGTTTTGGCTTCTGGTAGCTGTTGGTGGCTGTTTGAGATTATTTTCTTTCTCCACACACCAAGGGATACGCTCTGTGAGTTATGCTCTCATATGACCCCATTTTAGCATATACACATCCGAAACTTTGATAGATATTGTTCAAAAGTTTATATTTTAGTAAAATTGATTCGGATACCCATTATTATGATTTTTTAAAAATATAATTGGGGAATGCCTACTCTCTTGTAAAGTCTAAACATTTCACTTAATAACAACAACAAAAATAACAATAACAATAACTTCCGTATACGTACATATAATGTAATTTGACAATCAGCAAAGAAAATTTGTAAAGGATAACTACACATACCGGACGATATGTCAAGGCCATGTTGTCTGAATAGTCGGAATTGCAGCGAAATAGTGCTCAAATCTGCTGAGTACTTCTCTGAAAACCATTTTCCATTCGAAACTAAATCTAGTTGATCTTTAATTTCTTCCTCAAAATAATATGATATGCCAAGCCTCTCGACGGTATCTATCAAATTTAATTTTGTTTCTCTTTTGCTTTCTTTCCCCACAATCCTTTTACTTACTTCTTGTTTAAGCGTTTGTATCTCTTTGACATAGCGGCTACATAACTGCAAAACATGGCATAAAATCAGCACTGCATCCAACATTTAAACATACCTACATGATTATTTGAAGTATCTTCCTATCAAAGTACCTAAAATGTTCTACTTTGACAACTACAACGGTAGAGCAAACAAAATATTATGGTACAACAAGATCTGACACTTCTGTTAGATCTGACCTCATCTTTGGCCGAGCTCAGTACTGTAATATTCCGATTTTCGAAAAAGGGCAGACGTGTCATTTTACGAAAACGAAATATTATTATTCCGACTTCCTTTATTGGAGTTAAGTTTTTACGGAGAAAATATATCTATATATGTCGAGTTGTATATATATATATATATATATTAAGGAAATCTGATTTTTTTTAAGTAAAAGGGTGATTAAGGAAAATAAGGATTAGGTAATTATTGGGATTTTTTCCTATTGAAGGAAAAATAAACCCAATCAGTTTTCCTAACCTTTTGAATCAGACTTTCCACCTCCTAATCCCTATTATCTGCGTGTGAGGGCTTGAGAATAAGGCTGAGAGATTTCTTCCGTTTTCTAGGTCGAACCTCAACCGTTTTTAGATTTGAGAAGTGCGTTGGAATCGTCGTGAAAGGAGCGTCGTTTCAATACTCAAAGATCAGAGCTTTGTTAAGGTGTGTAATTCGACCTACCTGATGTTTTGGATGAGTTTGATGGATCAAAACTCATGTCTTTCGTAGTTTGTGTTAATCGAAGTGTGTGATCGAATCTAACCCCTTTTTGGAATTGATCACATAGGTTTTCTGTGTGAGGGATGATCGTTGCTGCAGGTTTTCTGAGTTTTTGGATTTGGAATAGCTTGCTAAAGGTAAGAAGGTCTTCCTACACGTTAATTACTCTTAATAGGGTTTAAGTTACGATTTTGTTGATGTTTTGATGGTTAGAATTCATGCTACGATTTGTTTATGAATCATAGGATGTTAGGGCCAGGTAAAAGTCAAGTTTTTATGCTATTTCCTGAGTATATTGAGGTAGAATAAGTTTGAGAACGATTGGGTTCGAAAACTGAGTTTTTGGAGAGTTGCCGCACTTGGTGAGGGCGCACCAAGACCAGTGCGGACGCACTGGAGGCCTTGAATATGAATTTTACATTAGAGAGTTAGTGCGGGCGATCAAGCTGAAGCCAGATCTTGAAGCTGCCTTTGAAGCATGTCTTGACTGCATCGGACCAATCTTGGGTGCACTGGTCGAGCAGATTTTGGATTTTACAAACAGAGGCTCAGTGCGTGCGCACTGAACCCCGGTGCTGGCGCACTGGCCTCTATTTTGAGGAGAATGTGGGTTAAATCATGTAATGAGTTTTAAATGTTAATCCTTTGATCTAACAACATTAATTAAACTTAAACAAGCCTCGATTAAGTTTCTGAAGCGTTTGGTTCCGGCACCGGACGTACTCTTAAAGGGAGTTGAAGTTTGGGACCGTCGGAAGGGCATGAAAGGGCTTGTGCTTTGATGATCTAGAGTGCATCAATGCCTGTGTACTTGATAAGATGTGATGTCTATCTTTCTAAGTGAGGGAGTAGAGTTGATAAGTGAGTTTTTCTTTGAAAACACTTAGGTGGCTAGTTAATTCACAATAATAATTACATCAGTGTAGTAAAAGATAAAACGTCACTTTTTCTCGGTTGGGCACTATTTCATATCGGCGATGTGATACGTTCATAAAAGGTGAACAACGCTACTGGCTCAAAAGGATGAAGGGTAGTGGAGGAAATTCATCGCACGTATATGATGTGAGTCAACTAGATGATACTTTTTTACGATGTTTTATCCCCATTTTTCATGCATTTATTGGTGTTTTCGTATCAAGTTGAGTCATTATTTTCTTAGTTTCATCCATATGTGTTGATAGTAATTATTATATAAATATCATATTTTTATTAGTTTTGTACCGGTTATAGTAACCAGAGCGTCGTGTCGGGTTTATACTTGGTATTTTGGTGTTGTATTGCAGGATTATAGGATGACCAAGACCCCTATGGACGACACGTGTTGAGCCTAAACACATCTTTTGAGGGCTAGAAGATTATGCCGGAAGCTATCGAGTTCAAGCGGATCATTTGTCATTAATGCTTCTACCGTAACCTATCTTCAAGCGACATTTGACCCACCTTAGTGGAATAATTCGGTTTGGACTTCTTCCCAAGAGTTGTAGATCTTCGAACAAGTTTTCCAACACATCTTGAATCACTCAAATCGGAGGTCTACACGCAACGTTATGATCAATTTACTGAAGACGTTCTAGTATCGAACCACCTATCGAGCCTAACATCTGGCAGTTTGGCTCGTTAAGCGTTTTTCACCATTATAATGCGAATTTGCAGCAGTTTCTGAATCTAATTCATTCCATCTTCTTCCCCAACACCCTCAACACTTGAAGACACTCTTCAATGGCTCTTCTAGCCCGAAATTAGCAATTGGATTAGCAATTATTTCACTCATAATCATAAGGGAATCATTGTAAAGACTTTGAATCTAAGCTTTTGTGGAAGAAAACCCATGCTTTTGGTGTAATCATCCATTAAAGCTCATCTTTTGAAATCAATGCAACGGCCCTTCTTAGAAGTGTTTCCACTCTTGTTGGGTAATTTCTCTTCTTATTATTTGTAGATTTATGTTCATTGCTATGAAATTCTTGATTTGCATCTTGAGATTCATAGCCATGGGAGGCTAAGCTTTTGCTAGCCAATATTATGTTTTTGTGATAGTTTTAATCTCTATTAGTTGATTGGGAATGTTTGTTTATGATTCATAGCTTCATGGGTTGTTGTTATCTTTTCCTATTTTCATTGTATTGCTTGTTGGTGTTGGATTGATCACCTAACACTTGCACACACACACCTAGTTGAGACCGAAGGGAGATGCTTGGTGTGAGAGAAGGAATAAAAGAACCGGAAGTTAAAATTGACCGTAATTGGAACTCGATTTCTTATCCGGGGAGTTTTGCATTCGAGTGTTTATCTTGTCAATTCATTAGGTTTAAGGTACTTAGACAAAGGAGGAGACATGAAGTAATTTCATACACTTGTTTGAGGGGGAATTGCTAGCTTAGGAGTGCACCGGTAACACACACTTGAACACTAATGGAAAGTTGGTAGGTAGCTCATTCCCATGATGCTAATAGAGGTTTGCTTGATCAATGCATTATCTTGGTTAGGTTTTTATCATTTATCACCCTTTTTAGTAGTAGACTCTTAGATATATTTACTTTCTTGTAATGTTGCGACTTAGATCAAGATAATAATAGCTTTTTGATGTTCAACCTCACAATCCTCGTGGATACGACCTTGACCACTTACTAGACTACAATTGACCCGGTACACTGCCGGTAAGATTGGACACTTAGAAAAGTCTGATCAAGTTTTTGACACCGTTGCCGGGGATTGTGTAACGGTTGATAGTCATATTAGCTAGAAAATTCTTGAGAATAAGTCAATCTTTTCTTTTTTACTTTTTTGGTGCTTACCTCTTTGGTAAGTCACCAAGTGCTATTAATTGTGTTCTTGCTGTTTTCTATCTTGTAGATGATGAACCACTCTCGATGTGGTAAGGCCCCCGATACTCATTACATCCCGGATATCAACACTTATATTAGGGATTGTGTATTTGAGAGAAAGGTTGGCCAAGCTCGTAGTTAATTGGATCTTGGTGAAGTATTTTCACAAGACCCATTACATCAAGAAAAGGAAATTAATGAGGCACAAGGAATGGTACAAGGTTGGCAAAACCATGAAAATGCCATTTTTGAACAAAATCCCTTAAATCCAAATAACTATCCTCCACCACCACCACAAGAACCATATCCACAAATTCCATCACCTCCACTTGAACCACCTCCACCAATTCCTCCACCACCCCAAGAACCATATCCATATGATCCACCCCCAAATCCACCCTACCAAGATAGACCGCTTTGTGAACAAGCCATTCAAAGAAAAAATCAAGTTCATAATCCTATTCGGCTACCTCACATTGATGCTAAAAACTTTCCAATCAAGTCTCATATGTTCGGTCTAGTGGAGAGTAGAGCTCAATTCCATGGAAAGGCCCATGATGACCCACATTCTCATCTTTATAACCTTGAAGAAATATGCAATACGGGATTCCAAAATAGTATTTGTCAAGAATTTACCCATCTGGCCTTATTTCCTTTTTCATTGAAGGGTCAAGCAAAGGAATGACTTATGTCACTTCCCCACCATCACTTGCAATCATGGGATGATATACAAACCGAGTTTTTGAAGCAATACTTTCCACCGGGTAGATATTTGGAGTTGAAGGTAAGAGTTACTAATTTCAAGCAAGATTTAATTGAATCTTTGGACAATTCTTGGGACCGTTTTAAGAAGCTTTTAAGGGCATGTCCAAACCACGATTATACTCTGGACATGCAAGTCCAATTATTTTGTAGAGGCTTGCATAAAGGGTCAAGGGCACAAATTGATTCAGCATGCCATGGATCACTTATGATGAGCACGGCCCAAGATGTTTATAAGGCTCTTGAAAGAGTGACAAGAAATGAGAAATTGTGGGATCCCGGTCCAAGTGAAATGGAAGTTGCCATTGGGGATGAGAAGATTTCGTATGTGGAAGAAATTTTGAGAGAAATGGCAGTGATAAATATGAAGATGGATGAATTACAAGCGGGGAAGAGAGAGTTGAAGCGTAAAAAATGTGATGATGTGACATTTGGTGTTTTTCATATTGAAAAATTATCAAACTCCGATGTATCTACACAAGAAGAAATAAGTTTATTGAGACAACATCGGGATTTGAACAACACTCACACCAATGCTTTTGAACCACATCTTTTTTACCAAGTTCCTACTCAACAAGCCCATGTTCAACAAAGTTCTCAATCAACGGAGGATGTCCATTTGAAAATTTTGATGTAAAACTTTATGGGAGTTGTGTCTACTCAAGCCGCCAATATGCAAACAATGATGACTTCTATTGGTATGATGTCTCAAGAGGTTGGTACTTTGAAAACATCTATCAGTGGGTACGAAATGAGAATGAGAACGATGGAGGCATCAATAAGAGTTATTGAAGACCTTTTGACTAGGGAAGGCGAGAGACATAGTAGTAGACCACCGGGTGGATTACCAAGCAACACCGAGAGAAACCCAAGAGAAGTCAATGACGTTATCACTCGAAGTGGGAGAGTTTGTGGACGTAATGGTGTGGAAAATTCCGGAAACAATAAAGTTGAAGATGACTTGGACAAGGACTTTGAAGGCCAAGAGTTGACCGAGGAAGAAGAAGAAATTGTTGATGGTTTCTTAGAAAATGATGACTATGTTGAGGTGGAGAAAGAAGAAGAACTGGTAAAGATGCCAAGAATATTTGAAGAACCCAAGGGCTAGTGATCTAAGAAGTATATTCAATGAACATGTGAGAGAAGATCATGTTGAAGAAAACACGGATTCTAAAGAGCCTTTGGCGGTTCCTATCCAACAAGCTCAAAGGGAACCAATGCAAAAGTCAAGGAAAGAAAAGCAAAATGACATCAATTGGCGGCCAACCAATGCACAAACATTCAAGGAAGCTTCACCATCTTCATCAAACGACAAAGGTAAGGGAGGTATACACTCTAACCTTACTTTAATTGATCTTGAGTCACTTCCCTACCCCCTGAGAGAGAAAATTAAAAGATGAAGTTGGATAAGAAATATGCACGTTTTCTTGACACTTTTCGGTACTTAAATATCAATATCCCTTTCATTGAAGCACTCACAAATATGCCGGCGTATGGTAAGTTTCTTAATAACATGCTCTCCAACAATAAACGGTTGGAAGAGTATGAGACGGTGTGTCTAAGTGAGGAGTGTTCTGCAGTGCTTCAACACAAGCTCCCTCCTAAACTTAAGGACCCCGGGAGATTTACACTCCCATGTGACATTGGGGGACTTTTGTTTGAGAAGGTGCTATGTGATCTCGGTGTGAGCATAAACCTCATGACTTATGATGATTTTATGAAACTTGGCATAGGCAAGCTCAAGCGTACGGAGATGACTCTCCAACTTGCGGATAGATCCATAAAACGTCCAATGGGAGTCATTGAGGATGTACTAGTGAAAGTTGATAAATTTTACTTCCCCGTCGATTTTGTTGTTATGGATATGGAGGTAGGGTACACTACATCCCTTATCCTTGGTAGGCCATTTTTAGCAATGGTGGAAGCTGTGATCGATGTTCGTAAGGGAGAGCTTAGTTTGGGAGTGAATGATGAGCGTGTTGTCTTCAACATCTACACTTCATTGAAATATCCACGCACTAAACTAGAATCTTGTTCTTTTGTGGACAATTTGTGTCCTCTTGTTGTGTATCGTACTAACACGTAGGTAGTTGAAGAAGACGTGAACGATAATGTGAAAGCTCACAAACCAAAAGCTCAGAAATCAAAGGAAGAGGTCAAGAATCGTTGGGATTGGTGGAATTCGTCTAACCTATGTTGGAGACCGGTATTGATAAAAAAAGACGGATGCGGTGCGTGAGGATCACCCACCACCAGTACATTAAAGACCTAAGTAAGGCAAATTCTAGCTATAGACTATAAATTTAGCAACAATTGGTACTATCTTTCTTTTTTACTTCTTAAGCATTATCTTTTGGTTGGATTTTGTTCTTATTTGCTACATGCTTCTGTGAGTAATTGTTAGGGGTATCCATGCACGATAATCTATATAATTTCCATCACTTCTACCGTATAATCCCATCGAGCAAACGACGTTAAACAAAAGTGCTACCGGGAGGCAGCCCGTAAAAGTTAAGTATAATATTTTTGCTTTTTTGTGCGGCCCGGTGTGGCCAATGATCTTTTTGTCACTACATTTTGGTTGATACTTTGCTAGTACTTGGAATTACTTGTCATTTCATTGGTTGTCTTTCATGTTCATGCCCACCCACCCACCATTTTATAGCATTCCGGTACTTGTTTTGACTAGTTTTGGTTCACCTTTGTTTCCCTAACTACTTCTTTTTACTCACTGTCCATTGAGGACAATGCAAGTTCGTAAGTGGGGAGTGGGAACGAGTTAGTCCAACAAATGGTAGTGTCGTTAAACGTTTTAGAAACACTTAGTTTTGTGAATTTTGGAGCAATTTAAAGTTGAACAAACCACCTTTTGTGAAAAGATATGATTTTGCAATTGATAGTGTGAGTACCTCAATGAAGTGAGTAACCTTGGTGACATGTAAGTGCATTTTAATCGTGAATATTTGATTGTAGTGTGAATTTTTTGAGTACGTATATTCCGATTTTTTGTTAACATGCAAACTTTTTTATGCAATCATGCAAGCATGCTTCCATAGCAACTAGAACTTAGGCTTGATATCCTTTCGAGGCGAAATAGAAAGGTGTTTGGAGTCGGAGTTAGGGATGACTTCCATGGCATTTCTTTGACTCAACCATAGCCAAATGGCCTTCCCGAACGTATTTCCCACCTGTCCTCATCTCAGCTTTTGTAGAGTGGTGAGACCTCACTCAAAACTAGCCATTCGTGATTAAACTCATTATAATCCGACCCTTAGCCTAATTTTGTTCTACATTCCCTTGATGTCCCGCAAGTATAGCAAGTTTTTATGTATTGTTGTGGCGACATTAGAAGTTTGGCAAGAGTTGTATGACATTATTGGCACAAAGTTGAGATGGTATTTTATCAAGTTCGGAGTCCACTGGTGTATATATGTTTCTTTGAAGTTCAAAAAAAAATCAAAAAAATCAAAATCCAAAAAAGTTTCCAAAAATCAAATGAAGTTCAACAAAGTTGTAAATAAAGATGCAATAAATTGTGAGCTTTGGAAGACAATTTTGAAGGACAAGTTCAACAAGTCCAAGTAATGTAAGTTTGGGTGATAAATCAATTGTGGTGGTACTTTATCTCTTATGTTTATTGTTGAGGAGACGTCTTTGGCAATTATGCGAGAGAGTTGGAGTTGCCAATTCCAAATCATTGGAATTGAAGGTGTAGATTTGCTATCTTGCATGTGTTCTTTTTGATATATCATTTTATCCCTTCGATTAGCCAATACCCGAGCCTAACGTTACAAGCTTGCAAGTCCTACCCGATCTAACTTCTTGACTCCAAATGCCTCGATTAGTGGAGATTGGTATCATTCTTAAGCTTATGGTTTGCACCTAATAAGTCTTGCATACATGATTTCATATTTGATTGCTTGGTAACAAATTTGAAGAAAATTCTCACACACACACACACTCCACTACTTTCTTAGACAGCTGTTAACATGTGGTTATATGTACGATTGGTTGTATCATCACTTCTTGATGTTTTATGATCCTATCTATTGACTTAAGTTGTTTTGTCGCTTTATTTGCTCGAGGATGAGCAAAAGCTAAGTGGGGAGTGATTGATTGAGTCAACTAGATGATACTTTTTTACGATGTTTTATCCTCATTTCTCATGAATTTATTGGTGTTTTCGTATCAAGTTGAGTCATTATTTTCTTAGTTTCATCCATATGTGTTGATAGTAATTATTATATAAATATCATATTTTTATTAGTTTTGTACCGGTTATAGTAACCGGAGCATCGTGTCGGGTTTATACTTGGTATTTTGGTGCTGTATTGCAGGATTATAGGTTGACCAAGACCCCGATGGACGACACGTGTTGAGCCTAAACACGTCTTTTGAGGGCTAGAAGATTATGCCGGAAGCTATCGAGTTCAAGCGGATCATTTGTCATTAATGCTTCTACCGTAACCTATCTTCAAGCGACATTTGACCCACCTTAGAAGTAGAATTCGGTTTGGACTTCTTCATAAGAGTTGTAGATCTTCGAAAAAGATTTCTAACGCATCTTGAATCACTCAAATTAGAGGCTACACTAAACGTTATGATCAATTTACTGAAGACGTTCTAGTACCGAACCACCTATCGAGCCGAACTTCTGGCAGTTAGGCTCATTAAGCGTTTTTCACCATTATAATGCGAATTTACAGCAGTTTCTGAATCTAATTCATTCCATCTTCTTCCCCAACACCCTCAACACTTGAAGACACTCTTCAAGGTCTCTTCTAGCCCGAAATTATCAATTGGATTAGCAATTATTTCACTCATAATCATAAGAGAATCATTGTAAAGACTTTGAATCTAAGCTTTTGTGGAAGAAAACCCATGCTTTTGGTGTAATCATCCATTGAAGCTCATCTATTGAAATCAATGCAAGTACCCTTCTTAGAAGTGTTTCCACTCTTGTTGGGTAATTTCTCTTCTTATTATTTGTAGATTTATGTTCATTGCTATGAAATTCTTGATTTGCATCTTGAGATTCATAGACATGGGAGGCTAAGATTTTGCTAGCCAAGATTATGTTTTTGTGATAGTTTTAATCTCTATTAGTTGATTGGGAATGTTAGTTTATGATTCATAGCTTCATGGGTTGTTGTTATCTTTTCCTATTTTCATTGTATTGCTTGTTGGTGTTGGATTGATCACCTAACACTTGCACACACACACACACCTAGTTGAGACCGAAGGGAGATGCTTGGTGTGGGAGAAGGAATAAGAGAACCGGAAGGTAAAATTGATCGTAATTGGAACTCGATTTCTTATCCGGGGAGTTTTGCATTCGAGTGTTTATCTTGTCAATTCATTATGTTTAAGGTACTTAGTCCAAGGAGGAGACATGAAGTAATTTCATACACTTGTTTGAGGGGGAATTGCTAGCTTAGGAGTGCACCGGTAACACACACTTGAACACTAATGGAAGGTTGGTAGGTAGCTCATTCCCATGATGCTAATAGAGGTTTGCTTGATCAATGCATTATCTTGGTTAGGTTTTTATCATTTATCACCCTTTTTAGTAGTAGACTCTTAGATATATTTACTTTCTTGTAATGTTGCGACTTAGATCAAGATAATAATAGCTTTGTGGTGTTCAACCTCACAATCCTCGTGGATACGACATTGACCACTTACTAGACTACAATTGACCCGGTACATTGCCGGTAAGATTGGACACCTAGAAAAGTTCGATCAGTATACGCATGCCGGGGCGACCGCGGAGCTAATCGGTACTTATCACCGTTAGTTAGCAAGTATATCTTCAGGCTGATGAATGCCATGCGTAGTGTCCTTGAGTGATGACGTAACCAAGATAAGCTAAGCTAGAAACATATAGTCATGAAGTGTCGAGGGTCACGGAATGAACCTTAGATCGAGTCGGCCTCATGAAGATAATCGTTAAAATAAAAACCGTTAAAGAGCCTTAGTTAATTTGTAGCTTCTACTTCTTACTATGTACAATGTACTTACCTCAAATGCATGTTTATTTATGTGGTAGGGGGAGAGAAGACGAACAGGTAAATCTGGAGTTCGAGGAGGACTTTGATGACGACGTTTGAGAACGCCGGAGTTGAAGCGTTTATTTACTCATGCTTTTATTTATTATTTTAGGTTTGAAGTTCCTTTGGAAACTTTCTATTTCTCTTTTAGTATACGTTTGGAGTTTTTTGGTACGCTTTGGTTTTCGTTTGGTTTTCCGATGTAATAAATGTTACATTTCAATCTTTAGATATTGAGTTTTTCTATTCTTGGTTATTTGAAAAAAAATTATTACCCGAGAGTTTTTCTTCCGTTTTGGTTAACTTGACACGACGTAGTAGAGGCTTACGTATAAAGTGGAATTTATTTTATTTTATACGTGCCGAACGTTCTTTTCCGTATAAGGACTCGGTGTCCGGGAACGGGGCGTTACAGTTGGTATTAGAGAGAGGCGTCCTTTAGGCCTCCTTCCTTAAGATAAGATCTCTTTAGACCGTATAGTAACATTCTGATCCTTCCTGATCTTTCAGAATGTTAGGTAACCTTAGAGATACTCATGTTGATAAGTTTGGAATCGGAAGTTCTAGGACCCAGCAAGAAGCGAGTGGTTTGGTTCAAGATGGAGGTCAGTTGTGGTTCATCTAGAAGATGTAGATGATCATGTTGGAGTTTACCGTTTTAAAAGACGAAGAGGAAAAGGACCATATAGTTTTGAATCCTAAGAAGCATGGTGTAATTCTTGGTAAACATAAGAAAGTACCTTCCAGTGAGGGATGCACCGAGTAGAAGTGGAATAGTGCAGTTTCAGTTGTTCAAGAATGGTTTGTTCCGTGAGGTCTAAGCGGGAAGGTTGAGAAGTACACCAAGAAACCTGGCTGAAATGTTGAACATGGCCTTGGAAGCTGAGAACTTCAAGGACAAGCTTTCAGTCGTTAATGGTGCAAAGAGGAACTCAAAATCAAGGAAGCGGGAAAGGCGGCCCGAGTCGGCCAGTTCGAGTTTTCTCCGTGGATGCAGAGTATGCAGAACCGGATGATAATATTATATTCGGTATAATATTATTAGACAACTTAGCAGTTACGGCCTTGTTAGATACGGGAGCGTCTAACACCTTTGTGTCAACTAAGATAGCTAAGAAGCTTAACTTACGAATGGAAACTTTAAGGAACACTTTGGAAATAACAACACCATTAGGAAAAGTGACTAAGGTAGCCAACATGATGCCTCAAGTGGATGTGCGAGTAGGAGCATATTGTTGTAAAAGTGACTTTATGGTTTTGGATTTTTCGGACTTCGATGTAATTCTTGGATAGATTGGCTATTCGAGAATTATGTTCACTTGGATTGTAGGGAAAAGAGAGTGACCTTTAAAGTACCCAGGAAATGAGCTAAGACTTATCAAGGTAATGCATACAAGCCTAGTAAGAAGCGTCATCCGATAATTTCAGCAATTAGGGCGATAAGAGCGTGTCAGAAGGGTTGTGAAGGCTACTTGTTGTACACCGTGGATATGGAGCAAGTGAAGCCTAAGCTAGAGGAAACCACTTTAGTGAAAGAGTACCCATAAGTGTTTTCAGAAGAGTTACCGGGAAACATGCCGGATAGAGAGATAGAGTTTGAGATCAAGTTGATACCAGGAGCGGCACCAGTTGCTAAGGCACCCTATAGACTGGCACCGGCTGAATTGAAGGAGTTGAAAGCTCAACTTAAAGATATGCTTGAGAGAAATATAAATCAGCCTAGTACTTCGCCTTGGAGAGCCCCAGTTCTGCTTGTTAAGAAAAATGATGGTAGCATGAGGATGTGTATAGACTACAGAGCACTGAATAACCTTACCTTCAAGAATAAGTATCCCCTACCAAGGATTGACGATCTGTTTAATCAGTTGCCAAGCAAGAGAGTGTTTTCTAAGATTGATCTTAGGTCCGGTTATCACCAGTTGAAAATCAAGGTAGCATATATACCAAAGATGGCTTTCAGTACGAGGTATGGACATTATGAGTTCTTGGTCATGCCATTTGGACTCTCTAATGATCCATCCGCGTTTATGGATTTAATGCAGCGTGTCTTCATGCCATACTTGGACAAGTTTGTGATAGTGTTCATAGATGATATCTTAGTATACTCAAGGGGTGATAAAGAACATGAAGAACACCTGAGGATAGTGTTGGATACCTTGAAGAAGAAAAAGTTGTAAGCTAAGTTCTCAAAGTGTGACTTTTGGTTGGATCAAGTTAGTTTCTTGGGTCATGTCATTTCTGGAGATGGCATTAGAGTTGATCCAAAGAAAGATCGGGCTAGTTGAGAAGTGGTCCGCACCGACTACGCTTTTGAGGTTAGAAGTTTTCTCGGTTTGGCTGGCTATTATAGGAAGTTTGTACATGACTTCTCCAAGATTGCTACACCACTTACCCGGCTCACTCAGAAGAATATGATGTTCGAGTGGACCAGTGAGAGCGTAGATGCTTTCCAGACTTTGAAGGAGAAGTTGACTACGGTCCCAGTTTTAGAAATTCTGGAGATCTTTGATAACTATGACGTTTATATTGATGCTTCAGGACAAAGTTTAAGTTGTGTGTTGATGCAAGAAGGAAAATTAATTTCTTATGCATCAAGACAGTTGAAAGTACATGAGATGAATTACCCAACACATGACTTAGAGTTGGCAGCAGTAGTGTTTGCCCTAAAGATTTGAAGGCACTACGTGTATGGAGTTAAGGCTAGGATCTTCACCGACCACAAGAGTTTAAAGTACTTCTTCACTCAGGAGAATCTGAATATGAGGCAAAGGAGATGGTTACAGTTCATAAAGGATTACGACTTGCATATTCAGTACCATCCGGGGAAAGCAAATGTGGTTGCAGATGCTTTGAGCAGAAAACCGGTGTTTGCAATTTCAAGTGTTGAAAAAGTTGCAGAAAGGTTAGATGGGCTAAAAATCCAGAGTTTTGATCAGATTGAAGAACAACAGTTTGTGGCACTGTTCTTAGCAAGATCCGAGTTAATGGATGATATTCGGGAAAAGCAAGATGAAGATCCAGTTTTGATTGATTTGAAGCGAGTTGCAAGAGAAAAGCCCACTGCAGGTTATGTGTTAGATAAGAATGGGAACCTTTGGTACTAGGATCGCTTGTGTGTGCCTAATGTCGGTGTTCTAAGGCAAAGAGTTATGGAAGAGGCACATAGTATTGCTTTTGCAGTTCATCCAGGAGCTATGAAAATGTACAGGGATTTGGAAGAAAAGTTTTGGTGGCCCTCGATGAAAGTGGAAATAGCCAACTTTGTAGCAAAATGTGATACATTCCAGAAAGATAAAGCAGAGCATAGAAGACCGGGAGGAATGCTTAAGACATTGGATATCCCTGAATGGAAATGAGATAAGATAACGATGGATTTCATCACCGGTTTACCTAAGACAAGAGGCGGACATGAGGCGATTTGGGTGATTGTGGATAGATTGACCAAATCCGCTTATTTCTTACCGTTTAAAGTTGATATGCCCTTGAAGAAGATGACCACACTATACTTGGATAATATAGTGAAGTTACACGGAGTACCTATATCTATAGTCTCGGATCGAGATAGTCGGTTCATTAATCTATTTTGGAAAGCTTTACAGAAATCTTTTGGTACGAGGTTGGATATGAGTACAGCCTTTCATCCTCAGACAGATGGGCAGTCAGAAAGAACCATCCAAACACTTGAAGACATGTTAAGAGCTTGTGTTTTGTATGTAGGCGGATCATGGGATGATTACCTACCTGTAGCGGAGTTTGCCTATAACAACAGTTACCACGCAAGTATAGGCATGCCACCGTTTGAAGCTTTGTATGGAAGAAGATGTAGAACACTGTTGTTTTAGGATGAAGTCAGGGAAAGACAAGTCACCGGGCCAGAGTTGGTTGAACAAGCAAAAGAAAGAGTTCAGTTGGTTAAGAAGAATCTGAAGGCAGCACAAGATAGACAGAAGGGTTGGGCAGATGTTAGAAGAAAGCCACTCGAGTTTAAAGTCGGTGAGAGAGTTTATCTGTGAGCTTCACCGATGAAAGGAGTGAAACATTTTGGACAAAAGGGAAAGCTAAGTCCAACGTATGTTGGGCCATTTGAGATTCTGGAAAGAGTTGAACCGTTGGCATATAAGCTTAAGTTACCAGAATCAATGTCAAAAGTCCATAATGTTTTTCATGTGTCGATGTTGAAGAAGTTTTTGTCGAAGAGTGATGTTGAAACCACAGTTGATCCGGAAGTTCTTCAAGATAATCTTGCGTATGATGAGAAACCGATCAGAATTTTGGACTGAAAAGAAAAGATGATTAAGAGACGGTTGATTCCTTTGGTTTTGGTACAATAGAGTAATCATTCACCCGAGAAGGCAACTTGGGAAGTTCAAGACGATATGATCAGCGAGTTCCAGATTTTATTGACTTACCAGGTATGTTCTAGTTTCGAGGACGAAACTCCCCTTAAGGGGGGGGGGAATGTAATATTCTGATTTTCGGGAAAGGGCAGACGTGTAATTTTGTGAAAACGAAATATTATTATTCGACTTCCTTTATTGGAGTTAAGTTCTTAGGGGAAAATAGATATATATATATATATATATATATATATATATATATATATATATATATATATATATATATATTTCGAGTTGTATATGTATATATTTATTAAGGAAATCTGAATTTTTTTAAGTAAAAGGGTGATTAAAGAAAATAAGGATTAGGTAATTATTGGGATTTTTTCCTATTTAAGGAAAAATAAACCCAATCATTTTTCCTAACCTTTTGAATAAGACTTTCCATCTCCCAATCCCTATTATCTGCGTGTGAGAATTTGAGAATAAGGCTGAGAGATTTCTTCCGTTTTCTAAGTCGAATCTCAACCGTTTTTAGATTCGAGAAGTGCGTTGGAATCGTCGTGAAAAGAACGTTGTTTCAATACTCAAAGATCACAGCTTTGTTAAGGTATGTAATTCGACCTACTTGATGTTTTGGATGAGTTTGATGGACCAAAACTCATGTCTTTCGTAGTTTGTGTTAATCGAAGTGTGTGATCAAATCTAACCCATTTTGGGAATTGATCACATAGGTTTATATGTGAGGGAGGATCGTTGGTGCAAGTTTTCTGAGTTTTTGGATTTGGAATAGCTTGCTAAAGGTAAGAAGGTCTTCCTACATGTTAATTATGGTTCATAGGGTTTAAGTTACGATTTTGTTGATGTTTTGATGGTTAGAATTCATGCTACGAGTTGTTTATGAATCATAGGATGTTAGGGCCTGGTAAAAGTCAGGTTTTTCTGCTATTTTCTGAGTATATTGAGGTAGAATAAGTTTGAGAACGATTAGGGATCGATTAGGGTTTAAAAACTGAGTTTTTGGATAGTTGCCGCGCTTGGTGCGGGCGCACCAAGCCCAGTGCGGACGCACTAGAGGCCTTGAACATGAATTTTACATTCAGAGAGTTAGTGCAGGGGCATCAAGCCCATCTTGGGCACACTAGAGCCAGTCAAGGGCACACTAGAGCCCAGTCAAGCAAGACTGCACTCCAAGTCTTGGGCGCCATGGTCGAAAGCAGATATTGGATATTACATACAGAGGCTCAGTGCATGCGCACTGAACCCCGGTGCTGGAGCACTAGCCCCTGTTTTGAGGAGAATATGCGTTTAAATCATGCAATGAGTTTTAAATGTTAATCCTTTGATCTAAAAACATTAATTAAACATAAACAAACCCCGATTGAGTTTCTGATACGTTTGGTTCCGGCACCGGACGTACTCTTAAATGGAGTTGAAGTTCGGGAGAGTCGGAAGGGCATGAAAGGGCTTGTGCTTTGATGATCTAGAGTTCTTAAATGTCTATATACTTGATAGGATGTGATGTCTAGCTGTCTAAGTGAAGGAGTAGAGTTGATAAGTGAGTTTTGCTTTGAAAACACTTAGGTGGCTAGTTAATTCACAATAACAATTACATAAGTGTAGTAAAAGATAAAATGTCACTTATTCTCGGTTAGGCACTATCTCATATCGGCGATGTGATACGTTCATAAAAGGTGAACAACGCTACTGGCTCAAAAGGCTGAAGGGTAGTGGAGGAAATTCATCGGACGTATACGCATACTGGGGCGACCGTAGAGCTAATCGGTGGTTATCACCTTTAGTCAGCAAGTATATCTTCAGGCTGATGAATGCCATGCGTAGTGTCCTTGAATGATGACGTAACCAAGATAAGCTAAGCTAGAAACGTATAGTCATGAAGTGTCGAGGGGCACGGAATGAACCTTAGATCGAGTCGGTCTCATAAAGATAATTGTTAAAATAAAAACTGTTAAATAGCCTTAGTTAATTTGTAGCTTCTACTTCTTACTATGTACAATGTACTTACCTCAAATGCATGTTTGTTTATGTGTTTGGGGAGAGAAGACAAACAGGTAAATCTGGAGTTCGAGGAGAACTTTGATGACGATGTGAGAGGACACCGGAGTTGAAGCGTTTATTTACTCATGCTTTTATTTATTATTTTAGGCTTGAAGTTCCTTTGGAAACTTTGTATTTCTCTTTTAGTATACGTTTGGAGGTTTTTCGTACGTTTTGGTTTTCGTTTGGTTTTCCGATGTAATAAATGTTACATTTCTATCTTTAGATATTGGGTTTTTCTATTCTTGGTTATTTGAAAAAAGTTATTACCTGAGTCTTTTGCTTCCGTTTTGCTGAAATCGATATGACGTAGTAGAGGCTTACTTATAAAGTGGAATTTATTTTATTTTATAGGTGTCGAACGTTCTTTTCCGGATAAGGACTCGGTGTCCTGGAACGGGGCGTTACAAGTACAACCCGCCTCTTTACATCCGACCTCATTACCATCTACCTTGATATTTTGTACGTTCGGACTGAAAATAGTGGATTATAATGAAATAAAGTGAAATGAAAATAGCGTAATAAAATGAACGTATTTCATTATTTAAATTGGCAATTAATTTAAAATGAAACGGACCGGATTCATATAATTGGCATCCCGGATGGTGAGTAATGGAGTGAGGTGACTAAAGAGTAGGGTGGTGTGATTAAAAGGGTGGGGTGAGGTGGTATAAGGGGTAAGAGTGAAGTAGTAGGGTAGGGTGGGGTAAGGTAAGGTTGGGTGGGGGATAAGGTAAGGGTAAGGACGAGGTAGGTTAGGTATGATCTCGTCTGTAATATAATCCGGGTCGTAACTATCCTAGTGACAATGAATTCAAGACTTTGCCCTAAAAACAAGTATAAAATGGGGGTGATGTATGAGTATTTTAGACTGAGCCTGAGATTATGGAATCATAAGTTGCCTACGTATCCTGTGATTGTTCCGGAATCAAGTCTCTTCATAGTTCTTGGGGGACGTCTAGTCCTAGGGTTGCCTGTGCCGTGTCCATTGTGGACTCTATTCCGAATCCCTCAAGGATTTGCCCGTGTTAATCCTCTTGATATTAGGAGATAATCATGGTATTTTGAATAATAGGATCAGAGACTTAATGAGGGAAGGATCTTCCTATAACTATCTTTTATATCACACAGGTGGGCTAAATATCGGGGACATCTCTGGCCGACCTGCGTCGAGCCCCCAAGGCCGTTATGGCCTGAAATACACTGACCAAACTCCGTTGCCCCCTGACCAAGCTGTGGTGGACTGTGAAGTGGGCCAGGCCGATCTCCCACATAGGGCAGAGTCATGTGCTTAGGCTCAAAGTGGGGATTCTGGCCCTTAATGTTTAAGTTTCTCTATCCTTACTTATTGTTGGATCAATTAGGAGATGACAAGTGGCGAGGACTAGTCCGACCTCCGTTATAAGCCTCACAAATCTAGCTAAGCTTTTGAGGTCAGGTCAGATCTGTAAAGGATGTAGCTCGGCTTGGTCATCTGGACTTATAGGTTTTACTAACCTACTCTACCAGGTGGCAGAGTTTCTGTTATGACATTGTTATAACTTCCGGGGATTCTAGGTGTTGTTTGCCCACACCTTTTGAAGTGAAACAGTTTTCGAGTTGTGTTTGAGATTTATAACCCCCGTCGTATCACTTGTTCTTTCACACGTTTCCTATTACTTTGTATTAGAAGACTAGAGCATTTTTCCGATTCCTCTCATTTCATTCTTCTATCTTGTGTAACCATTTTTCTTTGCTATTATTCTTCGTTTTAATATGTTCATGTCAGTTTGACCTTCCTCAGAAAAGCCTTCATATAGACTGTTCGAATTAGATCCCAAATTAAGATAGACGGTGAATAGTGTAGTGTTTGAGGAGATCCCCTGTGTTCCCTCGACTATTTCTCCACCTCCGATTTCATGTCCCTCGCTCGGGACATCTGCCTTCGTTATAGGACTAAGGATAGATAAAGCCATGTCAAATTTGACTGGTAGCCACAAGAAGAAATCAAAAATTTCTCCAGCCAAAATTACCAGTATTTGTAGTGAGTACGGAGTAGATGTAGATAGGTTTGCTCCTCTAAAACATGCTTCCCCCGATAGCTATTCTTATTGACCACCGGAGGGGTACTGTGCTGTGTACCAAGCCCAATTCAAGGATGGTCTGAGACTTCCCTTCTGTCCGGCATACTTGGCAGTGCTGCACCATTATGACATTAGTATTGCCCAGTTGTCTCCTAATGGAGTTAGGAATGTGATAGGGGTTTTCGTGTTCTTTCAGCTGATGGGGGTCCAGTTCAGCGTGAACTTCTTTAGAGCCTTCTACCATATTAAAAAGATCAGAGACACTCCTGGGTCTCACTACTTCCCACGTCGGGCGTGGATGTGGGGCAAAATTCCCATATTATCAGAGGGGCCTACCTCTTACAAAGGGTGGAAGACGCAGTTCTTCTATGTTTGTCATGAGGGGAGGCCCAAGCTGAGCGGCTGGAATTCAGATGATCAACCTAAGGATACCTTTCCTGGTGCTATTGGCCAAGACGTGATGCGAGTTGTCCAGAGCTCGGGGATTCTTTGAAGTTTAGTCAACTTCCTTTGCAGCTCATCGATGCTGCTCGGCTGGCCGAGGCTAGGCCTGACCTTATGTTGCTCTTGACCCCTCAGCTAGGGATGCTTGTAGGATCTTTTACTTGCATTTTTATTTATTTCCTTTTGTTTGTTTTGTATCTTGACTAACCGCCGTTTTTGACTTATCTTTCACAGTGAGGGCTTTTGATAACCTTCTGGTTGCTGCTGGTGACGATGACGAAGAGCAGCAGGATCAGAGTGCCTCCACTGAGAAGACTCAGACTGAGAACCTTTCCAGTGTCCGTATTGCGTATACTTCTATCAACGCTGTTGGAGTCCGGATACTGTCTGAGCACCCAGATGACGCTTTACGGTCACCGACTTCTAGGGAGAACCTGGATCCCGTTACAATTGGCGTTTCTACTCCTAAAGACAACACTATTCGGGAGGAGGAGGATGAGGAGGAGAAGGATGAGGATGAGATTCTAATTGATGAAAAGGGAAGAGGAGCTGGGGCCCTCCAGTTAGATGCGTCATGAAAAAGGAAATGATCTGACGCAACTGTTGGGGTCGGTGCAAGTCAGGCTCTTGAAGGGGGAGTAGACGGCTCCAATTTATGACCCAGTCTCTTCAATGACGACCCATGAGCTTTCTGAGATTTTAAGCTTATCCTTATGTTTTCTGATTTATATTTCCTCTTTTTTGTTGAGGCACACATCTCACGTTTTGGGTGCTCATATGTGCAGGGATCTCGGATCGCCCGTGAGGTCTTTCTGAGGTTGGGTAAAGCCTTTTCCACTGTTTACGAGCAGAAAGGAAAGATTGCCAAGCTGAGGCAAATGGCTACTGATCGGGCCTAAAAGATCAAAGACTTAGAGAAGTCCATAAAGAAGGAGATTGGGGATATCCGTAAACAAATAGAGGCTCAAGTTATCGAATCAAATAACCTAGAAACCAAGTACAAAGAGAGCCTTCTGGGTGAGCAAAAAAAACCACATGGCAGCTCAGCAAGCGTTGGAGTGTGAGATGGGCAAATTCGGAATGAGAAGAACGCCTTGGCAGCTCAACTTAACGTTGCTCATGTTCAAGATGTGAGGATGTTTAAGGCCTCCGGGGAGTTTACTCAAGCTCTGACTATTCTTCTTGCATCTACGGTGAAACAACAGTTATTCTTTGGGACTAGACGATGCCAAGGCCCAATTTCCTGATTTGGCTTTTGGCAGCCTGGCCAACAAGAAATTATACAAGCCTGGCACAGACGCAATCTATGACTCTCGTTTGAATGAGTTTCAGGAGGGGATAGCCATTATTTCCAAGAACTCTCATCGTGCTACAGCTTGACCACACTTCCACCGAGCTACCTTCAGCTAGTGCTACTCTGGGGAGTCTTCCCCCATCCGTGGAACCCGGGCAGGACTCCACCCCCAATGCATCCTAAGCTCTTAGCCTTGTAATTTGATTTTTGCAATTTTTGCTTCTTGAAGATATCAAAAATTGTAACCTATAAAATGATAATATATGCAATATATTCTTAAGTCTTTATGAATTTTCTTACCTTAGCTTTCTTTTTAGTACTTACTTTGAGTACCTTTTGTGGTGGGGTATGTTGCTCCCCTGTATGCCATGCATTAACTTATAGCTTTTTGAATGGCATACTTAGTTATGTATGTATTTTTTTAACTTGAGTCTGATCATAGGACTCTGGAATTTGATGTCTGTCCTACAGACCTAGGAAATTTGAACTTTTTCAAACTTTGTGAGTCTGACTTGTAGAGCTCAACTTTTGATGGTAACTTTTGCAAACTTTGTCAATCTGACCTGCAGAGCTCAACTTCTGATTGTCTATCCTATAGACTTAGAAATTTTGATCTTTTGCAAACTTTTTGAGTCTGACCTGCAGAGCTCAACTTTTGATTGTCTGTCCTGCAGACTTAGAAAGTTTGATCTTTAGCAAACTTTGTGAGTGTGACCTGCAGAGCCCAACTTTTTATTGTCTGTCTTGCAGACTAAGAATGTTTGAACTTTTGCAAACTTTGTGAGTCTAACCTACAGATCTCATCTTTTGATTGTCTGTCCTGCAGACTTAGAAATTTTGAAATTTTGCAAACTTTGTGAGTCTGACCTGCAGAGCGTAACTTGTTTGTCCTACAGACTTAACGAATTTGGCTGAATCCATCCTGCAGAGCTCAATTTGTTTGTCCTAGAGACTTAACGAATTTGGTTGAGTCCGTCCTGTGGAGCTATGTTTGTTTGTCCTACACATTTAATTAAATCCATTCACATTATGCACAATGGGAAAAGAAAATTTTCATTGAATTAACATAGGTGTAGTAACTCAGAGAGTAGTACAACATATTTGAAATAACAGCATTGAAACTGAAAATTGCAATAATGTATAAAATTCTGGAACCTGTCCTAAACATAGAACTTACGGAGATTGTTGGCGTGCCAACTCCGTAGAATGGTCTTTCCTTTAGAATCAGCCAGCTGGTATGCACCATTTCCATGTACTTTGACAACATTGTAGGGGCCTTCCCATTTCGGGTCAAGCTTGCCTTAAGGGCCCTGTCTACTGACTTCATTCCTTCTCAGCACCAGATCTCCTTCTTTGAAGTATGACTATTTCACCTTGGAGTTGTAGTGTTGGGAAATCCTTTGTTTGTACTTCACCATTCTAATATCTCGAGCTTCTTCCAGGTTATCTTTGGAATGTCAAAGCTCGGTGTCTGGATCCGTTTTGGAATAGAGCTCGGATCGACGTAAAGGAAGTCCAATCTCTGTGAGGATTACACACTCGCTTCCATATGCTAATGAAAATGGGGTATCTCTTGTTGCCGCTTTAGGAGTAGTTCGGTACACCCACGATAGTTGGGTAGATGCTCAACCCAATTTTCTCTTTCTTCTTTTAGTCTTTTCTTGAGACCGTTTTTGATCTGCCTATTGGTCTATTCAACTTGACCATTGGCTTGAGGATGTCTAAATGACGTGAAGTGCTGAGTAATTCCTAGTTCGAAACACCAAGCTTGAACAATTCTATCTTCAAATTGTTTCCCGTTGTCAGAGATTAACGTTCTTGAGACACCATATCTGCATACTATGTTTTTCCAGAGGAATTTCTTGATTGCCTTGGGAATCAGTGGTGAGTGCTTCCGCTTCCACTCATTTGGTGAAGTAATCTACTGCGACAACCAAAAAATTGAAGTTCCCAGAGCTCGGGGGAGTGGTCCAACCAAGTCAACACCTCACTTATCATAAGGCTATGGTGACACTTTAGAGACCATGGTCTGAGAAGCTTGGTGCGATATGTATCGTGCACCTGGCATGACCTGTACTTTTGGACGAACTCTTGAGCGTCTCATTGCATAGTAGGCCATTAATGACTGCACATGCGACATTTTCTGGCTAGAGTTTGAGCTCTAACATGATTCCCATAGATTCTATAATGGATTTCGTGAAGGTGGTAGTTTTTTTCATCTTCTGATACACATCTGAGCCATGGTACTATGAAAGAATTTTGGTAAAGCACAACGTTGACAAGTGAGTACCCGGTTGTCAAGAATTTTATTTTTCGTGCTTGAGATTTATCAGTGGGGAGGATTCAAACCTTCAGGTAAGATGTAATGGGATCCATCCAAGTATCTTTCTGTGTGATGGGTTGAACTGCCTCGCTATCATAACTCCACTCTTTCAGCAGCTCGATAGTACCTTCTTGTCAGAAACAAAGTTAGATACTAACTTTGAGAGTGCTTCTGCTCTTTTGTTCTGAGATCGAGAAACCTGCTCAATCTGAACATTTCAAAAACCTTTAAGCAATGACTGAGCTAAAACTATGTATTTCTTCATTGGATCTTCATTTGCCTTGTATTCTCCCTTAATATGGTTGACGACTAGCTGGGAGTCACTGTAAACCTGCAGGTTCTCTGCTCCGAGTTTGGCTGCTAAGTTGAGCCTAGTGATTAGGGCTTTGTATTCCGCTTCATTATTCGTGGCCTGAAAGTTGAAACGCAGAGCGTAGGGTAACTCTTCCTCTTTAGGACTAACGAGGTGGAGACCTGCTCCTGCTCCTTCTTTGCTTGATGCTCTATCAACATACAACGTCCACAGGTCAATTTTGTAGCTCAGCTGATCTTGATCGATGGTAATGGCTGTTCCTTCTCCGAAAAAATCAGCCAAGGCCTGAGCTTTCATTGAAACTCTGGGGAGGAAGTCGAGATCATATTCTGCTAGCTCGACCACCCATTTTGCTAATCTGCCTGAGGTGTCAGGCCATGCCGGCACTTGTCAAAGTGGTTGATCTGTTATCACGATTATATGATGAGCTTGAAAATACGGCCTCAGTTTCCTAGAAGCGTGAACCAAGGCCAGTTCTATTTTCTCTGCATTTGAATATCCGACCTCTGGTCCGTGGAGCGTCTTACTCACATAGAATGTAGGCCTTTGCACGTTGTCCTTTTCCTTGGCCAGAGCCGCGCTCAGTGCTTCTTCACAAACGGCTAAATAAACAAACAATTTCTCTCCTACCTGAAGAGAAGTAAAAGTAGGTAGACTCAACAGTGGATTTTGATGTGCTTGCTTTTCTAGATGCATATAAGGGGTATCACCAGATCTCCATGGACCATGAAGACGCAAAAAGACTTCATTTATCACGGAGTTTAGGACGTTTTTCTATATAACTATGCCCTTTGGCCTCAAGAATGTTGGCGCAACATATCAAAGGGCAGTCAACAAGATATTCAGTGATCAAATCGGTAGGTGTATGGAGGTTTATGTGGATGATCTTTTAATCAAGATCAAGTCTCTTGATCAGTATTTGGTCGATGTGAGAGTCTATGAACATCCTCCAACTTCCATCTACTTTCTTAACTAGGACTGGATTTGCTAGCCAGTCTGGGTATACAACTTCCCTAATAATGTTAGCTTGCAGTAACTTTGTTACCTCCTTCTCAATTGCAAGTATTCGCTTTTTAGCAAAGGTCCTCTTCTTTTGCTGAACTGGCTTCCTATTTGGATCTACATTTAATTTGTGCAAGGCTAAGACTGACCTGGCATATCTTCAGTTTTCCAAGTGAAAACAGCCCTGAACTCCCTCGACAGATCAATGAGTAGTTTTTTGTACTGATTTGGGATCAGGAACCAATTGTTACTCTTAAGTTTGCTTGATCCTCCTAATGGCTGACATTTTCAACTTTTTCTTCCGAGGACCACGTCTCTTCATCTTCTGGAAGTAATTCCTCAATAAGAACCAGCTGCACCATCATCTTCCCGTTGAAAGTGGGCGTGTAACAACTTATGGCTGCTTCCACGTCCCCTTTGATTTCCACAGAGCCCTCAGTTGTGGAGAACTTCAAGCTGATGTGAGCTGGTGAGATCACAGCCTGGAGGTCGATTAGGGCCGGTCTTCCCATGATAATATTATAAGCATATGGGGCCTTGACCACCACATAATTGACCATAAGGGTCCTGCCCTTCGGTTCTTGCCCAAACGTTATGGCTAATCCGACCCTCCTCATAGGATGAACTGGCGGTTTGAAAAAGCCGAACAGAGAAGCCGAGACCGGTGTCAATTCTGAGTCTCTAAATTTCATGGATTGGATGACATTGTAGTATAACACATTAACTGCACTTCCGGTATCGACGCAGATCCGCTTGACCAGGTGTTTGTTCACTTCGGCGTAAAAAACCAATAATTCATTGTTCAGGAGTAAGACGAGTGAGTCATTTAGACCATAGCCTACCTCCCCCATGAGTCTCTATCTCTTGTTGGATGTAGAAAGACTAGTAGGCCTGCCACTGTCCATGTACGTCTCCTGAGCTGAACTGCCCGGTCCACCAGAAATGGTGTTAATGATGTTGATCAAACGATTGCCTAGCTGCCGGTATGGATCCAGAGATCTATCCCTTATCTGTTGCGGCTCATCCTATTTAGGGTTATACGGTATTCTAAAAATTAATCCTATGAATTCTTCCCAGGGACTGCTGCCTGAACAACGGCTTGTGGGGTAGATGCACCAATCGCAGCCAACTATTCAACCAACGCTTTCTGAGCTGGATCTAAAGCAACTTGCTCCTATTCATAAGGCGGATTGTTGTTGGCGGTAGGGGCGGATGTACATTGATATTAGGGGGCAATTGCCTCCCCTCGGATCCGGAAAAAGACTATTATGTATGTTGTGTATTTTTTTTTGCCCCCCCCCCCCTAAAAATTTACATTCGCCCATAGTATCGCCCCCCTCACCCGGGATCCTGCATCCGCCCCTGGTTGGCGGCATCTGCTGCGACCCTTCCTCCACCGTTTTGACCACCATCGTTGGTGGCTTCAACTCGATCCTTCTTGTTGTTCTTTTTCGGTGGCATGATGGTGATGATGATAAATATTGAACAAAATTGTCAGTAGGGGCCCTCTTTCTAGCGCCAATTGGTGATGCTGGATCTCGTTTGTAATATAATCCAGGCTGTAATTATCCTAGTGACAACGAATTCAAGACTATGCCCTAAGAACTAGTATAAAACGGGGGTGATGTTTGAGTATTTTAGACTGTGCATGAGATTATGTAAATTTCCTACGTATCCTATGATTGCTCAGGAATCAAGTCTCTTCATAGTTCTTGGGATCCTTTATATAGAGGACGCCTCGTCCTAGGCATGCCTGTGCTGTGTCCGTTGTGGACTCGATTTCGTATCCCTTAAGGATTTGCCCATGTTAATCCCCTTGATTTTAGGAGATAATCACGGTATTTTGAATAATAGGATCAGAGTCTTAATGAGAGACGGATCTTCCCATAATTATCTTTTATATCACACACGTTGGCTAAATATTGGGGATAGCTCTGGCTGACCTGAGTCGAGCCCCCGAGGACGTTATGGCCCGAACTGCACCGACCCAACTCTGTTGCCCCCTGACCGACCTGCGGTGGACTGAGAAGTGGGCCAGGTCGATCTCCCACCTACGGTAGAGTCCTGCCTTAGGCTCAATGAAGGGCTCCCGACCCTTAATGTTTAAGTTTCTCTATCCCTACTTACTGTTGGATCAATTAGGAGATAACACGTGGCGATGACTAGTCTGACCTCCGTCAATATACATGTATGATTAATTGATGCTTCTTAGTTCTTATTGAGCAAACATAGGTGTTCACTCATTTATTTAGATTAAGAAGATTAACGGGTGTTGATGTGATTCATGAAGCGTTTCATAATATATCAATGTAGTATGACAGTTAGAGAAGGATACTGATGTTCAAGGTGATAAATTTTGTAAGTATATTCTGAGCTTTTAATTACTGGTATTTGCTTTGTTACAAATCAAACAAGAACAAGGAATTTGCAGTGAATTGCACTAAATGGAACTATGAACAAGATGAAGATCATCTTCATTATTTCAAAATATGGAAAAAGCGGGAAAAGAGAATTATAAAGCTTGTACTCAATTGATTGTTACAAACTGCAATTGAACTAACTAATTACATAATGGTACAACCAATTTATATAGAGCTGGGACGTCGAATTTGGTTGTAACAAACTTGAGTGTGTTGAAACCACCTTCAACACCTTGGTGTTTGATGATATGTCTATTTGGGCAAAATACCATATTCTCCTAGATCTTTCTCGAGCTTTCGAGCTGAGTAGGAGGGAAGTTAGGTTCTCTCGCAATAGTCAAAACAATCCCTTCCAAAATTAGCGTTCCCCTCTATCGGGTCCTAGTTGGGAGACCTGTCGCGACGCATCTTTCCCCAATTTAGTCCATCTCGGTTGTCGCCCTCTTGTCGGCGGTAATCTCTACGCCTTTGGGGCTGATCCATTCATGTTCGGTCTAATAAATGCCTCAATTTCCCGACCTCGAGCAGGCCTTCTATTTCCCTCTTTAGTTGGCAAAAGTTTTCGGTGTTGTGGCCTTCTATGTCTTGATGATACTTACAAACGAGGCGTTCATCTCACCTTTCCTTGGGACCACTCAAGGGCGGATCCATGTTAAGACTTAGGGGGGCTAAGCCCACCCGAAAAAAAAAATATTACACTAATAAATGTATGTAGTCCTGTTCGATCCATAAAATATTCTTAATCCAGCCCACCCGACGAATTCGATATAGTTCATTAGCCCACCCCAAGTGAAAATCCTGGCTCCGCCCTTGGGACCACTCATAGGTTGATGAGGATGGGTTAAACCTTCCTTGTCCATGGAGCAGGGGAGTTTGTTGTTTAGTTTGGCATACGAACTCCCTTCTTTGAGACCTCCTATGAACGAGGTCACCATGGTACGTTCATCTGCATTCATGAATTGTCTGGATTCGTCCATGAAAAGCTTGGTGTATTCCATTGTAGATTCCTTCTCTTTTTGTCTAACAATGAGAAGGCGAGTGACGTTCTTTTGAAACAGCCGAGCTGGTATGAACTCATCTTGGAATTTTCTTGCTAGCTTGGCAATGCTGCCTATCGAGTGTGGGGTAGCTTGTTGAACCATTCTTTGGCCTTTCTTGTCAGGAAGCTGGGGAAAGCCTTACACCTCATCTCGTCGGGTAATATATACTCATTTGTGGTACGTACTGTGCAGACGATCGATAAGGCCTATTGTTCTATCATATGATCCCATCTTTTATGTCTTAAATTCAGCACGTCTCTCATATTTCTTGATTTCTATGGTAAAGGGGGACGAGATGTATATGTCTGCCCCTATTCGGCTTAAGAGCCTATCAACCTCACGTCGAGCAGCAAGATGTGCCTCTAGGTAAGAACAAGCTTCTTATTCTTTTTTCCATCTAGCTGGAAAATTCAATTTCTCTCATTTCGGGTAGTTTGGTAATTCTACTCTTTTTGGAGTTGCTGAGAGTTCTGGTCCCTTTTTTGCACTTTTTCCTAGAGAGAGAAAAACATCTATCGGTCGTGCCCATAGCTGGGATACATGGAACATGCCTTGTGCAGTTTCAAGATCTGTCACCTACTTACGAATAGAAGTACCAGGTGCACCATGTGCTAGCGATTTATCATCTCTCTCTTCCTCACCTTCGTGAGTTCTTGCAGTGCTATTGTCTCATGGGGGATAGATAACCTTTTTTCTTTTCCGTCTTGGTTTTTTTTCCAGTTTTATCAGTCTTTATGGCTTTGTTGCGCGTCAAGGTTAGATCCAGAGATGTTTCTTATAGAAGAACCTATAGAAAGGGGCCTCGTTCTAACACGAATGAGAAGTTCTTACATGCACCCTCCATACATGTGAAGTGATGTGGCACGATCGTTTTTAAACCGAAACCGTGTGGTTCAAATTTGCTTACGAGTCAAGTCTCCACAAATTGAGATACCATGCAATAATCTCCCATCGCCTATTGATGATGTTCGAAAATCGTCGGGTTTGATTCACGGGTAATCAATATTTTTAAGAGAAACACAACTACTAAATTGGAGATTTTGTTGATGATTTATTGATGTGTCAATGAGACTTCCTACGTACAAAGTATGTATGTGATCAAGTCAGTTAACATAATTCTGAATTGTGAGGATAATGATCCTTTTATAGGTCTCAATCAAGTGGGAGTTTATGCACTAATCCCTTGATTTTAGGGCTTATGATTGAGGGCCAACGTGGAGCAGCCATGACTCAATTAGGCTAAAATCGTGGGATGTGATCAATTAGAGATTATAGCAGTTACTGGAGAATCAATTGTGGGATCATGCCATTAGGGAGTTACAACTGCCTTTGGAGGTCGGAGACAACCTTTTTTTTTATTATTATAAGCGTCCAGGATGAACGGATCATCTGATCGGCGGTATATGACCATATACTTATTGTATCTCGCCGACTGTATGAACTGTGAGTGGATTATACTGAACTCCGAGAGTGACCATAATGTGGTCGGTAAAGCCCTGGCTGAAACTTTCAAGTGTAAGGCCCAATGTTGGGCTTGGCTTGGGTCGGCCCATCTACAAACATCACCCGTTTGTGGTCCAAAAATGCCATGTGTATCACTTGCGGATCATACACATGTCGAAAATACTACTTCCGTCCAAAAGTGTAAATTCATTTAGCTTTTAGGTTTTTCTCATAATGTAAGTCTATTTTTTGAAAACCAATAAAGCATTTATTACATTTTCTCGTTTTACCTCTCCTTTATTATATACTCGCCAATTTTTCACTACTTTGCATAACAATGAAATGTCATTTTAGATTTTTTTTCATCCGACACATAACAAATTTAACTGATTTTCTTAATTTGTATAAAAAAAAAACTCCAAAGGCACTTACATTTTAGGACGGAGGTAATATATGACAAATTGATCATTTAGTCAACTTAACCACCTGTCTTACATAATTCATTCCACAATTAAATGATTTGATAAATTGAATGTTTAGTCAATCAATCAAATACTACCTCCGTCCTATAAAAAGTGTCCACATTTTAAAAATTAGTTGTTCCATAAAAAGTGTCCATTTACAAAACCAATACAACATTTAATGCATTTTTTGCACACATACCCTTATGTTTGCATTTAATGTTTGTATGTTCATTTCACATTCCAATAGAAGTATTTATTATATGATAGGGGTATATATGTCCACTAGCACTTAAATTACTACACATTAATTGATTTCTTAATCTATGTGCCAAGCAAAATGTGGGCACTTTTTATGGGATGGAGGTAGTAATATAATTGGGGATTGAACTTGTTCGAATCTCATTCCCTCCCTCGGTAAAGATAAAATCCCCTCCATCTTGGGAAATGCTTATGTGGTGTCTCCACACATGTAGAGACACCGTATGGTTCAATATGAAGCTCACAGTTTCATTCTGTATTTAAATTGTGTCGTTCTGATTGTTTTACCCGTTATTTCATTTTAAAATTCTCTCTCCACACAAGTATTTCCTCCTCTCCCTCCCAAAAAAAAAACAAATCTTTCAAGAGTAGTGATACATCCACTACTTTTTCTACCACAACATCTTACACAACACAATCAACACCACATATTTTGTTGGGACCCATTACAATAAATATTTATCATTTTAATCAATGGTACACAGCATGTTGTGGTTTATGCACTACACAAATGTGTAGTGCACATATCATTTTCCATCTTTCAATTAATTCATTCGATAAAGACAATGCTATTTTTGTCTCACGGAAAATCATACTTGTACGAATAAAAAAAACACACGAATAATTGGCACAACTCTCATCTATAGTCAATACTACTATAGATGAAATTATGTTAAAGTTTTGCCTCTCGTATGAAATACAGTATATAGATAGAGAAATTATAATTTCAGGTCACTATAGTATTTCATATTTAATGTAAGATTGGGCCAGACCTGACATTTGTTTTCTAGGTCGCACGTGCAATATTATACGAGCCCGTGCAAATTTGCACGAGGAAAATCAGACGGGTAGCATTTGGTGTTTGTTAAAGATCAAGCGTTTTCTAGGTCGCACGTGCAATATTATACGACCCCGTGCAAATTTGCACGAGGAAAATCAGACGGGTAGCATTTGGTGTTTGTTAAAGATCAAGCGTTTCCATTTTACTAAGACCAATTGGTGCCAGTAAAGGCACTAATTTACTTCCTTATCATTTTAAGAGTGTGGGCAATCTGTCTCAACACCCCCCCTCAAGTGTTGACAATATGTTAACACTTGCACAATTTTTTTTCAGGAGTGTGGGCAATCTACCCAACACCATCCTCAAGCGTGGGCAATCTATCACAACACTTGCACAATTTCTTTTTTTAAATAATGTTCCAATCAGGGTTTGATCTCGTGACCTCTGGCTCTAATACCATGTTAAAGATCAAGCGCTTACCGTTATACTAAAACCAATTGGTTGTAGTAAAGGCATAACTATATTTCTTTAGGCAATCAAGAGTGCGGGCAAACTGTCCCAACCCCCCCCCCCCCCCCCCTCCTAAGTGCTGGCAATCTGGCCAACACTTGCACAATTTTTTTCATTCAAGAATGTGGCAATCTGTCCCAACACCTCCTCAAGTGTAGGCAATCTGTCCCAACATTTGCACTTTTTTTTTTTAAAATATTGTTCCAACGAAGGTTCGATCCTTCGACCTCTGGCTCCGATACCATGTTAGGATCAAGTGCTTACCGTTATATTAAAATAAGTTGTTTGTAGTAAAGGCGCAACTATATTTCTTTAGGCAATCAAGAGTGTGGACAATATGTCCCAACAATGTTTGCACGAAGCTGGTGTTATCAAATGTCATAGGGAAGTTAGCCAAAAAAAAGTGAAAGAGTACGTGCAATTTTTGCACGAGGCTGGTGTTATCAAATGTCATGGGGAAGTTAGCCCAAAAAAAAAAAAGAAGAAAGAGAACGTGCAATTTTTGCACGAGCCTGGTGTTTGGCCCGTGCAAAATTGCACGGGCTCTTTTTAAAAATTGCACGGGAGAGTTAGAAAAAGATGTCGTCGGACCACAGGCCAACACGAAAATCTGATTATTACTGATTCACTGATTTTATAATTTCTCTATAGAAAATACCTTCCAACGCCCATAACTCAAAAGAACAAACTCATTCAGTAATTACTAAAACTCCAACAACTTATAAATTTTACACTGCATTCAGTGATTCCAACATTCTAATGAATTTATGGGTTGAAAGCAATTGTGAGAAATTGTTAGATATTTTTTCATAAACTAATTAAATATTTTATAATCATTCAACCCATGCTTGTGCAAGTTTTTTTTTTTTTTTTTTTTTTTTTTTTTTTTTTTTTTTTTTTTGCATTTTTGTGATTAGCATGTGATTATTTTTATTTTTTATTTTTTATTGCAATTTTATGATTTTTTCCATAGAATTTTTTTTGTTCGCATTTTTGGAATTTGTTTCCTCTAACATATTGAATCGACAATTCCGCCCTCTTAAACGAAATTTCAGCCTCCGACCCAGGTAGAACTAACTTAATTTACAACGGCCAAGATTTTCGTTCACCTCGAAAGCTATAATAATATTCTATCACTGAATGGTTAGCAAGAAAACCGAGTCAATTATTGGATATTAATTAATTAGTTGGTGGTTTTACTTCTTTTAAGTTTTCACCTAGGTTGCACGGACACGGATACGTGGATACGAGACACAGAAATACGAGAGTTTTGGAAGAAAAAAAATTAGGACACAGGTGCAGAAGCCAAAATGTAAATATTAAAAATATAGAAACGAAAACATAATTTACAAAAACTATAAGCGCCAAAATGATAAATTTGAGCAGGACGTCATTTGGTCCAAATGCGGACCAGATCTGACTTCCACCGGCAAAAATAGATTTTTTTAAAACAAAACAACGCTATTTTAGGTAGAAAAATGTCCAAAAACTAGTAAAAGTGTCTGTATTTCTATATTTCTAGACACGCATGTCCAGTTTTTTTGAAAATTCCAACTCGGTCCGATGGCGTGTCCGACACCGTGCCCGACGTGTCCGGAGCGTGTCCGACATGCAACACGCCGGCTGTACAGAGTGTCCGTGCAGCCTACTTTAAACTAACTAAATGTGTTCTACGTTTCTTGTTATATTAATGAAGTAAATACTCTGAAAAATATATATATATATAATGATTAAAGCAAATTGATGAAACCTGTTTATCCGGAGTAAAAGAAGTAAAACGAGCGCCTGAAATTTCTGCCGGAAAGTTGGCTATGGGCCGATGGATGTCTTCTTCCTCATGGGGTTGACCAGCACTTGAGGCTCTAATAATGTAACTTGCTGAATATGGAAACCTTAACATCTCTCTCTTTTCTACTCTTTAACAACTGATCGATGCTTTGAGTTATAATGAGTTTAGTTGCCTCTAATATTTATATAACTTCCCTTTTTCTTTTTTTTTTTTTTTTTTTTTTTTTTTTTTTTTTTGAAATAAAAGTTGTAGATATTGACCAAACCTTGCAAATTAAATACTGTTGCCAGGCCAATTATTTTATTTTATTTTTTTATTTTCTAGCTTCACAAGTTGGTACTACCTCTATTCCAAGTTATTCTACACTTTTAGATTTGTCCTACAATATAAGTCATTATACATTACCAATACAATATTTATTACATTTTTTTCTATCTTACTCCTAATTTATAAATTATCAATACAACTATTTTTTATTACTTAACAATTATTGTATTAATGATAGTCAATGAACATTTTAGACATTAACATTCAAATTTATGGCATTCAACCACTTTTTTAATCTTTGTGAAACCCTCTAGGATGACTTATATTTTGAAACGAGATAGTATTTGAATTTCTAATGCTCTCTTTGGTCCCGAAATATAACTTATTATTATGGGTTTTTTCGTTTTTTGTTTTAAAAGTTATTTGATATACTCCCTCCGTCCTAAATTGTTTGAGACTTATTTATTTTATGATGTCCCAAAACAAGTACCACGACTAATATTTAAACTAAAAAATAATTCTTAAATTCCTAAAATGCCAACATAACCACATTAAAAGATTAAGCCTAATAAAAGAGGGATATAATTATAAAGTAGCCATGTTTTTAATGACTAGACAAGCCAATAAATAATGTCCCATTAAATCTTTTGAGTTTCAAAATGTTCCAAGCAAATTGAAACGAATGGAGTAGTATACTGTTAGTCTAACAGTAATGCTTGATCAATTTTGCTTCAACCAAAGCAATTTTCCGTAATTACCCTTGAAGTTGCCGGCGCAATCATCGAGTACCACAATTTATATTTTTATTTTCTTGGAACAATTACTTTAATTCACTCGGTGGGCAACATTTCTTTTTTATAATATAAATGTCAATTTGTTTGTGCTTTCTTATACAAATGCTATATCTATGTCTTAGATATAAAAAAACAATCTACATGTTAAGAACTATTCCCTATTTCAAAAAAAAAAAAAAAAAAGGAAATATTCCCTTAAAAAAAACATGTTAAGAAATAAATCAAAGATGTGATTAAAAATAACAAATTATGTTTATTATCATTATTATTATTATTAAATAAGGTCCAAAAATTTTCTTGCACAACATATTCATTCTAAAAAATATTATAGTATGGTAAAAAATATTATTGAAAATGGAAATAATTTAACGTATATATACATGCATATATTTCTAGTTGTGAATTTAATATACAATAGAGCTGAGTCTAATGTTAAATTTATGATATTTAACCATTTTTTCAATCTTTGTAAAATCCTCTACGAAGACTTATATTATGGAACTGAAGTAGTAATTATTTTCTTAATCTATGTGTTTTTGACAACTGCATCAATTATTATGGAACGAATAGATTATTTGAAACGGAGAAGATAATAGTATTTCAAGCAGATTTATTTTCAAAGTCAAAACAAATGTCATTGGGAAACCACGGCCATTGATTTTAATTTTGAACGGAGAAGATAATATTTCAGGCAGATTTATTTTCAAAGTCAAAACAACATTATTTCAACTTCCAATGTCATTGGGAAACTACGGCCATTGATGTAATTGCTATTTATTTCGGGGTGAACATGATGGCATTCTACCTCAATCTAAAATACTCTTTCCGTTTTTTTATATCTGCCATTGGGAATGTAAATTTTAATCCAGTTTATATTTTTTTTATTGATTTAAGGACAAAACATTTTCATTCTGATTTATTTCTGCTTTTCTTTCAATCTTTAATATTTCGTTCCTTTAATCCTTTATTAGTGCAGAACGGCCAACCCTACCAAACTCATCATTATTTGATTCTACTCAAATTATTCGAATATAGGGTTCGGCTCGGCTAAAATTTTCGAGCCTAAAATATTAGGGTTCGGCTCGGCTCGAAAATTTTTAATGGGGGAAATTATTCGGTCCGATTCGGCTCGAAATGTTCAAATAATTCGAACATGTTCGGCTCGTTCTGGACATGTTTATATATATATAAATATTGTGAAAGGAATAAATAAAAAAAATCTAGTTCAAAAATATTACATGCCCCAAAATATAACATGTCCAAAATATAACATGTTTATTAGTCCAAAATATTACATTACATGTCTAAAACGTCAAAATGAATTCAAACATATTAGCGCTTAATCGAGCCGAATATTATTTTTAGGGAATATTATTATATTCAACAATAGTATATTTTTGGAGAATTTATTTTCAGGGAATATTATTATATTATATTGAACCGAATATAATATAATATATTAGCGCTTAATCGAGCCGAATATTATCGAACATGTTTGGTTTTTGAGCCGAATACCTATTTTTAAAGCTTGATTTGACGTTTGATGATACGAATCAAGCCCCGAATCGAATCAAATATTAGGGTTCACTTACAGCCCTAATCCTTATTTTGAACGTTGTTCTCTGCGCAAGTCTCCAAAATGTGGTCATACTTCCTTTGAGCAGCCTGATCCGGCTGCGATCCACCACCACCACCGCTGGAAGAGGCGGAGACGCCGCCGCCGCCAGATGGGTCGGCGAAATCAAATGAAAAACTGTGAGGTTCATTTGACATATATGAGGTTCTTATCTACTTAATTCTTCTTTTTTTAACATATATGAGTTGATGATAGACTTAACACATCAGGGTATGGAATCAGATCCGCCCTCATATAGACTGATTTACTATTCGTTGTTGACATTTATGCGTTTTAGCGCCATAGTTGGGAAGCAAAATTCATCGGAGAATCATGTGGTTAGTTGTACAATGTCATGAATTCTCATTTGATGTGTCATGAATTCAGCTTTTTGATCGTTGATAGGTAGCACTTGTGTTTAGTTTGAGCTCGAGAAATTCGGGAAATTTGTTAGAATACCATGACTTTGAACCTTTATTTGTGAGAATACCATTTTGACTTAGTTCAACGGATTTTTGCCATTTTTTTTAAATAATCATCAATAAATAACGTGTCTTGACAAAAATGGGAGGTGGTATTTAGGGATGGAGTGGTAGTTGAGGAATTTACATACCTCAAAAGTGGTAGATTCGGAAATGCCTTGAGAAATTCTCATCTGATGTGTCAATCTGAATTCCCTTCCCTAATTCCCTCGCTTTCTATATAAAGATCCTTTCTTCTTCAATTCTCTCTTTATTCTGCAAATTTAATTCTGGAAATTGGATTATAAGTTCTTCACACAAACATTTTGGAAGAAGGAAATCGATGGATTTGGTGAATTGTGTAAAAGAGACTTGGTGGTAGTGGATTGTCAAATACAGATAAAAAAAATGAATCATTCACATGGTAGCCTGGTAGTTGAACTTCAAATATATTATCAGGCATTATTGGATTAGTTGTATTTTTATTGGATTCTTTAACATCTAGTTTAGCATAGATAGTGAAGCTTTTGAAGTTCAAAGTGATCATGTCCACAAGGATTTTAGTTTGATTCAGGGAAACTAACAGAAATTGTATATTCCAATGTTGGTTGTGGTTATTTCATACCGAGATAATATATATGATACTAGTTACGCAAATTCTTGTATTGTTATATGATGTGTTGTGAGATTTTCAAACCATATATCGCCAAGAATAAAGGTGAAAATCATATTTTGAGAGAGAAAACCAAGTGTTTGAGGTTGAAAAACTTCAAATACTTTTATTGACTTCATGTTGTTGCCTTCTTCTACTTTGTTCAAATATACAGAAAGATGCAATGCTTTTTTCTTCAAAAAAGAATCGGTTGTAGTGTGCTTCAAACCCCTTCCCTTACATTGGGAAGTATACTAATGATGATATTTCAGTCATTAATGGATAAGAAATGCAATGCATATTTATTTTCAGTGGTTATTAGTACTAAAAAGTGTTTTGAGAAGTTGAAGAGGAAAACATAATTGGTTGTGTTACTGTGATGATAAGGTGTTACTGTGTTACTGTTAATATCACTATGTATTCTTCATAAAAGGTGTTATTGCAGGCATATGGTGTCTTTATTTGGTTTTAATCTTTCCTTGCATTCCACTATTTATTGTGGTGTGGTTTTGGCCTATGTGATTGAAGGTTGTTGATTCAAATGGTGAGGCAATGTTGGTGTTTTTTTGTCTTTAGAAAAATGAAGGAGCCTAGATTCTCTATTGATGAGGCCGAGCTGCTGCTATTTTATGCATTTTTTGCTTCATAAATCTTTCATGAAGTTTGATGTGGTGCATGTTTGAAGGATAAAGGTCTATAGATGGTAAAACATACTGCTTTGGTCTTCAACAACTTAAAGAATGTTTTAAATCCCCGGATAGGCTTTTTGATTATATCCAATAGTATTAAGCTTTTATTCTCTTGATTCCCCGGGAGTTGCATGTCCATAATGCTTTGATAGATTGTTTCATTACGATAACCAGCATTTAATTGATAGATTGTTGTATTACGCTATGTTAATGATGATATTTTGTCTGTTAATGAAACGTGTTACTGTGTTACTGCGATAAAATTCGGCTTTCAAATACTACGTCGAAAGGGAATCAAATGAGGTCTCAAAATAAAGAGAAAAAAAAAAAAGAAATTTGGTGAAATAATTTTGATGATCGGTGTTCTAAATCAAAAGTTACGTTCGTTTATAAGAAAAAAGGTTCCGGTTAATGCAAATATTTTTTTCGGCTTTCAAAATATACGTCGGAAAGTTATCGTATGAGAGCTCAAATTAAAGAGGAAAAAAACATATGAGTTTTGGTGAAAAAATTTCTATTATCGGAGTTATAAATTAAAAGTAATGGGTATTTGAAAAAAAATAAAACAAAAACAAGCAGGTTGTCCTATTTGTGAAATTGGCGTTTAGCGCATTTGTCAGAGCATCACAATTTTTTTAGGTGTGTCGAGACCTCTAATTTTTTTCGAGTAAAACGTCCAAATTTGAAAGAAGTGGGTCAAAACGTCCAAATTTGTACGCATATCGCCCAATTCCATTGACATGCATTTAACCTTCTAAAATATACAAAAACCGTCCAAAATACACAAAAACCGTCCAAATGTGGACGGAACCGTCAAATTCGGACGAAAACCGTACACTTTTCAAACCTTCATCAAATCGTCCAAATTTGGACGATGTAAGCAAACGCTTACCGTCCAAATTTGGACGATTTGATGAAGGTTTGGACGGTTTAAATCCACTTTTAAACCTACTTATCAAGTTTTATTTACTTTTTTCACCTACTCTTTCACCAGCCTCTGTCTTCACCGTTTAACAGACCCAAAAATCACCATTGTTGAGTTTGTGGTCCTTCAAACGAAATAAACAATAAAACAATCAATACCGGGGGTTGTTTTTGCAAAGAAATGGGTAAGCATTCATTCACCTAGCAATTATTTACTATTGAAAAAATTTATATATCGTGTTTGTTTTTATTGTTAATTGTTCACATGAATGTATTATGTTAAAAGCGCGTTTAATTAGCGTGTTTGTTTTTATTGTTACTTGTTTTTAATGAAAAAAATTTATTTATCGTGTTTGTTTAAATTTGTGTTCAATTAGCGTTGTGTAGTATGTGCGGTATTTAGGGTAGAGAAATGATTAATTTTGATGTTATTTTTTGATAATGGAATTGATATTTTGATTATATACATTTTCACTGTTGTTGAAGCAAGCGTGTTTTATTGGTTTGGTTATTAGTTGATTATGTTGTTGTTGTAGAGAAAGATGCCAAATCCGCCTTGAAAATATATGGTATCTGTTTTACGGAATTTTGTAATAGTATGAGAACATTTTTTTAAATTAGCGTAACAGTTATGTTAATTAAAAAATTGATCCAAACGACACACTACTGTTGTTTGAAAAACCAAAAATCAATATCTCGCACTGAATTCTATGGTACGCCTCGGCCTGACGAGGTTCTTAGAATTGCATGCTTTCCCTAGGGTGTTTTCGATTCCTTCTGAGCCGCAGTGTCATGCCTAATCTCCAGGCTTTGTATTGGGGCTCCTGGTAGGTAGCTCGTAGAAAATTTCATTAGGTCTGCTCAATAGAGCATCTTTTCCTGTCCTCAGCAGCCTGGTAATCCTCAGCCGGAAGTGAGGCACCCTTTAGATCGAAAATATAAGGTCTGTTCCGCCGGCTCCGTACGGCCTCTGTTCTCCCTCGTCATCATCAAGTATTCTATGACGTGGTAAAAACCATAATTTATGCTTTCTTACCCCCCTGACGTTACAACACAACAGAACACAACGATTATAGACCAAAAACAATAAACAGATGAATAGTATATGTGTACATATATGTATATATTTGCATATGTATATACATATGTATGTATAGATGTGTCTATATATGTGTATGTACTTGTATATATGGGTATATATATGTATATGCATGTGTGTTTAAGTGTATACATATGTGTCTATATACGTGTATACTTATGTACATAAATATGTACATATATATATGTAAATGTATGTATATATATGTATGAATACATATGTGTCTATATAAGTGTGTATTTATGTACCTATATATATATATGTACATAAATATGTGTGTGTATATGTGTATATATGTATGAATACATATGTGTCTATATACGTGTATATATATATATATATATATATATATATATATATATATATATGTGTGTGTGTGTGTGTGTGTGTGTGTGTGTGGTGTGTGTGTATATATTTGTGTAAATGTAAATGTATGTGGATATATGTATGAATACATATGTGTCTATATACGTGTGTGTGTGTGTATATATATATATATATATATATATATATATATATATATATATATGTACACACTCACACACACACACACCCCCTAATGTATAAATATTATTATTTCATATTCATTTCTTCACAGAAAACTAATGCAAAATTTTTATTCTTTCACGGATGACAAAATTTTGTCTATTAGGTTTGCATTTGGCGGAGAGTGGAAATATGATGAAAGAAGCGACGTGAGATGGTCTTATAGAAAAGGAACATTTTATATGATTCTTATAAGTAACGATCGACATTGGATGACGTCAAGCGAGAAAGTGTGTTCGAAAGTAGGAATTGATGTATCCAAAAATAGATTGGTAATGAAACTTTTGTATCCAAACTGCGAGGGACCGATTGATGTTTCGGATGACGAGACATGGATAGCATACCTTCGTGATGTGCGTAGACAAGAACCTGTAAAACTGTGTGTTAACGCTGAACTGGTTATTGATGATGATGAGCCGGAAGACAGGTTGGAAAACACATTTAACTTAAATGAAGAACCGATAGTTGATAGAGGGATTGAAGATTTTACACGAACTTTATAATATTCGCAATCCCGTGATGATGTTGTACAAACTCCACCACGGTCTCCCTCATGAAAATGTCATCCAAGCGAATACATGTTTCGGTGATCAAGTAATTGATGTGTCGAGTGAGCGTGGCTATGATTGGGGATTTATTGCAAATATCATTAGTCACCATTGGACTTACCGTACAATGAACAACGTATGGGGGTCGGATGTGCATCTATGAATGAAAGCTGGAACGTCCCAGGCGGAATGTAGATCGAGGCGACCCAAACACGGTATGGGCGATTTATGCGAACTAGGATGCAAGCACCGATGCAACCGGGCCCTACTATCGGCGGATCTTTCACGAGTTATCTGACCGCACCTTTGCAATGAGAACACCGACCGTGGTCACACATTTGGTATGGCAAGTGTCAATCGCGATAGAGGTGCTCATTTGGTCCGGAATGGACCTTTCCCAAATTCCTCCATGTCCACGTCTTTGGCCGAGCGTTTGGACCGATAATCCGGATGTATTGTTCATCGGTAAAAGGTATAGAGACAAGGAGGATATGAAGGATAAAATGAGTTACCACGCAGCGAGGCATGACTATATGTGGAAACTTCGTCAGTCGGAGACCAGAAGCGTTAAAACTACGATGTTATACTTCCGACCGATGCGAATGGAAGGTTGTCGGTAAGAGGGTTGTTGATTTGAATGTGGGCGCAAGGGACGGACAACGTTGCATGATTTTTGAGATAACGCGTACCTGAAACCCACACTTGTGGACTAGAGCAACTAACCGACAATCACAGAATGAGGCCAAGCCGGACCTATAGAGTCGTTTCGTGAGGATAGCCTCATAAAACTCGGCGTGGATTCACGAAAAAGTTTTACAAGCCGAGGTGAAAAAACGTTCAACATAGACTGAATTATCAAAGGGCCTATCAATGTAGCGAAAGCATTGGAACCGATCGGCGGAAACGTTGAAATGTCGTATTGTAAATTATACGCCTACTTTTACATGTTGGAGGTAGAGAATGAAGGAACCATTACGTACATTGTTCCGATGCGCTTAGCGAGTTCAAGTATTGTTTCATGGCATTAGGATCAAGTATTGAGGGTTTAAATCTTGTCGGCCAATATTAGTTGTGGGCGGTACACATCTTAAAACAAAGTGCGAGGGACATTGTTAGTAGCGGTGGGTGTAGGCGGGCGACCATATCTTTCCGTTAGCTTATCTTTGTGACCGGACGGAGAGAGCCTTCATGCTTGGACCTATTTCATGGTTAACTTGAAGTCGATAATTGGGAAGCGTCTTGACTTGGTTTTCATTTCAGACAGAGGTCGAGGTATAATTGAGGTCATTACGAATATTTCCAAGCGCTTACCATAGCTCTGCTACCACCACATTGTCATGAACCTGAATAAAAATTTGGTAGCACGGGATATTGTCCATTCACCTTACGGGAAGCGGCTTATACGTATTCGTAAACGCGCTTCCAAATATTATTCCAGAAGATAATAGACATGGATGTCGACCCAACCAAACTTGTATCGCATTACCTACAGGAGATTGGAGTCGATAAATGGGCCAGATCACAATTGGACGAATTCCGTCCAAAATTTGGACGGTCATAACTCACCACCATTTGACGTGTGGGTCCCCGTATAAAGTGACACTGTACATATGTGTCCTGCCTAAATGCAATAATCGCAACCACTTTAAGTGTGGGACCCGCCGATAGTGACCACGCATGTTATATATGTAGGACACATATGTACAGTGTCATGTCTTGTCTTCATACTGGACAACATGGTTATAACCTGACATTGACTACACTGTACAAATGCATATGGACGTATATATCCACACACTAACTTGGACGGAACCGTCCAATATTTGGACGGCGTCGTCCAATTTGGACGGTCATATATGAACAAGATATCTAACGTGTGGGGCCCTATCTATTATTGCACTATACCTATCTGTACGGCCCTGACATAAATGCATATGGTCCAATAGTGACCACATTTGTCAGTTCGATGGGACACGTCCAAATGCATATGGACGTATATATTCACACACTATCTTCGACGGAATCGTCCAATATTTGGACGGCGTCGTCCAATTTGGACGGTCATAGATGAACAAGATATCTAACATGTGGGGCCCTGTCTATTATTGCACTATACCGAATCTTCTAATTTGGGACGGAATCGTCCAATTCGAGACGATCTTAACTCATATGGGCCCGATAATCGTCCAAGCCGTCCAAGTAGCCCGTCCAAGTTAAATGGAAACATTGATTGCTTGACAAGACAATACCATGACCTCGTAATTGATTCAATTTGGATTAAAATTTCCAATATTTACGCCAATATAACCCCCTCTATACCTTCTCCTCTCTCATTAGTCCTCACGTTCTTCAAGTTCCTTTGCCTGTAACTTCCCACCTTGTACCGAAATCAGTCACATTTTAAAAAAACTCCGGTGAAAATGTCTGACTCCGATTCCCCTCCTTCGTACATTCAGATATACAATCCCGATAATCTAATTCTCCCGGCTTGGCATCCTCACCGGCCAGTGAGTCAGCCTAGTATACCTTATGTGTATGACGAGGATACGCTGCTATATCGGTTCACAACACAACACGAGCGTGTCAATTGGTCCACATATTTTCATGATATTCTTTGTTGTTGCGAGAGAGGAGGATGGAATGGGATACCCTACCTACCAGGATGCGAGATTCATACGAAGAAGATCATTGAAGCGCCTCGCTAAGAGTCCCCCACCTACCTCCACTATGAATCGATCAATCGTTCGTGAATTCTACACTTTGGTGAGGTCTAAAATTGATGCGGCCATTCCAACTTCAGGGGTGTACACGCTATGTGGAGTAAATGTCTTCTTTTCATCTGATTGGATCAATCGCTACTATCGTATACCAGAACTCGAAGCAACGAAATCTCGGACACCCAATTTTACGAATTCGGAATCGCCTTGAGTATCACGACTATCACGAAGAATGGTGCGTGTTTACTTCGAATGGATTGGTAGTAGCGTGTATGGTACCGTACACACTTTTAATCCGAGCAATGCCTTAAAAGATTTTTCGTTTGCCTTTTTAACGCGTGAAGTTGATTTTGGAAGTGATATCGTTCGTAGGATTGGTGAAATATCGCTTAACTTGCTTGGTGATGGTTATCTGTATTATCCATTTCTTATCACCGCTCTCGCAAGAGAATTTCACGTACCAGAGTATGACAATGATGACATTGGTGAGGAAAGTATCCCAATCACCTTTTGTGACTTTCCGTGGTTTGTTTAGGAGCAGACGCATGGTTTACCTTTTGTGACTTTCCTTGGTTTGTCTAGGCTTTGGCTCTTCTATGTCTTTGTTTCTAAAGTTTAATGTACTGTATTTATATATATTTATCTCTTTGTTTCTAAAGTAAATTCTTGATTTCGTAATCTACATGTCTTATGAAACTTAAAGTCGATGATGAATGTAATAGATAAGCGAGGAAGTGCATTTGCCTCATGTAATAGATAAACTTTTGAGTAAACCGTACTACTTGGAATGAGCTGAATATGAAGGCGTTGAGTGATAATATCAAGAGGTGTAAGTATGTGAAGCCTAGTCCGTCCCGTAATATAATATCAAGACTAGTGTCCCATTACACTAGTCTATCCCACAAAAATAAATCAACTGAATAAGAAACTAACATAAAAAACGAGCCGATATAAACATAAGTTAATATAAATATTACAACGACATAACTTGGTATAAAACAAACAAAATGTCATGCCATATACATCAAATTCACAAAAAATAACTACATATCTAAAGATCTATGCACTGATTAAACATCTGCACAGACATTTTATGTCTAAATAACATCATGTTTTCAGGTCTGATCAGTTCAAACGTAGTGGAGTGCATCATATGCTCGATGAACTTGACCGTATACACCCCACGTCACCCCCGCATGCATTGTAAATTTCGATTAATCGAGTTGATAATAAGATAATGTACACTATATAGTATTATAAATACATTGGCGTTAATAACACTTACGGGATTTTCATTTGTGGTACGTTCTCGGCCTTAACTATTTTGGCAGAGGAGCAGGAGGTCGGCTGCGGATCAAGCATTTTTGGGTGGTTACGTAGTCGATCATTCGTCTCAAGCACTCTCATCAACACCACACCAAAGTGTTTCAAAGTTTCATGGATTTTGGTGCGATTCGTACTTTGTCCACGCTGGACAATCGAACACTAAGGCCTGCCATTTTGGAATAGAAAATTGAATAGCGACCAAAGTGTCCGTGATATATGGCCCAGGGCATGTACACCACCGAGTTTACATCCCATTTTGACGCGATCTCCTCATATCATCTCGAAACCTCTACCGTCTCAGGCGTCCTTCCTTGGTCCTTCCCTCCAAGTGCATAAAGCCAGGCGAGCCCGGAGGAGATGACGGTCGAATTGGGATGAAAGGCATCTGGATATGCTTCCCGTTGACGGCGTATTAGGTCCAGTACCCATCCACATCTTTGTCCGCATTCAAAAAATAAGGTACAGATGATGCAAATCAAACATATGACAATTTCATAAATATGAATATGATTTCACAGTATACATACCACTCCATCTAGCTCTTTCAGATTTTCGTGGAGGCGAGCGAAATACCCTTTGTCCGCCTTTTCATCTATACTCGATCCTCCAACATACCGGCTGTAGGAATATATATAGCGGGTGGCGTCTCTTGTTCGTACCCGATCGTTTGAAACGCTTTTCCAAAGGTTGAGGGAATTTTTCAATGGCGTCCATCTGTCACCGCCTGGAAGATTGACTACGAACGACCCGTCAGTTAGATGTTTTGGTGGGTTAATAGTCTGACGGGTCGTCAATCTTCTGTCCGGTTCACCGTCGCCCTTTCCTTTCCCCACTGCCAGTTCACTTGGACCACCCGCTATACAGAAGGACGAGTTATACTACATGCTTATTGACAAACTAATTTCTATTTACCAAATAAAAATGCACACACTTATCATCTTGAATTTCACTCTGCCTTTGGAGTTTCTTACGTCGTAGAGGCTCTTAACGTATTGTCGGGAGTTGCTGTACCATGTATTAAAGAGATAATGAATTAACGAGAGTAATAATATAACCTACTTTCTCGATTAAATAAGGAAATCAAACAACTTACCATAATTCATCTCGGGCTCTATAACAAATCACACAGTGGTGACATGGCCTCTCGGAGTACTATGCAAATTATAATCGATATCGTCAATTAGAAAATAAGAAACAATAAAATGCGTATGTTGATGTCACGAAATACCTATCATATGGTCCGTGTCGAATCCCTCCTCGGGTGTACGTTCCCCAAGCCTCTCATGAGTATGACTGGGATCCCGAGAATCACGGCCTGTAGGTGTATCGGTCTTCCGGCTACCTTGTGGGGTCACTAAACCACCCTCTGCGAGTTGAGCCTCAGCACCGGATCCCTGGCTACCTTGTGGGGTCACTAAACCTCCCTCTGGGAGTCGAGCCTGAGCACCGGATCCTTGGTTACAAGCATATTAATATATTAGATTCGTGTGTAAACAATAGAAATACGGGTGTCAAATTATTATGTGCAAGATAATTCATACTGCTGGCTAATCATTGTTCCATGAACAATCTAAAGCGACTCTTGAGTTGACTAACTCACCCTAGTGTCCTTAACTTCGAGTCGGTTTTGCCAACGAAGCTCTCAACCCCGACTCGGTATTTGCCCACGCAATCTTAGAAGCTCGAACTCCGAGTC
>CM047812.1:31958462-32070962 GCA_026214975.1 Gentiana macrophylla | reverse complement strand
TCCTTCTGAATTCTAAACACTTCATCATTCATATAATCATACAATACATAAATTCTAATCTAAACCCTAAACCCTATAAAACTGTTGAATTCCAATCGAACAAATAACATGACATTCACATAATTATACATCAGTTTTCATGGTGAAATAAACCATAAAATCCTGTAAAAATCGAATAACAAAATTTAATAAGATTAGCCACATGAATTCGAATCAAATAACAATATCAAATAAGATTACCAACAAAACAAATAACAAAATCATAAAACAAAATAAAAAACGCATAGAAAAGGCTGTCAAAATCAAATAACAAAAACGAAAAACGCATAAAAAAGCACTCACATTAGGTTCTTCTTGTTCATTACGATTAGCCATGGTTTGCACTGAGAAGACGAAGGGTTTCTATGCTCTGAAAATCGTCCAAATTTGCGTTTGTTGGTGAAAAGTCTGTGAAATGGGGCGGAATGAGGAAGAAGACAAGATAAGGGTTTCAAAATGGATGATTCCGTCCAAATTTGGAAGAGCCATCCTCTGTTTGGACGAAGCGCTCAAATGGATCCGTCCAAATTGGACGGTTTTAATAGTTTGGGCAAAATGGATGGAAACCGTCCCAAATTTGGACGCACCGTCCAACTTTGGACGGTTTCCGTCCATTTTGTCCATTGGATGGATTGGGACGAAATGTATCAAAATATGGATGGTTTTGACTATATTTGGACGGTTTCCTCCAAATTTGGACGGTGAACCTGAAAAAAAATGTCGAAAAATGTTTGACCTGAAAAAAATTGTCAGATACAGTGACCTGATTTACCAATTTCCCTAAAAACTCCACAACCTATCAACCAAATATTGAATTGTGTGGTGTAGATTTTATGTATTTTGTTTTTGTTATATTTTTCTTTTAAAGTTTTATGTGGTTAGAAAGTGTTTTATGTCCTTAAAAAAGGGTTTTATGTGGATGCATGTCAATGAAGTGTAGTGCCTCCATCACTCTTGATATATAATAGTGTTATTTATATCCACGATATAAATAATCATCTATGCTAATATTTATTTATTCCATAGTTGTAACGCCCCTGTCCTAAAAACCCAAGTATTTTCAGAAAACGGATCGTTCAGCCATGCTTCGAGATAAAATCTCGTAACACGAAGTCTTTCTAACTAAAACATTCCCTTAGCGTAAGCTAAACAACACAACTCAAGTCTAACAACATCATTTACTATTTCCCAAAATCCTCCTATTACATCATTGATAGATAACACTCGATTACTAATTGTCTTTACAAGATTCTATTCACAAGTATTTGACTACAACATACAATCTTATATCATATTCTCCAATGTAATACCTTAAACAAATAATCGTAACACTAATCTTTGTCACTGATACTTAGTTAGTCATCCAATATCATCAACATTTGTCAAACCTTATTCTTTATATGAAAAACATAAGGATGTAAAATGGTAAACTAATGCCCTATAAAGAAAGTCGTATCAAAAGGAAACTTAGGCAATCGCTAGGCAGACTTACCAAAGTTCACTTTAAAAATGGAATGCTAAAAAATAAAATGCTAAAAAGATAATCTTCTTATTCTTATTCTTTTCTTATATTCAATAGCCTACTAAAGGAAGCGTATAACTAAACTAACATGTAACGGTTGATTAGTATTATGTCTCATTGTTATAGCCCATGAGAATGGAAACTAAAATGTGTAGCAAACCGGATGTACACTATTATTTCCTGTGAACGGGGATATTGACCGGCTCCGGCCTTTTCTCACTATTATAGCTCGTGAACAGGGAAATTAGTGCCGGAGACCCTCGAGAATTCACCGCCCTGCTTAGCTTCATATTTAACCCTGAACCGCCACATATTTCTTATTCTCTTATTTACATATCTTACTTTTTTGGAAAATAAAATTGCAAAATATATTGTATAATATCACACACTCTTGGGAGAATTTACATACTGAAATTATTTATTCATCTTGTTGGAAATTCAAATAGTAAGAATTCATATAGTATTATGATAAGGGTCAAACTAACCCTCGCCACATGTCATCTCTTTATTAGCAAAATATCGAATGAAGAGTGAGAAATAAAAGGTTAAGGGCCAGGAGCCCATTTCGTGCTGGAGGACCGATCTAAGCCCCATGAGGGAGATCTGTCATGTTCTCCTCTCTGGACCACTACAGGTCGGATCGGTCATTATGGAGATTGGATCAACACAATTCGGGCCAGAATGGCCTAGGGGGCTCGATGCAGATCGGCTAGAGCCTCTCTTATCCGATACATACTCATGTTTAAAATATAAGATAGACACGGTGAAATCCTTTATCTAATATGCGAGTATTCAAATATTCAAAATACTTATAATTATCCCCAAAACCCTAAAGGGATTAGGCCCAAATAATCCTCATGGATTACGGCACAAGTAACGTGGATGAGACATCCTCTATATAAACAATCCCAATGAACTCAAGATACTTGATTCATGAACAATTAACATGATACATAGGCAACTTGGGATACACTTATTCTAGGCTCAGTCTAAAAATTAATATTCAAACACTCCTTCGAATTTAGGGTTTTTCTAGGGTTTGTTCTTGATCTATTGTCGTTAGGGTAAAACTTGGCATGTATTTCCTTCTTGACGAGATCCAGCATCGTCAATTGGTGCTAGAAAGAGGGCCAACTACTGGAAATCATTCAAGATCATCATGGGAAAACATAAAAATTAAAAATATCAAGGTGAAACTGCCAATGATGGTGGTAAAAAAGCCAGAGGTGGAGTGGCGGCTGACCCTGCTAACACCCGCCAGCATCAGCATGAAGAGGAAACTTAGTTGGATCCGGCTCACCAAGCATTGGTAGAACAACTGGTAAATATTGACGCGCCGGCCCTCCAAGCATTAACCAGGCAGCAATACAAGGGAAATATTTAGGGATTCTTCATCATAGGACAATATGCAAAAGACTATGCCTCCTTCTTCTCCTAAGTAGAATAACTTGTCGTCCAGTTCTGATGTTTAGATGAGGCAGCCTAACCACCAGATACAAGAAGCGGATGAGTTCTCGTTCGTGTCTCCGTTCACAAAGCAGATCAAGAATTTCCCCCGACCTGAAGGGTTTAAGGTCCCTAAGCTAGACCCGTATGATGGATCTAAGGATCCACAAGATCATCTTCATTAGTATCTGATGCATATGAACCTATATTGTGCCCTAGATGAGATGAAGTGCAAAGCTTTTCCTGCACTCCTCACGGACAGGGATCGTGAGTGGTTCAGGAAGATTTTTGCAAGGTCGATCTCTGACTTCAAACTCTGGGCATGATGTTTATGCATGCGTTCATCACATCCAAACTGTTCCAGAGGAACGCTACGCAACTCCTCACTATCAATAAAAATAAGGATGAGACCGTACTCCAGTATCTCAAAAGATTTAATGAAGAGTGTATGCAGGTTCACGACGCTGGAGAGCATCTTCTGGTAACATCCTTTGTGGGTGTATTAAGGGAAGGAAGGCTTTATGCTAAGCTGAACATCAAACTTCCCCAGACTTTGGAGGAATGTGTTAAGGCAGCCTATAAGCATTGGGATTGAGAAGAAGCTAACCGATTGAAGAGAGAGTTAAAGAAGGGAGAGTCCAAGAAGGACAAACTGAAGGCAGTGCAGGCGATGTAAAATGAAGGCGGTGCAGGACTGCGCATGACAACACCGGTTACAGATCAGCTTGGCAAGAAAGAAGCTTTATAGGAGAGGGATTTTATTCCTCTAAATAGACCATGAGAACAAGTTCTCGTATTGATGGAGAGAAAATGATTTGCTAGAACTCCGCCACCACTTAAGTGACCTCTTGAGAAAATGGACCCCAATAAGTATTATGCTTATCATAGAGACATCAGACATGACTTAGAGAGCTGTCAAGAATCACAAAGAGACATTGATGTAGTGATAACGAAAGAAAAGCTGGATGAGGTCATAGACCGATCTCGGAATACAGAGCCGTGGGGAAGAAGAGATTATAAATGCCGTAACTTTAACCAGGATAGATGTAAACGGGAGGATCCCCATCAAAAAAGGGGCCGATCCTCAGATCCTGATCGACAATCGGACAATTGTCCTATTGGCACAATCAACACCATCTCAGGTGGGCCTAACGGTTCAACTCGTGACGGGGACAAGGACAGTGGCAGGTCTGCTGATCCTTCTACGTCTAATAAAAGATAGAGACTCTTCGGGAAAGCGACCTATGGTCCAAAAGATTCACTCCCCTTGGTCATAAACAATGAATGCCTAGTTATTGAAGCAGTGGTGCACAAACCTCTAGTAAAGTGGATATGCGTTGACACTAGGAGTGTGGTCAACGTTCTCTACTACTCCGTTTTCCAATCCATGAAGCTTTATGATTCTGAGCTGTGATGAGAGTCAACTTCACTGCACTTTTGTATGTGATCTAGCCCCTGTTTATCACTTTATTGGCATGTTTTGGGTAGATTTAGGCCATTTCAAGAGTAATATCGTTAGTTATGTGTACGGGGGGTAAAACTGTCACAATGATAGGGAACTCCGCCTTTTTGATGATATTTCACACTTTTCCGAGCACTTTTGTCTTGCGGAATGTTGGTCCCTTGAAAAGGCTTGGTTGAGTTTAGAGGGGGGGGTGAATAAACTTAACACTTAAAAACTTTTTGGAGTTAACAAACTCAGCCACTTCGCTGACCTCTGCGATATCTCGATGAGTCTGCTGCGACACCTCGATAGCCTCTCTTGATACACATTAGTCTACTGACAGTTAAGTTTACTGAATTTGTGCAGCGGAATTATATAAAAAATTAAGCCTTATTACTTGTTGTTAAATATGATACTAAGTATTAGATACTCAGTAGTGTATGTGTGTGATTTCAGTTGCTAGATTTAGTAGGTTGATGTGTAAAGTAAACTAAATGCAGAATGTAAGTGCAGAAAGTAAGTAGACAGATTTTATAGTGGTTCCAGGTGGTGTAATCCTGTCAGTCCACTCTTCTCCTGTGATGTTGGAGGTAATTCACTAGAGATCTTTGACGATATCATTACAAAGATTCCTAAGGTTGCTTGTCCTTCACCAATGACTATGGCTTCACAAAGTGAACACTTGGAGCAGGTAGGATTCTTTGCTCCAAAGTCTTCCACTTTGGTCCTTGAAGGGTAGGATTGCCTCTTCACCGGCTCCACCACAAACAACAGTCTTTCACACCCAACAGATGCTTCACTTTGTCCTCGTGAGTTCTTTGTAAAATAAAGATTGAATCAAGTAAATGATTGATTGCAAAGCAGACTTGATTAGGATGATATAATCGACTTGCGGTCTTCAAGTGTGTAAACTTGATGTAGCTTGAATGAGAATACACTTGAAGATTTTCTCTGGATCGATAGCCTTAAGCTCATGTAAGTTCAAAGCAGGTGTTCTTGCGACTGAATTATCTCTTATATTTTTCTCTTAAAGTTCATCATCTTTTTCTGAGTTGAAAGTCCTCTATTTATAAGTAGGATCGCATGTGACTTGTATTTGAAATTCAAATATAACCGTTTCTGGTTTTTGTCCCATTTGACTTGCTTTCTGTCACTATTCAAAGGGTCGACACCTTTCGGAATCCTTTTTGATGAATCTGATCCATCCACCTTTGACTTAAAACTATTTGATAAATTCCTGAATCATCCCAACGCCTTTTTAATCTCAGCCATTGATTTGTTTGATAAATCAGAGGTAGTTGGCTGTCCTTATCCATGTAATCTTGAATTAATCGAGGTATATATATCAAGCGAGTTCATCGATCTTTGAAATACCTATCGATCTATTTGAAATGTAATTTGCTGTGTTTAAAACACAATGCATCAGACTTCTTTTATCTAAATTTTATTTGTGAAGTTAGATTACACCTTTTTTTGCAAATAACTAAGTTCCAATTTCCATCCAACTCAAGGAACTTAGACCTTCTACATAAGGTATATGTAATCAGTTTAGGTCATCACAGACTTGCCTAAATTCTGATTCCATATCCTTGACATTAATTACTACGTTTGATCCCTTAGCCTTCATTAACTTCCTGATTAGTTTACTAACCTAACTACCCTACTGATATAGAATAGTCTGCTGAACTAAGTCAGCTGACCTTTACAGTGCTTGTTTGATCAAACCTATACAAAGATCAAACTCTAATAAACCTATACATTTGATCTAGACATCTTTTTGCCTTTGCACTATAACAGTTAGTCTGGCACTCATCACTAAAACTTAGAAATAAGTCCAACAATTTCCCCCTTTTTGGTGATGATGCCACTACCCTCACCTAGCAGCAAAGCAAAAAGATTTAAAACAAAAACAGAACAAATTTAGTCATCTTTCATTATAAACATTTGTTCACAGATTATTACAGTCTAGCATCATCAAAAAAAAAAACAGATAAGTATGCTGATCTACTGTCTTCCTTCTCTTTCCTCTCTTGCCTTTTCAACTTGTTCTTGATAAGCTCTTATTTCTTCTATCATTTCTTTCATCCATTCATTTTCAATCAGAGTGAAGTCAATGTAGGAATTCACTTCTTTCCACCACTTCTATGCTTCAGGTAGGATGAGATTGATTTGATTGACTCTGAATCCCATTCTCATGTAAAGCTCTTTAAATTCATTCAGAGAGTCCTTAGCTTTTGTGATAGGCAAACTTCTTTCACCTCTACCACTTCTTCCACCTCTTCCTTTTCTTCCACCTCTGTAACTTGCCCTCAAGGCTCTAACCCTTGCTTCCCAAAACTTCAATCCCAAGAATGAGTTTAAACCTTCATGAAATCCCTTGTCATGGTAAGGTTTCCTTCTGTTATAGTACTCCTTCTTGTATTGTTTGAGGAGATCATCAGTATGTTGAACTCTTCCAGGTGCAGGTTCCCTGAATGCATTTGTTTCATTCTCCCATCTTTTCTGTGCAAAGATTCTGGCAGCCTCTTTTGCTACTGTTGTTTGGCCCTCTTCCCCCTTAGTGACATCATCAACAAACCGGGATAGTAGGCCATGAACACTCTCCTGTGTGATAACCAGATTACTCAGTTGTCCTTCCATAATTACAGTTCTTGTATCAACTACAGTAATCCTTGATTGCAAAGTTTGCTCCAGTAGATTGATCCTCTCAGTAAGCTTAGGATCCAATCCAAAGAGTTGAGATGTTCCAAAGACCTCGGTGAGGCTTAGGTGTTTCAACAAGTTTATCAAGTTTTTGATGGATAGAAGCAAGTTGGTCTTTCAAAACTTTTCCTTGATGTATTTCCTTGCTGATTCCCTCACATCTAGAATAAGATTATTAATGACATTTTGAGTAGATGTGAAATTTGAAGCAACTGTTTCAGTAGATTGTCTGTTGTTGTCCACTAGCTTCATCAGTTCTTCAAATCTTTGTTCCTGTCTGTCAAGTTGAGTCCTTAATTGTGTTATGTCATTTCTAACAGCCCTCAACTCTTCCACAACATGTTCTGGTACTCCACCAGTCATTTCTCCAGCAACTCCATCAGCAGGCTCTTCTACATTATATTGTGCCTTTTGTCTGCTGATGACCATTGCTTTACTCATATCTCTCCCAGCAAGGGGAGGTCCTTCCTCAACCATAGAACCAAGAATATCTTCCATTATTGGATCTTGTGCAGGTTCATCATTCACTGGTTTATCATCAGTAGATCCGTCAATTTGAAACTCTGCATCACTATAGTCATAGTCCAGCATCTGTTCTTCATCATTAACAACAGCAGCCTGCTGACTATCTTTCCCTACAGTGTCCTTGACTCCAGTAGGCTCCACTACAGCAGCCTCTTCAACAACAACAGCAGGGTTTTCCTCCAAACCCAAAAATTGTTCCAACTTTGTGTCAGTCTTTGTTTACAACAAAGCAACCCGTACCTCCTGTTCCAACCTTTGCTTAGGTCTTTGTTTGAACTCAAAGAAACTGAACCTCCTGTTCCACTCTTTGAGGATTGAATACAGCTTCATTGTCTACTTGAAATCCTTCAAAGATGACCAATCTTTGTTAGGATAAAGGCGCGGTTTTGGATAAGGTCCCTCAGTGTCAATCCGGTCTTGATATTGAATTGATTCCTCTCGAATCGCACTAGGTTCCTTTGTGATCGGCAATCCTTTCTTCATCCAAATCAAAGACTGTTGATCTTGATTGTGCAATAGGTTCTTCAACAAATAAAGTAGAGGATTCACCAACCAACCTATTTGCGGCGGCACCACTTATTCCATCATTGATCAATGCCTCCAGATCATCCATGGTGAGATCCTGCAGATACTCATCCATCTCTTGATCTGCGGCCCTCGTGAGACCTATCGATATCGATGGGTTTGAAACCTGCGTCATCAGTGGCTCCTTGACCAGTGGCTTCAATAGTTGTTTCTCTAGCCACTCTACTTGTCTCCCCAGGGAACATGGGGGGGGGGGTCATCATCAGAATCAGATGAATCACTGTCTGGTGTGTACTTTGGATCTCTGAACATAATTGCTCCACTTTTCTTTCCTTCATTCAATAGATCCATCAGCCAAGATTGTAGCAAGGTTGTATCAATCAAGTCCAATAGGTTTTCCACACCCAGCTGATCAAATTCCCATTCTTCAAATCCACTCATTGGATCAGCAGCTGGTTTCTGTTTCTTGTAGAATCCAAACTTCTATTGAAAATAGTTTTGCACTTTTCTGAAGTTAGGAACTACTTTGTCCTTCTTAGATGCCTTCTCATATGGCATAGTTGGCTTTCTAAGAGTTGTTTCAGTAGCTTGATGACCTCCAAAGGTCCCAACAAGCAAACTCAAATTTTCTTCCACAGATGCTTCTAGGTTAGTAGGTTTCTCAGGTTGTATATTAGTCCCTACTACCTCCATCTGCACTACACTTTCTTCCTCCTGACTTATATGCTCATCAGCAGGGTTAACAGCAGACTGTTCTTCCCCATGAACTATTGTAGGAATTGCAGGGTCTTGTACAAGTGTTTCAGTTACCACAGCAGCTGCAGATTCAGTGGTTTGCTGTGGTTCTTCAACAAGTTGCTCAACAACAACTTGGGCAGATTCAGAAGGCTCAGCAGCCTTAGCAAGTGAGGATTCTGTAGCTTCAGCAGATTGATCAACAACAGCCTCTACATCCTCAGTAGGCTTTAAAATGGTTATAGGTTCAGCCTCAATAGCCTCTCCTGCTTCTTCTTCTACTTCTTCTTCTTCCTGTTCTCTTTGAGTCTCCAAAATTTTCAATTGTTTCCCCTTTCCATGTTTCTTTTTGTGGAAAATCTCCTTCATTCTCTTGGAAAGTGGCTCATCATCAATTTCAATTGAAGTAGACTTTCTCTTTCTACTGGCTTCTATCTGTTGTTCCTTCAAAATCTCAACAACAGTTTTTCTAGCAGCTACAGCAGGGTCAGTAATCTCAACTTCAGCTGGACCCTCTCCAGACTCAGCAGTCTGTGCTGTTTGCTTCCTTGTTTTCTTAGGCTTTAACATCTCTGTTATCTTCCTTGTGTCAGCAGCCTTTCTCTTCTTAGTAGTCTTCTTTGGTGCAGCAGGTTTGACAGTTTTCTTAGTAGTTTGCTTGACCTGCTCACAACCAGTATCACCATCATCTCCATCACTATCATTATCAGCAGCCTCAGCAACACCTTCTTCATCATCATCATCATCCAGACCAGGGATAGCATAATCAATCTCTTTCTTGTATCTGGATTGGTTTATTTCTCAGGTGCCACATCAGGAATCTCCAAATGATTCTGCAGGGCTTGAACCATTAATCCTAAGGGTAAGGCCTTGGATTTCCTTTTCTCTTCTCTTTCTTCTTTGGCTACTTTCTTCATGTAATGGATAAAGTATCCAGCCCAATCAAATTTCATACTTCTGCAGATAATCATCAGCAGCTCTATCTTAGGTCCTGATAGAGTATCCATACTTCCAACCAGCCCTAATATATTCTTAGCAATGATTTTGCTCAGCAGGTTGTACTCATACCCAATGTGTTTCACATTGATCCCTGGAACTGATTTGATGGCTTCATTGGTCTTGATTTTGTCAACAAAATCCATCTTTGATAACCCCATTTCCTCAGGATTTACAGGAGCATCTATTACTTCTTCAAAGCCAAAAACCTCCCTCAGCAGGTTTGAGGAAACTTCAATTTCTTGAGCATTTACAGTTGTTTTAAATGCTTCTCTTCCTTCCTTTATCACAATGTTCTTCCAGAAACTAACAACATTTGTGTAAGAGATTGTTTTCAATCTTATGTTCAGTACATTCTCCAAGCCTTCAAATCTCCTTATTCTTCGACCAATGTTAATAGCTAACTCTGTTTTATTAGCATCAACAACAAAACCTCTCAAACTTTGGCTTGTTCCAATTTGAACATCAATCTTTTCCGCCATTGTTAAAAGAAAAAGATGAAGAAGATAGCTTGTAATATGTGTTCACACAGTGTAAATACAGAGAAAATCAATCTGAGATTTTTTGTAGTAGCCTCTGTGTAGTAGTCTGTGTATATATAGGCAAATGCAGTTGAGACTGTCAGAGCAAGTACTGTGCAGTTAACCATGATTAATTAGAGTGAATGCTAACTTGACACGTGGCCCATTACTTCCTCCATAATGTTTGTAACCGTTGGATCGTGTTAACTGCAGTTATAAAGGATAAAATAAATATCCCACCAATCTGATTTTTGACTTTAATAAGTTTGACAGTGTAACGCATTATTCAGCGGACTTGGCATCAAGAGGTTGGCTCAAGACTTTCTTTGAAAGAAAGATCAAAGACCTCTGGCGTGAGTAACTCTGCTGATCCTTGATTCCTTCTTGTCTTGTTCAATTGATAATACAAGATGAAGTTTAATACCAATGACTGATCTGTCAAGTGAGCTCACCCAACATGACAAAGATCAATCCTCTTGGCAACCTCATTTGCTCAATTGTCCAAACATAAGTACATGGAATTGTTGATACCAATGACTAATCTGCTAAGTGAGCTCACCCAACATAGCAAAGACTAATCCCCTTGGCGAATTCCAGTACACTGCTGATTATTAGTCAACTTTAATAATTCCAAGTTCAGTCCTTAGTTTAGCAAATCTTTCACTATCAAGTGGTTTAGTGAAAATGTCAGCAAGTTGATCTTCAGTAGGGATATACAGAACCACCACATCCTTCTTTTCAACATGATCTCTTATAAAATGATGTCTCACATCAATGTGTTTGGTTCTTGAGTGCAAGACAGGATTTTTTGTGATAGCAATTGCACTTGTGTTGTCACACATTATTGTAATTTCTTTCTCCTCAATTCCATAATCCCTTAATTGTTGTCTTAGCCAAAGTACTTGTGCACAACAACTTCCAAAGACAATGTATTCAAATTTTCAAAGGTGGAAGTTGATATTGGAATTTCTTGCTAAACCAGAGAAACCAGTCTATTTCCCATTAAGCGACAGAGTTCCTATGGTGCTTTTTCTATCAATCTTGCATCCAGCATAATCAGAATCTGAGTAGGATATAACTTTGAAGCTTCCATCCTTGGAATACCATATCCCTACTCCCAAAGTCTCTTTTAGGTACATGAGAACTCTCTTGGACGCACCTAAGTGACTTTCTTTAGGTTTAGATTGAAATCTTGCACAAACACTCTGAAGAAAAGATATATCAGTCTGCTGGCGAGAAGGTACATTAGGCGCCTATCATCCTTCTCAGTATAAGGTCCGATCAACATCTTTGCCTTCTTTATCTTCATCCAACTCGATATTTGTACTCATAGGAGTTGATATCCTGGTACTATTTTCCATACCAAACTTCTTCAGCAGCTCCTTGGTGTACTTGGTTTGATGAATGAAGATTCCATCTTTCATCTGTTTAACTTGCAATCCCAAAAAGTAGTTCATTTCTCCCATCATACTCATTTGGAATTTCTTTGTTCATTAGATTTGCAAACTTTTCACATAGCAATTCATTTTTAGAACCAAAAATTATGTCATCAACATAAATCTATACCAGCAGGGTGCTGTCCTTCTCATTGATTCTGAAAAGAGTCTTATCAATGGTGCATTTTGTAAAACCATTGTCCACCAAGAATTGAGATAGAGTCGCATACCATGCTCTTGGTGCTTGTTTCAAACCATAAAGTGCTTTGTTGAGTCTATACATTTTATCTTCTTGATCTTTAACTTCAAATCCAGGAGGTTTCTGAACATACACTTCCTCCTCTAGAATGCCATTCAAAAATGCACTTTTGACATCCATTTGATATACTTTGAAGTTCTTATATGCAAAGATGTGCCAAGAATAATCGATAGCTTCCAATCTTGCAACAGTGCATATGTTTCATCAAAATCTATTCCTTGATTTGAGAATAGCCTTTAGCAACTAGTCGGCCTTATTCCTTACAATAATGGTGCAGATTCATCAAGTTTGTTTCTAGTATACTCATTTAGTACCAATGATATTTGCATGACTGGCCTTTCAACTAGTGTCCAAACTTGATTTCTTTCAAATTCATTTAATTCTTCTTGCATAGCAATTATCCAATCTGGATCAAATTGCTTCTTCAACAACTTTAGGTTCAACTTGAGATAGAAAACAAGTAAACATTGCTTTAATTGTCTTCTAGTCCTCACACCTTGCTGTCGTACATTGCCAATAACTTGTTCAAAGCAGGTGATTCCTTAACCATTGTGGATTAGTTAGATTGATTCTCGGGAACCTCATCTTTAGTAAGGTCTCTTTGTTGTTTCTTCAACAGGGGTTGTGAGATCCTTGAACCGCGCTTGATTGTTGCATCAGTAGTATCACCAGCAGGTGTTCGGTGAGGCGAGAATCGAAACTTTTAAGTCATTAAACCTTTCCAAAACTTCAACACAATCTTGATCAGTGACTTGTAGGTTCTCAGCAGGTTCACAACCTTCATCTTCCATACCAGTGAACTTAGGTTCATCAAACACAACATGGATAGTTTCTTCATGTTTCAGTGACCTTTTGTTCAAGACCACTGAATGCCTTCGACTGAAGAATATCCCAAGAAAATTCCTTCATCTGACTTTGGTTGGAATGTCTTCAAATGTTCCTTATGATTTAAGATAAAACATTTACTTCCAAATGGATGGAAATAGGATATATTTGGTTTCCTTCCATTCCAAATCTCATAAGGTGTCTTCAGCAGACTTCTTGTTCATCGAGGGTTGCTTTTGTGTATAGCATGTTTGTATTAATCGCTTCACCCATTACTTTCAGGTAGTAATGCTTCACAAATCATTGTCCTTCCCTCTTTTAAAGTCCTATTTCTTCTTTCAAAGAACCCCATTTTCTTTGAGGTGTACCAGAGCGACAAGTTGATGTAGTACACCATTACATTCCTGCTCATGATTCTCTTATAACTTTATTAAGAAAATCCAGTGCACTTTGCGATCCGATTCTTACTACTGTTAAACTTTTCTCATTTTGTAATCTCTTCAAAAGATCAGGCATCTTCTTGAGTGTTTCACTTTTCTTGTTCATAAATATCACCCAAGTGTATCTAGAATAATCATCCACAACCACTAAGGTGTATTTCTTTCCTGTAACACTTGTTGGTGTAACTGGTCCAAATAGATCCATATGCATCAGCTCCAAGACTCTATTAGTTGATTGCTTAGTCTTTGATTTGAAGCTTGATTTTGTCTGTTTACCTTGCTGACATGCATCACATATAGTATCTTTCTTGAATGTGATCTCAGGTAAACCAATCACCAGTTTCTTCTTCACCAACTGATTGATGTCATCAAAATTTAAGTGATTTAGCTTTTTGTGCCATAACCAATTGAGTTCTGACTTGGTATGCACAATTAGACAGGTTTCTGGAACTGCAGTAAACCAATCCACAACATAAATGTTTGTTGTCTTCTACCAGCCAATACAACTTGATCACCTCTTTCACTAATGACAATACAATTGTTTTTGTCAAAAGTGACCTTGTATCCCATGTCACAGAATTGTCCAGTGCTCAGCAAGTTGTAGTCTAGTCCTTCCACATATGCAACATTCTTGATTGTAAGTCCATTCCTCACAAGTGTGCCATATCCTCTTGTATATCCAGGTGTATTTTTGTTGCCAAAATTCACCCTTGGACCATCTTTTGCCACAAAATTTGACAAACAGTACTTATTCTTTGTCATATGTCTGGAACATCCACTGTCAAATTACCAGACACCCTACAAAACAAAGTTAATACATTTTAGGTACCCAAACCTGTTTGGGTCCATAATGGTCAGTGGTAAGCATGACCCCTGGGATGTTTCCATAAGGTCTTCTCCTAAAAGTGTCATACTTTGGTTCATACATATATTCTACACATCCATAAGTTCTAACAGTTGGTTGTGTTGGATTTACATATGTTTCCTAGCCTTTTGGTTTATAATGCTGTTTGAAGTGATTCTTGTTGTTAAAAGCATTAGCATAACCATTAGTTTGCTGTCTGTTAGAAATAGCCCTGTAGTATGGAGTCTGCTGAGGTCCCTGCTGAGTGTTAGGAAATCTACGCGGGAACGCAGCAGAATTTAAAATTTTATTTCCTTTTAACCAGGATCGACTTCGTTTAAGCAATAAACCATTAAGCTAGTAGACGGTGGTTACCTTGGTTGATCTAAAAGATCGACGCTTTGACCGTCTAAGGAGAGTAGTTACGCATAGAGCCGCCCAAGTGTTCAGCCTCTACCGCTAGTCCACACGAACGACCCGTCGGAATCCCATCATGGATTGCTATTGGAAAACTCCGGTTGTTAGACCGGCCCTTTTCCCTCTCTCCAACTCTCTCATAGGATGCTCTCTATTTTACACAAGAAATATTAGTTCTTGGAATTGTGTTGTCTAAAAGAGCTTGACACCCACCTCCTATTTATAATGGAAGTGGCGCCTCTGCAGAGAGTGGAGGAGAAGAAAACCTTTCTCCAATAAAATAAGGAAAATATAATTGATTGATTTATCTCATTTATTACAATATCTCATATTAAATAAATCTAGGATATTGTCAATATCTTCTATTGAATATTCTAAGATATTGTCAATATCTAATATTGACTATCTTTATTTTATTACCATAAATCAATTTATACATGTGTATATATCACATATATATTACACAAATAAATCTATAATATATATATATATATATATATATATATATATATATATATATATATATATATATACACACAAGTTGGTGCGCATGCAAATCTTCAATTTGCATTGATGTTACCACATGCATCATCATATATATATATATATATATATATATATATATATATATATATATATATATATATATATATATATTAATATCCAATATTAATATTTGATAATATTATTAATTAAATTTCACAATCCAAGTGTATCTTATACACTTCAATATGACGCCACTTATCAATATAAGTGTATTTAATTAATCAACTAAATTAATATCTTGTATTTAATTTATTCATAATAAATAAATACCACCATATTAATTTACCACTATAACCTTTATAGTACGAGATAAATTCTTTCCTTATTTGGTTATCAACTATAACCGCATTTTAATCCGATTCGATGTTCATATGTGTGTGACCCGATAGGCTTCCGAATATGTTGGCCGTAGGCACAAAGTGCAAATTACGAAAACGCCCTTCATACCTAATGATCACGGGATAGCGTCTAGCAACACACCGTGACCCCCAATCATCGGAAGAGTCAAAAGCAATGACTACTACCTTTCATGTGAAACAGTTACCGTGTAACGTACAATCCTATCGCTGTAATAATATCCATACGGTCGTTAGTCGAGTGTCAAAACATCAACGACCGTATCTTATAATCTGGATATCATGCTCTCTCGAAGTAACTCGTTTACTCCCACTTTGCAAAGATTCACGAGAGTAAGACATTCCTTATAAGAAGGCCATTTCGGATATTCGATCCCAATCATAGGATACGCGATTCCCGGACGACCAATCATGTATACTCCGCATGCTTCAGTATCATACCCAATCACTACCGCATGATCGTCCCGTGGCTAGGGGAAACCTCAATAGTGTCAAAGCATGACAATCCACACCGTGATGCCATGAGACTCCGGTCAAAAGGATAATTACACAACCGCCACATAGTGTGACACTTATCCGTGTAAGTGGGTCAGTCTAACGTACGCATTCTCTAATACACGTCCACGTACAGTCCAAGTGTCTCTACACTTCGATAGACGAGATCTATCCCTGCCCCTAAAGACAGAAGACATCTAATACGTGCTAGTCTATTTATACTATCAATATCCTGTTTAATAGTACATCAGCCTAGAGACATTTTAGTATCAAACTTATTAAAGTGATTAGAGATCTCATCAACCATAATCGCCTATCATGGTTTCTCTACCACAGTTTAATACTAAGGACGTTATCATATAACAATTCATAATTGGTTCTTTAGAAGAACAGATATATGACAACATAAAAGCCATTTAACATATGTATAAACATAAAGAAATAGTAGAAATGATCCGACCCGGTCGGATCCGGTCCAACCCGATTGGGTTTAGGACACTATTCCAACACTGAGGTCTTGTATAAGTCCTCTGTTGAGTCCTTTGCTGATTCCATTGCTTAGGTTTTACCCTGTCAGCATGGTTATACTTGTTGTTTCTAGCATTAGATGTAGGAATATTCCAATCATCATCAGTAGGGAACAATCTACCTTTCCCCCTGAGATAAGTATCCCTAGAATGATTAACATTTTTGGGTTTAGGATTCTTATCCTTGGAATATATCTGGTTTCTACCTTTCTGTGGTCCAGCAGACTTGGTAGCAGGTCTGCTTTCAGTAGGTCTAGAAGGCACAATGATCTATTTTTGGATTTGTTCTTTTTATTAGAGTGTTGACTTCTTTGACTTTCGATTTTGCTTCCTTGAAGCATTCTCGATGAGGTTTTATTGCCTCAAAGAACCTTACTAGATGTTGGATCTTGTGCGGTACAAACTTAGGACCAATTGCGGTACTAGGTTCGAGAGCCTTCTTGGGTCCACTCTTTTGGATTGTTGAGTTCCAAATCCAAGCCCTGTTCTGTCACCATAAGGCTTTCAGATTTGTATGCAGTAGATGAACATGATGGTTCAGCAGATTCAGAAGCTACTGGATGTTCAAAGAGCTTATCCGATTCTATCCAACATCCTTTTCTTTACCTTTGAGAATCCTTAATTCAGCATTCAATCTTTTAACTTCTAATTGAAGAGCTTCTTTTTCTGCCTTCACAATCTCATAACCAGATTGTATTATCCTCAGTTGATTAAGGATGGCATCCAACGTCTCATCATTGTCAGAATTTCTAGGATTTGAACCACAAGTTGATTCACAATCACTTCCAGCAGGAGTATTGATAGATACAGTGTTGTATACCTCATCTGTTTCATCCATATTAGCCATTAATGCATAATCTTCCATTTCAGCAACCAATGCTGTGTCATCTGATTCATTTCCCTTTTCAGATTCCACTTCATACCCTGATTCATCTTCAGCAACCATAGCCTTCTTGCCATATCTTCTTTGTTGGCTTTTGGTCTTCAGTAGGTCTGGACAATCAGGTCTGAAATGTCCAGGCTTTTTGCAGTTGAAGCACAGATAATCAGGTTCCTTACTTTGTTTTAACTCAGGACATTCAGGTTTGAAGTGTCCTGGTTTCTTGCAATGAAAGCATAGATAATCATTGTCTTTCTTTGGTTCTTCCTTTTTCTTTTCACTGAATTTCTTGTTGAAATTCCTTGGAGAACCCTTTCCACCTTTTATCATCCGGATTTTCTTGATCAGTAGGGCAATCTGCTCTTGCATTTCATCCAGCAGATCATCCTGAGCTCCTGATGTCTCCTCTTGATGTTTAGCAGCCAATGCAGTTGTCTTTGGTTCCTCCTTTTCAGTGGTAGGAACCAATCTCTTGCTAAATTCATAGGCTTTAAGATCTGAGAATAATTTGAATGTATCCACTTCATGTAGCTTTCTCATTTCTTCTATTGCAGTGACTTTCATCTCCCAAACTTCTTTGTCAGGTAATGCTTCCAGGATTTTTGTGTTTATTTCTTCTTTTGAATAACTTACACTCAGCAGGGTAAGTTCATCCAGGATAGCATTGAATCTTGACTCCATTTGCTCAATGGTTTCATTTGGTAGCATTTTGAACTTCTGAAACCTCTTCTTGGCCACACTGATTTTGTTCTTCTTGATAGCATCAGTGTCTTCACAGATTAACTGTATTTTGTCCTAAAGTTCCTTTGCAGTTTTGCAATCTTTAACCTTCATGTACATATTGCTATCCAAGGTTCTATAAATGATATCAATAGAAATATTGTTGAGGTTTGCTCTCTTTCTATCTTCAGCATTCCATTCTCTCTTTGGTTTTAGAATGTACTCAGTCACATCACCCACTGTTACTGCCTTGGTAATCTCCAGTGGTCCATCTGTTAGCACATCCATCATTTCATCATGAGTTGCAGCAAGGTAAGCCTGCATTCGACGTTTATATTCATCAAATCTATCTAGAGAACACATCAGCATTGTTCTAGCATACTGAGTGTTATCCATGATGCAAGTTTTTGAAAATCAGTGATTTGAAAAAATTTCAGAGTATTTTCACAAGCACAACAAGTAGGATTTCTTCAGAACAGAAGCACCGCTCCGTTACCAATTGTTGGTCCCTTGAAAAGTCTTTGGTTATGTTTAGGGGGGGTGAATAAACTTAACACTTAAAACTTTTTGGAGTTAACAAACTCAGCCACTTGGCTTGACTTCTTGATATCTCGAGAGTCTGCCGACACCTCAATAGCCTGGCCGATACACGATAGTCTCATCGACGATTAACTTTTACGTGAATTTGTGCAGTGGAATTATATCAAAAATTAAGCCATATTACTTGTTGTTAAATATGATACTAAGTATTAGATACTCAGTAGTGTATGTGTGTGATTTCAGTTGCTAGATTCAGTAGGTTGATGTCTAAAGTAAACTAAATGTAGAATGTAAGTGCACAAAGTAAGTAGGCAGATTTTATAGTGGTTCCAGGTGGTGTAATCCTGTCAGTCCACTCTTCTCTTGTGATGTTGGAGGTAATTCACTAGAGATCTTTGATGTATCTGTTACAAAGATTCCTAAGGTTGCTTGTCCTTCACCAATGACTATGGCTTCACAAACTGAACACTTGGAACAGTAGGATTGTTGCTCTAAAGTCTTCCTTTGGTCCTTGAAGGGTAGGATTGCCTCTTCACAGCTCCACCACAAACAATGATCTTTCACACCCAACAGATGCTTCACTTTGTCCTCGGTGAGTTCTTTGTAAAATAAAGATTGAATCAAGTAAATGATTGATTGCGTGCAACTTGATTAGGATGATATAATCAAGACTTGCAGTCTTCAAGTGTGTAAACTTGATGTAGCTTGAATACATAATACACTTGAAGATTTTCTCTGGATCGATAGCCTTAAGCTCGATAAAGTTCAGCAGGTGTTCTTGCAAATTTCAGAATTATCTCTTATATTTTCTCTTAAAGTTCATCATCTTTTTACGAGTTGAAAGTCCTCTATTTATAGGTAGGATTGCATGTGACTTGTATTTGAAATTCAAATATAACCGTTTAGTTTTTGTCCCATTTGACTTGCTTTTTTGTCACTATTCAAGGGTCGACATCGCCGAATCCTTTTTTGATGAATGCGATCATCCACCCTTTGACTTAAAACCATTGGATAAATTCCTGAATCATCCCAACGTCTTTTTAATCTCAGCCATTGATTTGTTTGATAAATCAGAGGTAGTTGGCTTTCCTTATCCATGTAATCTTCCAATGTAATCTTGAATTAATCGAGGTATATATATCGGCGGAGTTCATCGATCTTTGAAATACCTATCGATCTCTTTGAAATGTAATTTCTTTGTGTTTAAAACATAATGCAGTAGACTTCTTTTATCTAACTTTTATTTGTGAAGTTAGATTACACCTTTTTTGCAAATAACTAAGTTCCAATTTCCATCCAACTCAAGGAACTTAGACCTTCTACACAAGGTATATGTAATCAGTTTAGGTCATCACAGACTTGCCTAAATTCTGATTCCATATCCTTGACATTAATTACTAAGTTTGATCCCTTAACCTTCATTAACTGAGTTTGAGCCCTCGGCCTCTTCTTTTCGAGGTTCCTGACTAGTCTACTGACCTAACTACCCTACTGATATAGACTAGTCTGCTGAACTAAGTCAGCTGACCTTTACAGTGCTTGTTTGATCAAACCTATACAAAGATCAAACTCTAATAAACCTATACATTTGTTCTAGACATCTTTTTTCCTTTGCACTATAACAGTTAGTCTGGCACTCATCACTAAAACTTAGAAATAAGTCCAACATGGAATTATGCGTGGTGTTTTGTTAGTGTGTTCATTGCAGGACTTAGGTGACTCGAGAGCCCGGAAGGCAATGTTTTGGGATAAGAGACATGTTCAAGGCACGAAAGTTGAACGAAAGTGAAGAAAATTCAAGTTTGGAGTGAAATCAAGGCAAACTGGCGTTTGCCCTACCCCAAACTGGCGTTTGCAACAAGCCTAGGCCAAACTGGCGTTTGGACCATTCAAACTGGCATCCACAGAGTCGATACATGATTCAGAAAGTTAGAGTTTTGGACAGCCGAGCGTCCAAATGACCCCCAACGCACGCGTTTGGGCGTGTTTGACCGATTCAAGAAGCTCATATAACACAAACATGCGTTCAAGGCAGGGAAAACGCACGTTCATCGAAAATGAAACCCTAATATCATCATATTTTCCAGGCAAACGAGCGTTTGTAGGGACTCAAACGGGCGTTAGGTGCCGACAGCAGTATTTCACCATGCCTGTTCATTAATATTTATTTTTACCCATCTTTGATGCCTTTTCTAGTCAAGTTGTCTTCATAAAAGTTGTAGATAATTGAACAAGCTTTCCAACGCATCTTGAATCGTTCAAATTGGAGCTCTACGCAGAAAGTTATCACTGATTTACTGAAGACAAGTTAAATGGGCCAAGTTGGTCGGCCCAACTAGGTCAAGGTCGCGAATTTTGTCTATTTAAGAGCAGCTAAACCTAGGAGAATGAATATTCTGACTTTTATTGGCCTAGACTGAGTTCGAGGCCGGTTTAGGTGCTCAACCCAGCCGCTTCGGCGGTTGTTTTGACAGGTTGACATCTAAATAGTCGGATTAGAGCTCTGGACTAGGCCCCGTATTTCAATTTCTAGTTTAGATTTTTGTATATAGAGTAAAATACGATATTCGATCGATAGCTTGGTGGAGTTCGTGTCTGGGATCATTGTATGAATTAAAGGTTGATATCTTTTGCTGATTTGGGATTCAAAAGTTTTGATCTGCAATGTTTTGATCTTCATTATTGTGAGTTTCCTAATTTCGATTTGTTTTCTGTCAATATGGTTTTGATTGTGTAGTTCATTAGTTTGATGAAATTTATTTTGGATAAAAGTCTTGATTCAGATCCTTGTTTATGCCGTGAAATAATAAAAGCTTCGATCTTTTGTCTTGTTCATATACTCTTTGCCCTCTGATTTTAACACAAATTTCATATTCGACTCAATCTCCTCGTGGGATCGACCTCGGACTCTGAACGCACTACCTACGATCGACCCGGTCCACTGCCGGTTAGAAAGTGAGTTTTGCCTAAGGTTTCGAGTTTTATAAATTGTATTTGATCGAGCCGGATTGCAAAATCTCTACTTATCAAATTGGCGCCTGTCTTAGCTCCTCTATTCGGCTTTTCCGGACCCCCAGTCCATCCCATTAGAAAGATCAGATTAGCCACCACATTCAACGGGGAATCATGGGAAGAACCCTTATGGTTAATTATGTTGTAGTCAAGGCCCTATCAGCGTATTAAATCATTATGGGAAGACCAAACTTGATAGATGTCCGAGCTGTCATCTCTCAAGGTCGTATCATTTTGAAGTTCCCTACTACCGAGGGCTCAGTAGAAATCAAATGGGGCGTGGAAGCATCCAGGAGTTGTTACACGGCCAATGTCAAAGGAAAAGATATGGTTCAGTAGGTTCTGATGGAGGAATTAATTCCAGAAGAAGAAGAAGAGAATTTGCCTTCAGAAGACAAGGTTGAAGATGTCAGCCTCTGGGATGATCAGAAAAATCTGACTATTAAGGTCGGGTCCTGGATCCAGCTCAGCACAAGAAGCTTCTCATGGATCTGTTGAGGGAATTCAGGGATGTTTTTGCTGGATATACAGAAATCCGAATCCGGATCCGATCGATAATTGGATCGTCAGATCTGATTCTCAGACCGATCGAGATGCTCGATCATGCACAGCGAAAGCTACGAATAAATTCGCATGCAATTTTACCCCGATATTCGCATAAATAATCAATAATTACAAGAAGGTTAGTAGATTTACCCAAACCAAAGAGAGATGATAAATAATCGACCAAGGGAGAAGCCGTAGTCTTCCGGATTGTATCTCCTAGCGACGACTGGTGGACGTCGATCCTCGCCGTAGAACCTCCTCGAATATGCCCAAGAAAACCCTATATTTTTCTTCTCTTAATGATTAAGGCAAGAAGCTATTTTTTCTTCTTTTTAATTATAAAGTGGCGCAAATTTTATGTTGTAATTGTGTTAGGAGGAACTCTCTTTATATAGGAAAATAACTAGTCAAGAGAGGTATCCTTTTCACACCACAATTACATATTCCCATAAGGAAAAGATATTTGCCAAAAGATAAGAGACAATTCCCAAAAAAAGCAACCTCTTTATCTCTTTTCCATTAATTAACCAACAAATAGATAATTAATTAATTACATATATGGGATAATCTAGGAAAATTTCTTCTCCCAATTTATCCATAATGTGTGTCGCCATTTTAGTCAATAATTTAATAGAAAATGTCTTTTTTATTTTACATATTATTTACCAAATAAATAATATTGCATATCAATTAAATAGACCAACTATTTAATTTATTCTTAAGGTTCTATAAAATGAGAAAACACTCGCATGTTAGGAGCCAACCCGGGGACCATGGACCTATAACCAGTAGCTACAATAAATAGAATAAAATATTCATCGAACAGAATATTTCTACTCAACTCATTAATTATGGAATTACGCAACCATAAATCCAAAACTGAACTCTATCGATTATAGATATAACTTATTCTCAAAACGTCGAGTCGAGTCGATAAGTGTCCATTGATATAATCATTACATATAAACTAACCCTCCATAGACTATCCGTAATGAAGAGGGATTATATCCGTAAACCTTCTTCAATATCTCTTATCATTATTTACTATTACCCCACTAGTAATCAATTAGTTCATAACCAATACAAACTCCGCGGATCGATCAGTTTCTAGGATTAACAAATAAGGGGATTGTCTTTCTACTTCCCGCAGGAAGGAATGGATTCCATATCTGTGAGACACACACTTCTCACTCATTCCAAAATAGTGCCAAAGTGAAAGTGATTCGGACCGCGCCTCTTAGCGATCCTTAACGAATTCGAACACATCAAACCCTATCTTGAAACAAGTACGAGTATGCAATCACTTCAGGATTAAGATTAATCCATATAAGATCATCTTGTGAATTAATGAGATTTCTCAATCACGGAATTATATGAGAAACGCGGATTAAATCGGTCCAGTCCTATATGACTCTCATCATATATAAATGCCCCACTTAGACGACCAATGTCGACGGTCCGGATAAGACGGTCACACCATAAAGTGTTCTGGGCGCATTAATGGTGGTTTAATCAATAGACCCCATACTTTTATTAACTTCACCACGGACTAATATTTCAAGTGTATCACCATAAACTTAATCCTCATGTGTGACACACACTAAGTTATATGGCTACATATGATACGACTTGGGGTTTTCAGCAGTGTATTACTTATAAGCACGAAACAAATAATAAGATGAGAATAAATCTGTCATTTATTAATTATTAAAACAATTACATAAATTTTCTTTCGGGCGTTACTTCCAACAATCTCCCACTTGCCCGTAAGGACAAGCAACAATTGTCTTTCGGGCACACTATATCTAACAATCTCCCACTTGCCCGTAAAGACAAGCAATGATTGTTTTTAGAGCACCACTCCCTTATTATATCTATCCACAACATTCTCCCATTTGCTCTAAAGCAGATGAGACATATCTCCCAATTTCATACCCGCCAAGCGCTTATCAGTGACATTAGATGCCACACGACTTGGTAATCTGATCAGCTAGGTTGTCGGCTCGAGGCGATCTTTAGGACCGAAACGTCGCCTCTTTGCACGATCTGTCTGACCAGGTTGTACTTTATCTCAATATGCTTTTGACCTGTTGTGCCTGTGAAGATCATTTGCATGAGCTACCTCTCAACTGTTTTCATAGTAAATTGATATCGGCTCATCGAGACCTGGAATCACTTCCCAATCCAACAAAGAACTTCTCAAGCCACACTGCCTTTTTATCTGCTCCGAAAGCTGTTATGTATTCTACTAACAGAGTCAAACTGGCAGTGCTAGATTGCTCCAGACTATAGCTCCATCACTATGAGTAAACACTGAGCCTGAGATCGATTCACGATCATCCTTAATCCGATAAAAAATCAGAATCGGTGTAGTCAATGACACTCAGGTTCACACCCGAATGGACAAGCATAAGATTCCTCGTTCTATCAAGATATATACTTGAGGATGCACTATACTGCTTTCAACGTCCGAATCCAAGACTCGACTTTTATTGGCTTTTAATAACCCGACTTTCTCTATCCAAAAGAGAATCTATCCTATTTTCTCTATATCCGAAGACTAAGAGAATTATTCGTGAGGGTTGGATAGAAACCTCTCGTTGAATTCTCGCATTCGAAAATGCATTATCATCTTTAACCAATAAGATGGATGGGATATTGCCAACAACTTGTTCTCATGAATTCGACCGAATTAAATAAGAATATAGTCCACTTCTCTGATTCAGAGAAGCTTTGGCTCGTCAGTTTTTGACTTCAGATAACACACCCATGTTGTTTCCAACTGTTGTAGTGTTATCTTTTATTAACACTAATGTCTACTATTTTACCAATATAGATTCTCCAGTCTACAAAAGACTCATCATTATTCTGGTCAAGCCCACACATTCAAAAACATGTGACTTTTAATGACCTAGAGGTTTTCTTTAATCCATCAATGGATATAACCATAGGCAGTCAATCTTCCATTGGCTTTAAGCTAAAACCCTTCCGTTCCGAATTAATCTAAGCTCCATTGTACAGAAAGGAAGTTTCAGGCCATCACCCCTGTTAATCTTTTTGCTTTCCATAGAGTCAAGCAAGGCTGAGTGGTGAGAAATTTTCAGGGCATCACCCCTATTTAACTGTGTACTTCTTAAGGAGTTACCCCCAAAACCACTTGGCTTTGCTTAAAAAGATAAAATTTCTCATCCATTCAACTATTTTCCATGTAGATCCAATTTCTCCCACTGGGCCTGAGACACTCAGGTGGTTCTACAGGAGTATGAATAGACCTGGAGTACCAAAACTCCATTTACAGGTATATGGCTTTAAACCAACCTCATTTTATCAGAATTCTATACAGTTCTTCCAGAAGACCATAGGTTATCAATCACCCCCAGTAGATTGTAAAGTCTGCATAATCACAGCGAGTCAATGGATAAACCATACTCCCACTGCATTTGGATGGATTGATATTCTGATCTAGTTCAATAGTATTTATCAGTGTTATCCCCCAACAACCAATGTTGGATGTGATTAGCAAGAGAGTGTTGCCAATGAAATTTGGATTTCGGCGTTATCATATTAGTTGTTGTTTCTAGTACAATATGAAGTTTGAAATGTGATTGACCGGTGTATTTCAAATGATGTTTCAGTTGAACATGTGTATTTTAAATGTTGTAACTTTGAGATCAAAAAAAAAAAAAAAAAAAAACCAATGTTGGATGTGGTCTGATTAAATCAGATAGTAACTCCTTGAGTAAATGTACTTCAAGGTCTAAGGTTGTTATTTAAACATTCTTTTTGGAAAGGATATAACAGTGTAACTGTCACTATCCGATCTTAAGAATCTTATAACCAACTTTTACTCATTGTATCAAGATTTTTCACGAACAGTCACCATCTGAACGTGTATGTAAAATCTCCAGTCCTACCTTCAAGCACTAGTGCTAAATGCCTCTATTTGCGGAAGTGGAGTAAATGCACTTCACTCTTTATCCACAAATTAATAAGCATCTTCTAGGTAGACTTCTCGATATTACATAATAATGTAAACCGTTATTTTGCAACCAATATCTTAATTGAGTTAAGCAGTGTATTATTGCATATCAATTACTATACAAGACAATCTATGGTTTATCCTTTCAGTGAAATCATTTCACTCGGAGGTAGGCCGAGCATTAGTTCCAAATACTATGCTATAGACTATATCTGAGCATGGAATACTCTCTTCTCTGGTGACATCTGAGATTCCTCCAAAATTTAGATAAACTAATCGGCGTTTCAAGTAGTCGTTAGACAAAGAAGGTCTATTACTCGAAAGCTCCCACTAGCTTGTATCCTTCATAAGACCCCGAAGGTCAATATGAACAAGCTATGATACTTCTTTAGCTCTATTAACCTTTCCTAATTGAAAGCTTACTTAGTCATTTTTCCTTTGAGATAGTGTTCTTAGACTGGGAGTTAGGAATCACCTTTGGCCAGTCTTTAGATCTTATCTCTAGGATATATGCACTACTAAATAGATGCTGAAGAATCGTTTATTTAAATACAGAAACCATTTGTCTTAATAGTTTATGATGTGTTACATATACCTTTTCAGCATTACTTAGTGGTTTTGACTTTATCAGACTGAAGTCCGAGTATCAGAATCGTATACAAATGTCATATTCACTTTCTTTAAGGTAAGTATATTATCGATGTGAAAGTAAATCCATTTGTTCCAACGAATCTGAAAACATAAATTATATTTCTTTGATATTCAAGGATTAAAATCCGAAATTTATCCGACATATTTTTCAACTTATTCACGATGATCTCCATGGACCACCTCATATCCGACATATCGCCAATACACCGGGAAGCACTCTTCACTTGTGAAGAGTGCAAACCAGGTCGTGTTGTTCCCTTCATTTACTCTCCCTTTTTTGTTATGACTCTACTTTGTACTACGTTACACATTGTTTACAGATTGGCAGACCGCAGACAAGGAAGGTGCCCTGGGAGTCAAAACGCATACATACAACTCACTCTACTTACGTGGATGCACCCCTCCAGTCTTGGTTGGGGTGCAAACCAAGTGTTTCGGTTATTTATCTTCTTTACTCATTGGAGTTTGCTTGGTATTTTCCACTTATTCTACGTGCTGGTGATGTGGACAGAGTCTTTTGATATGCCTCCTTTCAACGGGACTGGATTTCTGGAGTGCATTGAGCTTTGGACGCACCCCTACCACTCTGATAGGGGTGCAATTCAGGTGTTTTTGTTCCTTTTGTGGTTCACAATGGTGCTCCCTCTTTTATTGCTTTGTGATGTTTTACCCTACGTGATGGATGTAGCCAATGCTCAGGATCGGAACTGGAATTTACATACTCTCAAGTGGATGCAACGATCTATGACTGACGACGACTTTCGAATGTATCATCAGCGAGCGAATCACATTTCATTCCTACAAGAATCGAGACACACAGACGCCATTCTTTTACTTATGATTTCCACTGGTGTACATATTTTTGGAGTTTGGGATTTTTTGAGAATGCATAGAGCGAGTACTCTTCCCTATGTGATGGATTTTCCTACACTGGGTTTGCCACACATAGGGTTTAAGGAGGCCATTCTATGCATTCTATCACGCAAACTTGGGGCGGGCCGGGATATGGCAAACTTTTTGTAGCACTTTATTTCTTCTATTAATAAAATAAAGTTGTTTAAAATAAAAAAAATCTGAAATTTATTTCCTTATATCACTCCCACTATCTCAGCTGAAATAACTGCCCGTTGTCTACTCTTTAGTCATGCATGCCAAGCTACCTTTTTCATTACAAACGAACTTTAGCATCTGAGTCAAATTACTCGGTTAAGAAAGTCTCTAAGGATTCATAGGTTAGTGATCCGAAATCACTTTCCTTATCCTCTATTTTATTTTATTAATATTTCGATTTAGTCTTTAACTTATTTAGTTTAGATGACTTGCACTTGTAGACATTTACCTTCCCATTCTTGTCTTTCTATAAAGGAAATGGCCGTGAACTAGCAGTTCGTTTGAGCAGACACTACTCGTCAACTGTGGGATGTCTAGTGAGATTGATACCAAATCATTCTCCTCATCTTTGAACTAATTTTGTTTTGTCTCTCATTCGACACGAGCGACAGCAGTGACACACTTATCAATGTCACTTAAGTTTGAAGGCTTAAGAGGAACATCCTCTTCCGAAAAATTAATTTGCATTCTCGATTATTGAGTTCAACGTTCTTGTTACTTTTCCACTTTTACGAAGTCATCATCAGTCAATTTATCGTGTTTAGCAGTTTAGATACCTTGAGATGATATGTAGTTGCGAAAATAAATTTTTGACAGAAATATAAATCAAATCATACACCAACAAATAATAAATTTTAGAAATTATAAACGTGATGTCATGCAAGCAGTTTTTCCTACCATTCCAAGGATTTAATCTCACACTTACAGTGCCGCCGTAGGGTAGGTCAAAGAGGTGACGATTAAATTGAGACAATCTCTCTCAACAATTAACTGAGAATAGGACATCTCCATTTAATTGTTGATTACCTTCCTTTTTCAGCCAAGATATTTCCAAAAATATCCTTGTGAGTGTGACCTACTGTTTCAGATTTTTAAGTACGCCCCGAGTATGCCGCAGTAGGGTAGGTCAGTGACCCGATGAGTACTCAAAATCCTATCCTTTTGGAGACCAAGCCTCAAATTTTGATAGCGGTGAAGGCCATCCATAGGGGGCCGAAATCAAAGCGGCACGAGGCGTCACCATTCTCACACGTGCTTGTGTCAACAGTAAAGGCCGTGGGGTCGGTTGTCACCTTCCCCGCTCCCACTCGTTATTTTAAAATTTAGGTAGTCTCATTAGGATTTTAGAATTTGCTAACAATCCAAAAAACAATAGATCATGAATATTTAATTTCATCCTCCCACTAGTTTATCGGTTTAAAATACCGTCTAACTAGTGTCACCATATTCACGATTTTCCTATTTTATGGATTTATTAAAATTCCTTGTGTAGACACTACACATTTAAAATTCGCTAAGAATTTTATAATCCTAATACATTAGGACTTCATGATTTTTCTAATAATTCAAAGAACAATAAATCATAAAATTTAAAGCTCACACTAGTTTATCGGTTCCAAATATTGTCTAACTAGTGACACTATATTCATGATTTTCCAATTTTTCGAATTTTTAGAAATTTCTCGTGTAAACACTACACAACTAAAATTCACCAATGAATTTAAAAAAAGGTCCTAATTTTATCATGATAAAAATTTGGATCATAGAATTTTATCTCAATAATTTGAAAACAATAAATCTTGAAAAGTAATCACCAACTTATCGGTATTAAACCCTGGCTAAGCTTTAACCGAGTTCACGAACGGTGTCGGGATTAGCTAAAGTGACCCGTCCTCTTCGTTGGTTCATATCATCATCTTTGGATGAATCGGGCTAAAGGTCGCCTATTGAGCCGAAACTCACCGGATAGCTTTACCTTGCCGGACCCTCGACGCTAACGTTGCACGTGTACGGGTGCTGGGTTGAAAATCGGGCTAAGGTTACCCCATTGAGCCTCAGCTCGCCAGATAGCTTGACCTTGCCGGACCCCCGTGGCTAACCCCGCACTTGGACGGACAAGTCGAGTCGAGCCGAAGCCCTGTTGACCGCCCGAACCAATTTTCGAACCTTTTGCTCAGTTGGTGTCCAACTTTTTCGGATTTTCCAATTTTCAATTATTAAAATTCTTTTATGTAGTCACTACATAATTAAAATCCACGAATGATTTCTAGATCCCAAAATAAATTTATCGAGTAAATTTTATTTTATCATGTGAATTTTATATCCCGATAAAATTCCGTTCGTTTTAATATGCGTAGAAGTAAACCACTGAGGTGGACCGTTGCTACCCCCGTATCTAATCTATAATTAAATAAATAAACCCTAAATTATTGTGCAGCCGCCGACGGGTATAAGAATTTTCTGCTCCAGATCTTCAATAAAAACCTTTCTAGCTCAGTTGGTTGAAGCTCCTTGTTCCTTCATCACATTTTATTTTATCATGTAAATTTTATATCCCGATAAAATTCCGTTCGTTTTAATATGCGTAAAAGTAAACCACTAAGATGGACCGTTGGTACCCCCGTATCTAATCTATAATTAAATAAATAAACCCTAAATTATTGTGCAGCCGCCGACGGGTATAAGAATTTTCTGCTCCAGATCTTTAATAAAAACCTTTCTAGCTCAGTTGGTTGAAGATCCTTATTCTTTCATCACCACCCGAGTTTGATTCCTTGCTCCCCTTTTTTTAATTTTTTGTTTTGTTTTCGTTTTCGTTTTTATTTTATTATAATTTATGAACAGGAATAATAATAAAAAATTACGATGAGAAAAAAATAAAAAATTAGAAAATTAATACAGACAAAGGGATTCAAACTCGGGTCTACACACAATTGACCTTGTGTCTTTACCACTATGCGGCAGCTTTTCTCTTTTTGGTTCTTCATTCGATTATATTAAATAGGCCTCGGACGAATGTAAATTAAATGCAGAAAATTATAATTGTAAAATTAAAAATTGCATGATATCATATACCCAAAAAAACGGGTTTACAATAGATCTAACGGTAAACAGATACCAACATCAATCCATCTCGTCAACCAAAACATTCAATCGCATAAATAAAAAATAAAAAATGCAATTTCTATTCTATTCCACTCCTTATTAATTAATTATGCAATCATGATCACAAAATCGCTTTAACCTTGCTCCGATACCACATACTGGATATACAGAAACCCGAATCCGGATCCGATCCATAATTGGATCGTCAGATCTGATTCTCAGCACCGATCGAGACGCTCGATCATGCACAGCGGAAGCTACGAATAAATTCGCATGCGATTTTACCACGATTCGATTCGCATAGATAATCAATAACTACAAGAAGGTTTGTAGATTTACCCAAACTGAAGAGAGATGAGAAATAATCGACCAAGGGAGAAGCTGTAGTCTTCCAGATTGTATCTCCTAGCGGCGACTGGTGGACGTCGATCCTCGCCGTAGAACCTCCTCGAATATGCCCAAGAAAAACCCTAGATTTTTCTTCTCTTAATGACTAAGGCAAGAAAATAATTTTTCTTCCTTTTAATTATAAAGTGGTGCAAATTTTATGTTGTAATTGTGTTAGGAGGAACTCTCTTTATATAGGAAAATAACTAGTCAGGAGAGTTATCCTTTTCACACACAATTACCTATTCCCATAAGGAAAAGATATTTGCCAAAAGATAAGAGATAATTCCCAAAAAATCAATATCTTTATCTTTTTTTCCATTAATTATCCAACAAATAGATAATTAATTAATTACACATATGAGATAATCTAGGAAAATTTCTTCTCCCAATTTATCCATAATGTGTGGCGCCATTTTAGTCAACAATTTAATACCAAATAAATAATATTGCATATTCATTAAACAGACCAACTATTTAATTTATTCTCGAGGTTCCATAAAACGAGAAAACACTCGCGTGTTAGGAGCCAACCCGGGGACAGTGGACCTATAACCAGTAGCTACAATAAATTGAATAAAATATTCATCGTACAGAATATTTTCTACTCAACTAATTAATTCCGGAATTACGCCACCATAAATCCGAAACTGAACTCTATCGATTATAGATATAACTTATTCTCAAAACGTCGAGTCGAGTCGATAAGTGTCCATTGATATAATCATTACATATAAAGTAACCCTCCATAGACTATCTGTAATGAAGCGGGATTATATCCGTAAACCTTCTTCAATACCTCTTATCATTATTTACCATTAACCCACTAGTGATCAATTAGTTCATAACCAATACGAACTCCGCGGATCGATCAGTTTCTAGGATTAACAAATAAGGGGATTGTCTTTCTACTTCCCTCATGAAGGAATGGATTCCATATCTGTGAGACACACACTTCTCACTCATTCCAAAATAGTGGCAACGTGAAAGTGATTCGGACCGCGCCTCTTAGCGATCCTTAACGAACACATCAAACCATATCTTGAAACAAGTAGGAGTATGCAATCACTTCAGGATTAAGGTTAATCCATATATGATCATCTCGTGATTTAATGAGATTTCTCAATCATGGAATTATATGAGAAACGTGGATTAAATCGGTCCAGTCCTATATGACTCTCATCATATATAAATGCCACTTAGACGACCAATGTCGACGATCCGGATAAGACGGTCACACCATAAAGTGTTCTGGGCGCATTAATGGTGGTTTAATCAATAGACCCCATACATTGATTAACTTCGCCACGGACTAATATTTCAAGTGTATCACCATAAACTTAATCCTCATGTTCGACACACACTAAGTTATATGGCTACATATGATACGACTTGGGGTTTTCAGCAGTGTATTACTTATAAGTACGAAGCAAATAATAAGATGAGAATAAATCAGTCATTTATTAATTATAAAAACAATTACATAAATTGTCTTTCGGGCGTTACTTCTAACAGTTTTCACTAGAAAGACAAAAGATATGCCGGGTCTTTCCTCAGACTTGGCTTTGCACAAACCGAATGTCGATCCGAGTAGGAAACCTATCCTGTAGATAAAAAGACATTTCTCTATGAAGTGAGTTCTTGCTATTGAGAGAGAAGTAACCAATCTTCTTCAAGCAAAGAACATTCAGGAAGTCATATACCCGGCCTGGTTGTCGAACCCAGTCCTAGACAAAAAACCGGATGACAATTGGCGGATGTGTGTGGACTTTCTGAGACCTAAACAAAGCATCCTCAAAAAGCTGTTGTCCTTTGCTAAAGATTGTGAGCTTGTAGACTCAACTGTGGGGTTTGAAGTGTTTGCTTTCTTAGATGCATACAAGGGGTACCATCAGATCTCCATGGATCCTGAAGACGTAGAAAATAAGGGTTTTGGGGATAATTATAAGTATTTTGAATATTTGAATACTCTGATATTAGATAAAGGATTTCACCGTGTCTATCTTATATTTTAAACATAAGTATGTATCGGATAAGGGAGGCTCTGGCCGATCCGACCTGCGGTGGTCCAGAGAGGAGAACATGACAGATCTCCCTCCTGGAGCTTAGATCGGTCCTTCAGCAAGAAATGGGCTCCCGGCCATTAATATTTTATTCTCTCTTCGTTCAATATTTTGCTAATTAGGAGATGACACATGGCGAGGGCTAGTTCGACCCTCATCATAAGCCCCACACATATGACGGAGCCATTACCGTTAGGTCAGATCTGTTAGAGGTGTTGCTCGGCCTCTGTCAGCTAGGCCTATAAGGTTATTATGATCTATCCTGCCATGTGGTAGAGTTACCGATATGTCCCTCTAACACAGTTATAACTTTTCTGAGAAACGAGGCATTTTTGCTCACACCGTCTGGAGTAACGCACTATTTAGGGTAGTGTGCTGATTGGGGTTATGACCCGCGTCGTATCATCTGTCTTCTCACTTGTCTTTCAAAATTCAGAAGAATAGCACCGATTCTCTTCTTCCTTTCCAGTCTTCAATCTCTCTACAAGTAAGCCCATTTCCCTTTCTTCTGTGTTCTTCATTTTATATATGTCAGTCTCTTCTTCTTCAATAGATAGACTTTTCGAATCTGAACCGGAGATAGAGAAAGTGGTTTGGGTTCCTCCTCCTCCTGTTTCTCGTCCTTCTACTTCTTTTTTGCTTTCATTTTAAACCTAAAACTCCATAAAGCTATGGCAGACATCATCGGTAGCCACGGCCAAGAGTCTGTGCTTTCCCAAGGTACCGTGGATAGTACTTGTAAGGAGTATGGGATAGAACCTGTAGTGTACTCCCTCATGGTCCTAACTGATGGCAACAAGTATTCCTACTGGCCACCGGAAGGCTTCTGTGCCATTTACCCGGTCCAACTCCAAAGTGGGTTAAGGCTTCCTCTGTGTCCAGCATTTCTGTCCGTGCTGGCCCATTATAAGCTTTCCATAGCCCAAGTGGCCCCTAATAGGGTCATATGCATAATAGGATTTTCCATCATATGCCAGATGATCGAATTTCCTTTCTCTATGAACCTATTTAGAGTCTTCTACCAAGTCAATTCGACCAGGGGCTCCCCCGGATGGTATTACTTTTCACACTTAACAAGCGGTTCTAACCAAGGCCTACTTATTTGGGATGGACCGACATACTTCAAAGGTTGGAAGAACAAGTTTTTCTTTGTCGGTCATTTGGCGAGACCGGAGCTCAACCGTTGGAAGTTGGACCCCTTGCCCAAAGATACGTCCCTCTAGCATCTGTCCGGCCGTACTGCGGGCTGTCAAAGATACAGGGCATACTCTGGACGCCGGCCAATTTACTCCCAGCTGATAGATGTTGCTCGGTTGGATGAGGCAGGGCCTGATCCTTATGTGGCCTTTGAGGACGAGGCAAAACTGCCTGTAGGAGCTCGGATTTGCTCTGTCGTGTACTTTTACTTATGCTTAATATATGTGTTGCTTTTATGAGTAACTTTCCTTTGTTTTGCATTTTGCAATGAGGTCCTTAGCTACACTGATGTCCAAGGCCGTGGGTGAGGCCGAAGATACCGTTCCTAAAGTGAACGCTTTTACAGAAGGGGTTCAAAATCTGGGAGGGCCTACTATCAGATCGGCTGGTCTGACTTTGAGTACTGATGTGACCGAGACACTTTCCGGTCTGCTTGACTATGCCGTAATGCATTCCCTTACCTCAAGGGATAATGTAGTTCCTTTTACGGTAGACAGCTTCACCCTTGACGATAACACTACACTAGAGTAAGAGGAGGAAGATGAGGTTCCCCTTAGGATGAGGGAGAGCCATAATGCGGCTAGTGGAACCGGCCATAGGGGGATCGAGAAAAAGGGCCAGATCTTCCACCCTTCCCGATGCTGATGTAGATCCTCTTACACTAGAAGAGAAGGATGTGGCCCTTGAGCTGGGCTCGATCTTCTAGCTTTCGGACCAGGAGCTTGTTGATGCCGGCCTTAGAGCCGTCACCTATTTAAGTTTCTTGAACTGTGCTTTTCTTTTGCAATTTTTACTTTTGATCAAGCTTCTTACTCATTTGGGTTTTTTGCTGACCTTTCTGTATAGTGATATCTTCTTAGTCGGGTGGCTTTTAAGAGAGTTGTTGGCTCCTCTGCCCCACCGGAAAAACTGGAGGGGCAAGTTGCAGATCTGACGGAGAAAGTTTCTTCTCGCAAAAGGATGCTGAAGGACTTAGAAAAGTCCAAGAACGGGGAGATCCAGGATCTCCAAGACGAACTTCAGGCCCAGTTGGCTGATCTGAAGATCCATGAGTCCAAGTATCAAGCAAGCCTCCAAGCTAAGGAGGAAAAACATCTGGAGACCACGGCCGAACTGGAGCAGACGATCAGGAAGCTCCGAGCGAAAAAGAATACTTTGGAATCTGCTGCTAAGACCCATCAGGCCCAGGTGGAGGCTGTTTCTGCTCAAGCCATCAGGAATTTCAAGGCTTTGGACGAGCTTTACCGTGCCATGTCGACCACTCGATCGTACATGTCTGAACTATGGCTACTCCTTGGGAGTTGATGAGGCTAAGGCACAGTTTGCTGAACTTAGCATTGAAGGTCTTGCTCACAAGACGATGTACGTTCTAGACATGGGTGAGGCCTTTGAGACTTGCCTAGGGGAGTTCCAACAGGGCGTAGACATAGCATCTAAGAACGCTTCTCGATGTGCTACTCCCACTTCGTCCCAGGTGCCTTCTGCTACTGAGCCTTCTGCTTCAGCTACTCCTGCCGAGTTGCCTCCGACGAATGCCACTCCAGATAATCTTCCCTTCACTACAGAGGCTGGGCAGAATTCAACTCGTGAAGCGTCTTGAACTCCTAACCTTGTATTTGTTTTTTGATTTTGAAAAACTTGGGTTGTAACCTGTATAAATTTAAAATTTTATAACATATGAAATTTTTTGATAAGTTATCTTACTTTAGATTTTATTTCTAGCACTTATTTTAAGCACTTTTGGTCTGCATTGGAGTATCTTACCCTGCAGTATGCCATGCGTAAACGTGCAGTTTTTGGATGACATACTTGGTGTTATTTAAATCGATGTATGTCCTGCAGACTTAAAGAGTTTGCCTCTACAAACGTTTTGAGTCCGACCTGCATCACTCAAGCTTTCTAGGTTCGTCATGCGGACTTGTGGAGTTTGTCTTTGCAAACTTTTTGAGTCTCAAGAGTTTTAGGTCTGTCCTGCAGACTTGAGGAGCTTGCCTATGCAAACTTGTTGAGTCTGACTTGCAAACACAAAATTTCGATGTCTGTCCTGCAGACTTAAGGAGTTTGACTTTGCAGACTCTTTGAGTCTGTAGAACCCAAAATTTCGATGTTTGGTCCGTATACTTAAGGAGTTTGACTTTGCAAACTCTTTGAGTCTGACCTACAGAACTCAAAATTTTGATGTTTGACCTACATAACTCAAAATTAAATGGGAGAAAAATGTAAGTATGAATCTGGAATTGCCTTAATCCCCTCTTTGGAGATCAAACATCCTAGGAATTTGCTGACACCTTTTCAAATGTGCACTTCTTTGGGTTGAGTCTCATCTCGGTGCATCTCGAGTACACCAAAAAGTTCTCTTACATCAACCAAATATTGATCAAAAGTCCTATTCTTGATTAAAAATTCGTCTACGTAGACCTTCATGCATTTGCCGATCTGGTCACTGAATATTTTATTCACCACCCGCTGATAGGTTGCTCCGGCATTCTTTAAAGGGATTAGGCCCAAATAATCCTCATGGATTACGGCACAAGTAGCGTGGACTAGACGTCATCTATATAAACGATCCTATGAACTACGAGAGATTTGATTCATGAACAATTAACATGATATGTAGGCAACTTGGGATACACGTATTCCAGGCTCAGCCTAAAAATATTCAAACACTTCTTCGAATTTAGGGTTTTTCTAAAGTTTGTTTTTGATCTATTGTCACTAGGGTAATACTTGGCCCGTATTTCCTTCTTGACGAGATCTATCATGGTCATATTGTGTGCATGGCTTTTCATATATGCTCGGCTGGTGTTCAAAGTTTTTCACATAAGATTGCAAAATAAATATTAAAATCATTCATTCTTAATTATCGATATATTCTACCAAGAACATTTATCTTCGTTTCGCAAATTTATACAAAAGGAATATGCCCAGTATACTCAAAATGTAAATTCGCTAACCTAGCATTATTCCGGATGAAGTAAACTAATAAATTTAAGAATTATAAGACATGAAGAAAAATGTCTTATGTACACCCTCCTTACCGCGAATTCAACCGTTAATACGTTTATCGAAATGCCATATATTTAATTCACTTTCACCAAACGATCGTTGCATTTTCGTACGCTTCATCAGATATACACTTTCTTATTGATGATGCCCACAAATTTATTATTTAGCATTCCATTTTTAGTAGACAATTTATATTTTTTCTATTTTATTTACATTTATCATTTTATGTCTTATATCCTATTGTTATTAAACCAAAAGTGAACTTTGGTAAGTCTGCTCATTGATTGCCTTAGTTCCCTTTTGATGCCACTCTCTCTTACGGGCATCAACTCACCCTTTACATCCTTATATTTTTGAGGATAAAGTACAAGGTTTGTGAGATGTTGATGATATTGTATGACTAACTATGTATCAGTGGCAAAGATTAATGTTGCGATTAATTTTTGAGGTATTACATTGGAGAATACGATATAAGATTGTATGTTGTAGTAAAATACTTGTGATTAGTATCTTGTAAAGACAATTAATATATAATTGGGTGTTATATATCAATGATGTAATAGCTGGATTATTGGAAAATAGTAAATGATGTAGTTAGAACTGAGTTGTGTTGTTTAGCTTCCGCTAAGGGAATTTAGTTAGAAAGGCTTCGTGTTACGAGACTTTATCTCCATGTGCAGCTCCTACCGGCGTTGCGGTAGCTAGCTAAGCATCGGAGCTGTGGTGCAGGGCAGTATCAGGTATGAGTATAAGGCCTTAATTTAAGATTCGGGGTTACTTTCTCACATTTCACATAACTCTAGCCCTCCCATGCATATTGTCTTCTACACCTTACACTCAAAATCGTGATCCTTCCATGTAGCTATTAGGCATGGTGCCCGGAAAAACAATAATGTATTGTTTTAATTAAATAAAATTAATATTTTCTAATTGAATCAGGAATTTATATCAGGAATTTGAGCTTAATTAAAAGAAAGAACCTTTTATTGAATCACAAAGTATAAACTATTTTCTATTATTGTTGATTATGAATTGTAACTGCCCTCTTTTGGTTTACAATGCTGTTGAACTATATAGCTGTAGGGCCAAACTAGGCGACCAATGATAATACGCAGCTCTCGGATTTCGAGTGAACATATATAGAAATTACTATGAAAGCTCATAAATCCGAACAAAAGATGTGGAATTAAGCTTAAGAATCGGGGTAAAGTATATAATTTGGCTATATCAACTACCCCTTTAGCCTTTGCTCGCCCATGAGCAAACCTAGGCGAATTGAAACTAAAAACAATCCAAACTTCTCGAATACAAGCTAAATTCTCAATATCAAGATAAAACAAAAATCAATCAAAGTCCATAAGATCTATATTAAGCATTATTATCTAGGCAGAAAGTCGATGTGTGTGTGTGTGGATAACCCAATATGTGTAGTAATAAGATAACTCATATTATTCCTATCTCAAAATCTCAACTTCACAACTTTTTTTTTTTTGTCCTCTTGCTTATACATTTTTTTCCCCTAGCAAATAAAGCCAAGAATCATTAAGGTCGGGGCGGATTTGGAAGCTGAGTACTACTCAACTCACATTTGTTTTAACACTTTTGCGGGGACCGTGTGGATTCTCACGAAAGAGACTTTCAACGGTGGGTGCCTAAAAAGAATCCCCTATCAAACCTACTGTAGACTTCTCAAGAAAAAGAGCCTTGCAATAGTGGGTGCTTAGAAAGAATCCTCTATCAAATAATCTACCGGACTTGACCCTCCTGCTAACATATTTTCTTTCCTTTTGATTAAGCTTTTTCTGGCATTTTTCTCTCTTTTCTTTCTTTTCCTGCAACCCACCGGGATAAATCCGACAGTTTAACAGATCCCCACTTTTGTGGATTCTCACGAAAGAGACTTTCAATGGTGGGTGCCTAAAAAGAATCCCCTATCAAACCTACTGTAGACTTCTCAAGAAAAAGAGCCTTCCAATAGTGGGTGCTTAGCAAGAATCCTCTATCAAATAATCTACCAGACTTGACCCTCCTGCTAACATATTTTCTTTCCTTTTGATTAAGCTTTTTCTAGCATTTTTCTCTCTTTTCTTTCTTTTCCTGCCCCCACCGGGATAAATCCGACAGTTTAACAGATCCCCACTTTTCACTCGCAAATCCGTTTTGGTTCTGTCATGCCAAAACATACTCAAGTGTTCACTTTACTTAAATGTGCAAGAGAATAAAACTAGATTCAGGTGTCAAGTATTTTGATAATCAACCCGCATAAATTCTACGTTTTAAAGCTCCCACTAGTTTATCGGTTCCAAATACCGTCTAACTAGCAACACTTTGTTCGAATGGTTTGAGAGATCATAATAAAGCTCCCACTAGTTTATCGGTTCCAAATATCGTCTAACTAGCAACACTTTGTATTTATGATTTTTCAAAGATCAGAAAATCCCCAGAACTAAACTCCCACTAGTTTATCAGTTCCAAATACTGTCTAACTAGCAATGCTTTGTTCATGATGTTTCAAAGATTATAAAATCTCCAGAACTAAGCTCCCACTAGTTTATCAGTTCCAAATACTGTCTAACTAGTAACGCTTTATTCTTGTTTTTCCAATGAGTGAAAAAACTCTTGTGCAATCCATTACACATTTCTAATGATTCAGAAAAACAACAAATCATAAGACTAAGGCTCCCACTAGTTTATCGGTTCCAAATACCGTCTAACTAGCAACGCCTTATGTATATGATTTTCCAATTTTTCAATTTAGAAATTTGTTGTGTAATTACACTTTTAAAATTCACTAAATGAATTTTATCTGATAGTCTTATGACATCTTTTGTAAACTAGGTATGGTCGTCTCTCGTTCAACACGAGTGACACCCGTGACATACATATACTATGTCACTTAAGTTTTTAAAGGCTTAAGAGAATAAATCTTGAAAAATTAACTGCATTGTTTGATAATTATAACGTACTTGTTACTTTTCACATTTTTAATGAAGTCCTATTACTAACAGTTTAGTAACCTAGAGATTTAGTTGTAAATAAAATGACAGAAAGTTAAATTCAAAAATTAATTTTCACTACTAGATTTATTTTAGGAATAATAAACTATATAAAAAAAAGTTTATCCTACCATTCCAAGGATTTAACTCGCGCAAGATCTTGTCGAGAGAGGTTGATATCAGCATTATGACGGTTAAACTGAGACAATCTCTCTCAATGATTGAGCTTCAAGAATCGAACATCTCACGGGAATCAAACATCCCGGACCTTAATCATTGATTGCCTTCCTTTTTCTAGCCTAGATATTTCAAAAATATCCATAAAGAGTGTGACCTACTATATCAGATCTTAGAGTACGCCCCGAGTATGCCTACGAGGGGCAGGTCAGTGACCCGGCGAGTACCCGATATCCTATCCTTTCGGAGACCAAGCCTTGAATTTTGATAGCGGTGAACACCATCCGAAGGGGGCCGAAATCAAAGCGGCACGAGGTGTCACCATTCTCTCACGTGCTTGCATCTATAGTAGTGGCCGTGGGGTTGGCTGTCGCCTTCCCCACTCCCACTCAATAATTTGAAAAAGTGGTGGGTTTACTAATTACGGTTTCGACCTTGACAATAAGAAACAATAAATCAAAGTACTCCGAATAGGGTCGGTTATGTAGGCAAGCCTATGCCGTCTTATTCGTTGGAACATATGTGATGATTCAGGCCAATCCACAAGAGAAGCCCGTTTAGCCCGAGGGCTTATCGGCTATGCTAAGTCTTGTCGAACTCGTTGTAACGTACATCACACGTGGAGGGGAGTCGATTGAGCCGAAGCTCGCTTGAACTCGCCCAACCATGGTTAGACCATTTCCGAACCCATGTACTAAGATTCTCCGATTTCTAAATTGTCACCCAAAGCGTAATCTCGCTTTTTTCATTTAAGGTGGGTTCACTGAGAAGCCATCACCGAAAATCTCAACGATTTATCCAAGTGGGATTCACCGAGAATCCATCACTAAAATCGTAACGATTGACAAAACCCGGGTCCTCGGTTTTTATAATTAGCTACTTATTATTTAACTACCACATATTAAATTAATAAGCATTCATACTAATTATTCGAGTTATACACGTCTATTTATATGACCTAATATTATATATATATTGTATTTATATGAACAATGAATGCATTACCTTAGGTCAAAATTTCGTGAGGCCCTTAAATTCATTGATTTTCGGGGGGGCTCCGGGCCATGGCCCCCTTGGCCCCCCCACAGGGGCGCCCCTGCTCCCAGCAACACCAGGTGGATGGTGTTTCCCGCCGCCGGACCTCCTTGATATGCTACCGGAATAATCCCGAAGATTATCCCAACTCGAAACCCTAGTATTATAGCCGAAAATTCCAAGCTATAATACTCTCAAAAATGGCGTGAATTATGAATGTCAAAAGGCTTGGGAGAACTCTCTTTATATAGGAGAGTAATCCTTGTCCTCCAAGGATTTAATAATTAAGAGATAATCCTTATTCCAAATAAAAGATAAATAAAATAATTATCCAAAACAAATTAGGATAAATCATATTATTATCTAATATTCCATAAATTATCAATTAACAAATAAAATAAAAATCACACATTAAATAATTATCCAAGAAAACTAATTCCTTGACAATTATTTAATCATATTATTATCTAATATTCTATGAATTATCTAATTCCTTGACAAATTAGGATAAATCATATTATTATCTAATATTCCATGAATTATCAATTAATAAATAAAAGATAAATCACACATTAAATAATTATTCAAATGGAGCCACCTTTTATTAAAAAGGTCCACACGCATTTTTCACTACACCTTGGGCCGAGTCCACGAAAAATTTATTTTCCATATATTTAATTATCTAGTCCAACTAAAAAATTAATCAACATATCAAATTAAATAGCCCAATGCACTATTTAATTATAATTGAGGTGAAATGACGAGAAAACTAATTATGCAATTTTGGGAGATACGTCGTAACCAATGGACCCATATTCAAGTAAATTACAATAAATTAAATAAAATTATTCATCGACGAGAATAATTATATCCAACCTATTAATTTCGGGATTACACCACCATAAACCCAAATCGAACTTTATCGAATATAGATAACTTACACTCAATTTATGAGTCGAAAGCGCCCATCGATATAATCATTACATACGGATAAATCCTCCATAGATCGTTTCACTTCGATTCGGGATATTTCCGTAAACCCTTCTCGAAACATATTATCCTTATTTACCATTAACCCCTAATGATCAATTAGTTCATAACCAATATAATATGAACTCGGCCGATCGATCAGTTTCTAGGGTTAACAAATAAGGGAACTGTCTGTCTACTTCCCGAGAGAAGGAATGGATTCCATATCTGTGATAACACAGACTATTCACTCATTCTAGAATAGAGCCAACGAGAAGTGTTGGACCACATACTACGAAGTGATCCTTACTAACACATCAAACTCTACCCCAGTCTAAGAAGTCGTCTATGATCACCTCAGGATTAAGATTAATCCATATATGATCATCTTGTGATTCGATGAGACTTCTCGATTACGGAATTATATCGAGAACTCAAATCAAATCGGTCCAGCCCTATATGATTATCATCATATATAAATACCCTATTAGGTACCCTATTACTGACAGTCCGGATAAGACTGTCACATCTAAAGTGTTGTGGGCGCATTATTAGCATATTAATCATGAGACCCGTACTCAAATTAATCAACGCTACGGACTAATTTAATTTCAAGTACATCTCACTAACTCAATCCTCTTGTGTATAGTCATACAGTGAGTTATATGATCACATAAACGAGGTACTTAGGGTTTTTAGTAGTGTCTTAATTATAAGCATACATGCATATAATAAGATGAATTATTAATTCTGTCCTAAAACAATTAGATAATTGTCTTTCGGACACTACACCTAACAGTTAAGCTCTCTGCTCAACAATGAAGGGAACACAAGTCTTTGGAAACATGCATGTACTATATACATAAACAAATTTTCAGTGATTTCAAAACTAGCATTATTGTGGAGGAAAGGAAGAATGTAAATGAGTTGATGATATGTTTAGCTTTCCCTTTTGATGATATGTTTAGCTTTATTGTTAAGAAATTGCCGTGCGTATTTAATGAATTCACTCAACCCTTTATCAAATTCTGGTTTCATTCTGTCAATATACAACCATGACTTGTCTTGTTCCATTTGAAATCACCGATACACAATAACTTGACAAACCACAATAACTTAAGTTAGTATCTCACTTAAGGCACAAGAAAAGTTAATACCATTATATAATTAAAGCACTACTATTATATAATTTTTAAATTCAAGTATATTTGAATGAACTTACTAAAAGAATATTAGATTTATAGCATCATTCATTATCACTTGCATAGTTTGGTGGGATCGAGTCGTATATATCATCATCCACACGGTTATTATCAACATCGCAATCCGTTGAAGCATACTCGTTACTACATCCTTTTCATTTTGATCAAGATCATTTTCATTGTTTTGATCAACATGTGTTTCTACATCATTTGCAGTCATGTATAACGGTTCCATCGGTGGCGGTTCAACAACAAGTTGGAAATTTCCGTGGGTTGTTTCGTGGCCGATTACCAAATCATGAACAACTAAACCAAAGATTAATATATGGTGCGTCTACGATATGACGGTGTTGAAAATGCTCAACAAATTTCCAGTCACATCCGTTATACAAATCATCTATGTAGAACACTTGTTCTGCTTGTGAAGCAAGAATGAATGGCTTCTCTTCGTACCAGGTGTTTGTAGTGCGTATACTTATTCTATTCTTGTATACACAGACACCCTTCTTAGCTGGACTAGTACCGAACCATGTACATTTGAAAAGAACAACAGTGTTATCATTTGGATAGCTTACGACATATATGTCTTTTAAGACTCCATACCATGTAGTGCCTTCGGTCCCTTTGACAGCAACCCCACTGTTTTGAGTTGTGTGTGTGCGATCCCGTTTTTGTGCATTGAATTTGACACCGTTCATCACACAACTCTGATAGGATTTGACCGTTGAAAAAGATCCGGTGGAAAGTGCTAACAATTGGTCATTCAAGTTTGATGGGTTATGTTTACTCATTACAATCATCTGCATAATGTACCATACATAAGTATTAATATAACGCTCATAAAAGTGCAGAATAAGTGTATCAAGCTTTATTTTGTACCTTCGAATTAAACAATTCAGAAAATTCTTGACGGTGCATTTTGTCCAGGTTCTATTTCGTGCAATAACTTGACAGTTTTGTACGATGTTCACTACTCCATGTGTAGAAGACTAGTTAGCTTTAATGGAATAATAAAAAACAAAAGAAATAAGTTTGGATTTCTCACTTACATGAGGTATTCATCGATCTCATGGCAGTTTTGCAAGACATACCACTGAACCTTCTCTCTCAAAGTAGTATTGAATGTCAAGCATTTCATCGATCTCATTGATCGAAAAGGAGTCTTGAATATCGATATACGATTCTTGATTGTATCTTCGTTCTCAACCCAATTCCTTTCGGGCCTATTGAACTTTGTTTCATTTCCCGAAAAATACAACGAGCAAAACATCAAGGTCTCGTTAGCCACGTATGCCTCGTGATGGATCCTCCGCCTGGCCCAATTTCAAATACACCTCTTTAACTTACCTAGAAAACGTTCAATCGGATACATCCATCTCAAATGAACAGGTCCACCCCTAATCACTTCTTCAGGCAAGTGCATTATCACATGTATCAAAATATCAAACAATGCCGGTGGGAATATCGTTTCTAGTTTACACAAGATTTCCAAAACCTTCTCTTTTGCATTCTCTAAATCACTAACCCTCAACGTGCGCGCGCAAATCAATCTAAAAAAATCGCTTAAATCAATGATAGTATCAGAAATTTCTTTTTTGAAGAATTTTCGTAGCCCAACAGGTAAAAGTCTCTGGAGTATGATATGAAAATCATGAGATTTTAGCCAGCTAAATATGTCTTTACCAGTCAAATTCTTTTGTAGGTTTCCTGCAAAACCATCGGGAAACCGAACATTTGTTAAGAAATCGTAGAATTTTGTCCGATCTCCTGGTGCCAACATGAACAAAGCACGTGGTTTTAAGGTCTTATTGCCTTGTTTAATCACATGTAGTTCCTTTCTCACTTTCATGTTTTCTAGATCCTTACGTGCCTTGATAGTGTCTTTGGTCTTACCATCAATATTCAATACCGTAGACAATAAGCTATCACACACCTTCCTGTCAATGTGCATAACATCTAGATTGTACTTGAGTTTTTTCGGAATCCAATAAGGCAATCGATTTAGTATGGTGTCTTTCGTCCAACTCAAACAAGATTCTGGACGCTTATAACTTTTACCACCGTACTCTTTGTGTTTCCCCGGCAAACATTAGGGTAGGTTACTAATTTGTTGAAGAATTTCCTCCATGGTTTTCTCAACTGGAGGGCTTAATGTTTTGATTTTACCGTTAAACCCCTTATTCTTTCGCATCGGGTGGTCCGCCAACAGCCATCTACGATGTCCGACATATCCAGTCTTACTCTCTAACCGTACCGAATGTGTTTTGTCATTGCAAGTTAGACATGCTTTATATCCTTGACCAGTCCAACCTAAGAGATAACTATGAGCGGGAAAATCGTTCACCGTAAACATAACTGCAACTCGCATTCTGAAGGTAGTATTTGTAGCAGCATCAAGCACAACTACCCTTTGCGACCACAATTCTTCCAACTCATCAATCAATGGCCTCAAATAAACGTCTGAGTCCTTGCCTGGGGAGTTTGGTCCTGGGATAAGTAAGCACATGTGATTATACAGTTCATTGTTGCAAACCCATGGTGCTGGATTCAACACTTGTGTTAGAACAGGCCACATGCTGTATGTTTGACTCGAATTACCAAATGGGCAAAAACCATCTGTAGCCAGACTGAAACGTATATTTCTAGGTTTGATAGCGAAGTCAGGGTGGTGCTCGTCGAATTCTTTCCATTCTTTACCATGGTTGGATGCCTCATCACATCCTCATTCGTAGAATGCCCCGTCTTATGCCATGTCATTGCCTGAGCTATGTGATGGGAAGCATACAAACGCCTCAAACAATGCTTTAACGGAAAATAACGTAGCACTTTCTGTGCTACCTTTTTTTCCCTTTAGACTCCTTATAATGGCTCGTTTTTCACACTGGACATGATTGTAAGTCAGCATTCTCCTTATAGTAAATGCAACAGTCGTACATGCAAGCATCGATCTTTTCATTCCCCAGACCCAATTTGTTCAGAAGAGTTTTTGCCTTGTAGAATGAATCGGGTAAATTTGACCCTTCCGGAAAAACTTCTTTCAGTTTCGCTAAAAGAACGTCGAAGCTTTCATTTGGCCACTTATACAACACTTTTATATGCATTAAATCCGCTAAGAACTTCAAGGCGGATGAGCTTTTGCATCCCGGATAAACATGTTCGTGCAATTCAGAGAGGAGTTCATCAATGTTGTCCTCCTCCTCTGTCTGTAAAACTTCTTCTTCTGGGGCTCTACCAAGGAAATCATTTATAACTGGAGCCATTTCGTCTTCGGATTCAACTACCAATTGAGTTGTTCGTGCACGTTTACGGGATACACCGTCTTCACCGTGGTGAAACCATGTTGTATACCCAGCTGCCCATCCCCAAATGAAACAGTGATCATACACGTCCTCCAAAGTTTCGAAACAGATGTTGAAACACTTTTTGCATGGGCAACGAATCTTACCTTCATTGTTAAGAATTTGCCATGCGTATTTAAAGAATTCACTCCACCATTTATCAAACTCGGGTTTCATTCTGTCAATATACAACCATGACTTGTCTTGTTCCATTTGAAATCACTGATACACAATAACTTGACATACCACAATAACTTAAGTTAGTATCTCAATTAAGGCACAAGAAAATGTTATTAGTGTTAGGTGTTAAGTTTTTCATTAAAAACTAATATAGTATACTTAGTTTCATTAGTATACTTTTTTTATTAATCGCTTAATATAGTATACTTTTTTTCATTAAAAACTAGTACTATTTCATTGAACACATTGATTACACTTTCACACGAAGACATAAAACTAAGTCTTTAACACTTACCACTCCTAGTTCTTCAATGTTAGTTCATTTTCTAATTTTGATTTATAACAAATTAGCACAAGAACACCTTCAATGCTAGACTTTCTTCGTCACGTTCAATCACATACATACATAACGGTTTTCCAACACTTTTCCAAAACCAATACATGCTAGAAAAAAACTAGTTTATATTCTTCATCATCATGCTAGACATATCATCATGTTTTTCAACACTTTTCCAACACATACATGGCCAAGATTCATACACTACTTAATACACTACTACTTGACGAAATAAAATTTCAAGTCAACCACACACATATACTAGTCAATCACACGCTTTATACACTAACATTGTGAAGTAAATCAACTATATAGTACATCTACTACCAAAAAAGCAAGCCTTAGTTTCATAACTCTTGTGGGCTATAGTTTCATAACTCTAAGTAGCTTTTTTTTCAAACAAGTTTCATACTACACTCACTACATACCATTCACCATTCACCATTCACCATTCACTACACACACACACACAATACAAAATTATCACACGCACACACACACACACACACACACACACACACACACACAATACTACCCTTTATCCATAAAAAAACACTACTATCCCTTTATCCATCATAAACACTACTATCCCTCATTTCAACACACACACACACTACTATCCCTTTATCCATCAAAAACAACAAACTTACTACTACGTAATACTACCTCGTTTTCTTTATTTTTAGTTTCTGCATAGGCCGTAGTCACTGTAGGGTTGTCCTCTCAACTCTTTCGGCTGAGCCTCGCCGTAATTTATTTTTATTTATTTTATTTTTAGGATTGCATATCATGTAGGCTGCATTGTAGTATATTTTCATGTAGTTGCACCTAGCCTACTGTTGTGTAATGTTCCATGTATATGTATTCCATCGTTATATGAGCTTAAATTTGAAATATCTCTATATCTCCTTTTCCATATGCTTTATATATGTAATCTTTTCTTTTTCCCGTAGACTCTTTTGCACCGATCAAGTCTGCAGGATATTTTTGATAGCTATTGTGCACTTTCACGATGAATTCAGTTTACCTGTGATGCTCCACAGTCTACTGAGCTATGCAGCAATTTTGGTTTTTACCGATTTTTCCGGAATTGCCAGCATCCAATCAGCTAAGTTCTCTAATTTATTATTTCTGCACAACTTGAGGACAAGTTGCAATCTAAGTGTGGGGAGAGGATGGTTTATATGTATCTATGAGTCGTTTGCTCAATTTCATTATATTTCTATGAAAAGTGCTTAATTTTAAATTTTTGTTTTGTCCGAGTGAGCATTGCATGTCTTTGTTCGATGTTTATAATCATTGGTGCATTATTTTGCATATTTAGTAAATTTAGTTGTTTCACCCGACACTATTTTTCACGTGCCATAGTAGATGATGAGCTAAATGTTGAAAGCCTACCCCATTTTAGTTGGAGATTTTTGATGATTATAGCATGTTTCTTTGCTTATGTACAATTCTTGAAAAGTTTAGTAGTTTATATTCTAGGATTGAAGTATGACATCCGTGAATATCTGTAAGTTTGAATGTGATAAGTGAAACGTGATTAAGTCTTTGCAATAGTAATAAATTGTTTACTTGAGGTGTTATGCTCATTGGTCGGTGTTACTAGAAAATAATCTTTACCTTGCGCCAAATGTAAATCTCTAAATGATTAAATGTGTGTCGGAAGTGGTTTATGATTTGAGTACGGTAGGGTATACCACGTATGTCCTATTCCACCATGATGACCCGAAGCTCACTTACAGTTAGAAAAAGTCGCCTTATGATTGGAGTAAGGTAGGGATCATCTTGAAATGTCCTATTACGCTATGAGGCAAAAGCTTATTACGATGTGTGTTAGAAAATGTGAAAAAAAGTGAAAATATTGAAATATATTAGTATGAATAAGTAAGGACTTAGTTATCGTTAATCTTATACCCAGTATAAATCAAGGATATGTTGTAGGGATTATCCTCTCGAGTTTGTCGGAAATGTTTTAGATATTCTCTCTTGTTTCTTTTTGGGATATGTATGTTTTGTAAAGTGTCCATTATAGTTTTTGAATATTTCTAACTTAGATGGGAAACCGGGCTAGTTTTGGTTTGAATAACTTTCAAATTGTGGAACTTAGTGGAAGTTTATTATGGCTATGCACACATTACACGGGTGAACTTCTAAGTTATTGAATATACTTTATATTTGTATAGATGTTTATTTGTCTCGAGCCTGACTTTGTTCTGTTTTGCTCGGGACGAGCAAAAGCTAAGTGTGGGGGAGTTGTTAAGGGTGATTTTATACGTTTTATAAGGATATATTTTATATCAATTTCCCCCATATTTGGATGTTTTTCATAGAAATCGAGCTTTATATTGAAATATTGAGTAAATGGTGTTTTTAATAGTTAAATATGAAAACGTATCGATTTATATGCTTATTTGGTGATTTTATGTTGTTTTGGAATCGTGTTACGTTTTGGTATGTTTTTCGATGTGTGTAGATACATATCTTTGATTTGGAAGAGGCTAAAGTCGAATTTGAAGTGTTGATGAAGAGATAGAGATGATACAAGATGGATAAAGATGGAAGAATCAAGATAATTATCAAGGAATCGAAGTCAAACAAAGCCGACGGGCGGCGTTCATCTGTTGCAGACAGCGTCCAAGGCGAGCAGGCGTTTGATGAAGTGAAGCGGCATCAGGAGTCGAAACTAATCTGAGAGAGTTCAGACGTTGGCTAAACTAGCGTCGATATCCGTCCAAGCATTCGGACGGCGTCCGACATAGCAAGCGGCGTCCACCGCCGTTTTTCTTTGAAACCGACTTAGGTTATTGTAGCGGCCGCCTCATTTTCTATTTAAAGATCAATGTTTCAAACCCTAAAATATACACAATTTCTCTTCACATCAAAAGCGTAGCGTTGGCCGACTTTGGAGATTTGAAGGCGGTCACCGAGCCTTGTGCTCGGTGAACGAGGTTAGATTAGGAGTAGTTTAGATGATTTTCGTTTTTCGTTCTTGGATCAATTCATGTATGAGACTATGTGAGTTCTTCTTGATTTATTCAATTCAGTTTTTTTCTTCATGAGTTTAGTTCTTTTTGTATCTTTTCTATGTGCTTATGATGCCATGAGAATAGATTGGAAGATTTGTTTTCTATTGATGTTTATAATACGGAAGTTGCATAAGCGTTAGATCACCATAGAAAGATAGGATTTTTAATCGTTAATGATGACAAGTTAATCGATTAATTATCTAGGTTGTTAGATTCTAAAATACGAGAGTTAACCTGAATCTACACCGAGTGTTGTATGGAAATCAGTTTCAACTTACGAGAGAGTAGAGATTGATAAATTGGATTTACTAAGGAATTAGGAATCCGTAGCTTGAGAATAAATTCACTAAGGAATTAGGGGTTTATGTCTCGTGAAAAGGTGAAACCACAAATCGAATTAGAATCATGAGATTAACTAGGATTGAGATCACATAGGTTTGTATATTGGTTGTTTGATCCCATGTCTTTAGTTTAGATTGTTTTATTTTGTTTTCTAGGTTAGATTTATTTGATTTGTTCTTTGTTTTTTATGTCTCTTTCTTTCGTTTATTTCGTTTAAGAGTAACAATTTAGGAGATTAGTGAAATTAGATTCAACATCCCTTTTCCCTGTGGATCGACCTTGTACTTACCCTACTATGCTATCAACTACCCGATATTTGGTCGGTTAGGAGGTAGTTTTGCATGTTAAGTATAGGTTTATAAATTTTCTTTTGTTTTAATGATGCAAAATCTCCCCAACAAAAGTGGCGCCGTTGCCGGGGAGATTTTGCATCATTAAAACAAAAGAAAATTTATAAACCTATACTTAACATGCAAAACTACCTCCTAAACCGACCAAATATCGGGTAGTTGATAGCATAGTAGGTAAGTAATGTGGTCGATCCACAGGGAAAAGGGATGTTGAATCTAATTTCACTAATCTCCTAAATTGTTACTCTTAAACGAAATAAACGAAAGAAAGAGACATAAAAAACAAAGAACAAATCAAATAAATCTAACCTAGAAAACAAAATAAAACAATCTAAACTAAAGACATGGGATCAAACAACCAATATACAAACCTATGTGATCTCAATCCTAGTTAATCTCATGATTCTAATTCGATTTGTGGTTTCACCTTTTCACGAGACATAAACCCCAATTCCTTAGCTTAATTTATTCTCAAGCTACTGATTCCTAATTCCTTAGTAAATCCAATTTATCAATCTCTACTCTCGTAAGTTGAAACTCGATTTCCATACAACACTCGTGTAGATTCAGTTAACTCTCGTATATTAGAATCTAACAACCTAGATAATTAATCGATTAACTTGTCATCATTAACGATTAAAAATCCTATCTTTCTATGGTGATCTAACGTTTATGCAACTTCCGTATTATAAACATCAATAGAAAACAAATCTTCCAATCTATTCTCATATGGCATCATAAACACATAGAAAAGATACAAAAAGAACTAAACTCATGAAGAAAAAACTGAATTGAATAAATCAAGAAGAACTCACATAGTCTCATACATGAATTGATCCAAGAACGAAAACGAAAAGCATCTAAACTACTCCTAATCTAACCTCGGTTCACCCGAGCACAAGGCTCGGGTGACCGGCCTTCAAATCTCCAAAGTCGGCTGCTGCCCTCGCTTTTGATGTGAAGAGAAATTGTGTATATTTTAGGGTTTGGGGCTGCTGCTCTTTAAATAGAAAACAGAGGCGGCCGCACTGATAACCTAAGTCGGTTTTAGCAAAACGGCGTGGACGCCCGATTTGCTATGTCGGACGCCGTCCGGAATGCTTGGACGGATATCGACGCTAGTTTAGCCAACGTCTGAACTCTCTGTATTAGTTCGACTCGACACCGATTCACTTCATCAAACGCCTGTTCGCCTTGACGCCGTCTGCTCAGGATGAACGCCGTCTCGCCTTTGCCGACTTCGATTCCTTGATAATTATCTTGATTCTTCCATCTTTATCCATCTTGTATCATCTCTATCTCTTCATCAACACTTCAAATTCGACTTTAGCCTCTTCCAAATCAAAGATATGTATCCACACACATCGAAAAACATACCAAAACGTAACACGATTCCAAAACAACATAAAATCATCAAATAAGCATATAAATTGATACGTTTTCATATTTAACTATTAAAAACACCATTTACTCAATATTTCAATATAAAGCTCGATTTCTATGAAAAACATCCAAATATGGGGGAAATTGATATAAAATATATCCTTATAAAACGTATAAAATCACCCTTAACAATTATCACTACACTACTCACTACACACCATTCACTACACTACTCACTACACTACTCACTACACACCATTCTTTTCTTTGCAGCCACTGAATGCACACATTCTTACAATAATGAAACTTATTCGAGATCAGTAATGAAACAAAGTGTGAGCCATATCAATAGTGAAACTAATTTGGATTTTAATTAAGACAAGGAATTATCATATGGTAACGCATATCAATAATAATAAAAAAACTAAATTTTGTAAAAGAAAGAAATGGATGGACATACCTGCTGTTGTGTTGCTGTGGTGGTCGGCGATTGGTGATCCAACAAATGAGGAGATTAGGGAGGAGAGTGCTGCTGCTGGCCGGAGGTGACACCCGAAGTTCGGAGACTCCGCCGCTCTCTCTTCTATGCTGCGTGAGAGAAGAAGAGCAGAGAAGAGTTCGTGTGCTGCCTTCCCACCTTTGTGGTTGCTGCAGTGCTGCCGTGCAAGGAGGAGGTGCAAGGAGGAGGGGTGCCGCCGCTTTGCCCGCTGCTATTTAGTGTAGATATGATAAATTAAGCACCTGGAACGGAGGAGGGAGGGTGTTTCGTTAACATTTCCCAAACTGGCAGGTTTCAATCGGGTTGGGGCGGGTAATTAGGGTTTAATTGCAGAAAAAATGGTGAGAGGAGAAGAAAAATGGAGGAGGAAGAAGAAAGGGGGTTCGGGCAGATTTTATTAGGTTATAATGTTTTTTGGGACGACGTCTCTTTTTTGGGACGACATTGTCGTCCCATTAAAATTATTAAAATTATTAAATATTGAGATAACTAACGATCATCGGGTTTGAAATCTCAATCGACTAATTAACGAGCCCCGGGTTTGAAATCACTACTCAATATAATTATATAAATTACATATTATATAAATTATTAAAATTATATAAAAAGGCTTGAAATCGCTTAATCGATATCGGATCTCGGGATTGAGATCAATCGCTCATTAATGAACCCCGAGATTCAAATCAATCGCTCGATAACGAACCGATGATCTATAGTAGAGAGTACAATCAGAATGATCTATAAAGAATGGATCTCGGGATTGAGATCAATCGCTCAATGACAAACCCCGAGATTCAAATCAATCGCTCGATAACGATCTATAGTAGATAGTACTATTAGAATGATCTGTAAGGAAAGATATCGGTTTGAAATCACTTAATCGATAACGGATGTCGGGATTGAGATCAATCGCTCGGTGAATAAACCCCGAGGTTCAAATCAATCGCTCGATAATGAACCATGGTCTATAGTAGAGAGTACTATCAGAATGATCTGTAAGGAAATATATCGGTTTGAAATCGCTTAATCGATAACGGATGTCGGGATTGAGATCAATCGCTCGGTGAATAAACCCTGAGATTCAAGTCAATCGCTCGATAATGAACTTACGATCTATAGTAGAGAGTACTATCAGAATGATCTGTAAGGAAAGATATCGGTTTGAAATCGCTTAATCGATAATGGATCTCCGGGTTGAGATCAATCGCTCGGTGAATAAACCCCGAGATTCAAATCAATCGCTCGATAACGAACTGACAATCCATAGTAGAGAGTTCTATCAGAATGATCTGTAAGGAAAGATATCGGTTTGAAATCGCTTAATCGATAACGGATCTCGGGATTGAGATTAATTGCTCGGTGAATAAACCTTAAGATCCAAATCAATCGCTCGATAATGAACTGACGATCTATAGTAGAGAGTACTATCAATATGATCTGTAAGGAAAAATATCGGTTTGAAATCGCTTAATCGATAACGGATGTCGGGATTGAGATCAATCGCTCGGTGACAAACCCTGAGATTCAAGTCAATCGCTCGATAACGAATTGACGATCTATAGTAGAGAGTACTATCAGAATGATCTGTAAGGAAAGATATCGGTTTGATATCGCTTAATCGATAATGGATCTCGGGATTGAGATCAATCGCTTGGTGACAAACCCCGAGATTCAAATCAATCGCTCGATAACGAACTAACAATCTAAAGTAGATAGTACTATCAGAATGATCTGTAAGGAAATATATCGGTTTGATATCGCTTAATCGATAATGGATCTTGGGATTGAGATCAATCGCTTGGTGACAAACCCCGAGATTCAAATCAATCGCTCGGTAACGAACTGTCGATCTATAGTAGATAGTACTCTCAGAATGATCTGTAAGGAAAGTATCGATTTGATATCGCTTAATCGATAACGGATCTCGGGATTGAGATCAATCACTCGGTGACAAACCCCGAGATTCAAATCAATCACTCGCTAACGAACTAACGATCTATAGTATAAAGTACTATCACATTGATTTACAAAGAAAGATATCGGCTTGAAATCGCTTAATTGATATCGGATCTCAGGATTGAGATCAATCGCTGATTAACGAACCCCGAGATTCAAATCAATCCCTCGATAACGAACTGACAATTTATAGTAGAGAGTATTATCAGAATCACCTGTATTATCGTTCGATAAAGAAATTTTTATAAAAAATAATGTATTTTATATTTTAACGCAATGTTTATTTGAATATGTATATTAAAAAAATTGTTTTTATTTAATGAAAAACTGAATCTTATTATTAACATAACGTTTTATATTTTAAAAAAAATTAATTTCCTTTCAAGGGACGACATTTGTCGTCCCTACAAACCCAAATTTTATGATTTCTTTTATATAACATATTATTTTCTGAAAAATGTTTAATGGGACGACAATGTCGTCCCTTTAAATAGTCCTGTCCACGGGAAATCCAAGCTGGGACGGCGGGGTTAATATTTTATTTATTGGGACGATATTGTCGTCCCTTTAAAGTTTTCCCCAAAAAAATTCACCAAAAAATTTGACTATTTTTGAATACATTTAATGGGACGACTTTGTCGTCACAATAAAGATATTTAAAGGGACGACGTTGTCGTCCATTTAAAGTTTGTCCCTTCAGCTTGCAATTCTTGTAGTGCTCCTTGAGTTGGAAGTGGAATTGAAACTGCTGAAGAGTGCACCGGAGTGATAAATCATTTTCATGGGTGAGGTGTGGGAAAAGAAAAAAAAAAGGTTTTTACTTTATACAAATATTACTATCAACATGATCTCCTTTCATAAAAGATTCATTAGTATTTTATGCAAATATTACTATCTACCTAATCTCCTTTCATAAAGAGTCATTACTACATAGTCATCAAAAAAGAAGTGACTGTGCAGCAGGTGTCAACAGTGACAGTGAGTCAATTTATATACATATGTACTACTTGTCATTTTTCCATTTATTATAAATTAAGATGAATGTTTATAACAAAACAAAATTGTTTAGTGGAATACAAATTCAACTTTAATGCCTTCTTCTTGCTGCTTTATTTCTGAAGGTAGATTATTTAATCTTGAAAAGAAAAACATTTTTTTCAGGGTTTTATTAAATGGTGTTTAAAAAGCTTGCGATGATTTGATGGTTTATTAGTACATAAGTAGATAATGGATATTACTTGTCTATTTTCATTATTTCCTCACGGCTGCGGCCTTTTTATTTATTTATTTTCTTTTTTTTTTTTTTGGCTTTCCTTTTTCCAGATGTTTGCCAGTATGCTTTTTTCCTTCCCGTATTGGTTATAAGACTTAAGACACATCAAGTTCTCTAACCTATAGACAAAGCTTTTCTTTTTCTTAATTAATTAATGCAGAGTGCGATTACTTTTTTAGCAAGCACTTTTTTTTTCTTTCGAGCACTGATAAACAGAAGAGTAAATCCACCGACACAACTATTTAAACAAAACAAATATCATAATTTGACGTATCAACGAGACCATTCATAATATGGTAGTGGACCTTTGTTAAACTAATGTCACTAACGATACCGGATATCATCACCAAATGATGTGGGTTTAAAAACGAGTAAATGAAATTCATGAGGGTAATGCAACTCTGGCAATTTGGCGGTTTGTTGATAGAAAATGGATGTGCCAACAATGACTCCCTGCATACCCATAATAATGGGATCAAGCCAACATGTAGTTCTTGTAATATTCTGATTTTTTCAAAATGGGTAAAAGAGTAGTTTCACACAAAAATCAAAATATTATGTTTTAATTTTTGGATTAAGTTAAAAAAAGAGAAGTTATTATTACTCGGAGTTATTTTAGAAAAATAAAACTTCACAGTAATAAGGGAAGTTGACAGAAAGCAAATCAACGGAAAGTTTGAACTTCTGACTTCAGAGAAAGAAAGAGGAAGAAGAGAATCTTCCAAGCATCTCACAAAGTTCTTACTGGAATTCAGATTAGAGTGGAGCATCGTAATTAGTGTAAAGAAGGCTTCGTTTTAATATCAACAAATTGGAGTATTGAAAATGTATGGTTTTTGCCCTAATTCAGGAATCTTGGTGTTTTGATCAAGTTCTTGAATTAGAAGTCGTTCAGTTCGTAGTTCTACTTGTTTAGATCATTGATCATAAGTTAATCTTAGATTAGATTGTGTTTTCTTAGGTTTTGGTGAAGGTTTCATTGTTTTGCTTCTGAGTTTTTATTGCTTTGTCTTGGAATTAAGGTAAGAGGGTTTTCATGTTGAACAAATCTTGTTTTATGATGTTTAGGAGAAGTAATTGTGGTTCCAATTGTTGTACAATTCATGTTTATGATTGCTTATTGTTTTGTAGAATCATATAGCAAATTTTGTTGATGGTTTTCCGCTGTTTTGGGGTGTAAAAGCTTGGAAATTGGGTTGAGAAATGCTGGAAATTTCACAGGAGTGAAAAATCGTCCAGGAAGGCATTCTTCCGTGATAAGTGCACGTCTATGGTGTTGACAGGCGTGGGCCTGTGATTTCTTGGGCGCGGGCCTATGGTCATAGAGTGTTGTTTTGCCCTTTCAGTGTATTTTCGAGTTTTGGAAGTTGGGATTAGTTCCTAACCTTCTTATAATTATAAAAACAACTTAAATGAACATGACAAAGCCATGAATAAGCTTCTGATGCGTTTAATTCCGGCACCGGATGAAATCTTGAAAAGATGTAGTTCAGGACCGTTGGAAGATTAGAATTGACCTTGTGCTTTGATGAGTTAGTATTCATCAACATCTGTGTATGTGTTAGGCTTCATTAAAGTCTAGATGTCTACGATGATGCCGTAAAGATTTTAAGTGAGCTTTTCTTGAAATCACTCAGGGTGCTAGTTAATGATTAACAACCCACATACTTTTCTGGTTAAAAACATAAACATCATGTAATTCTTGGTGAGGAACGGTGAAATATCGCGACGTGTTGTATGGTCAGGAAAAGTGGATGAAACTTCGCCGATCACATTGTTGATCAGTAAAAATGGATAGATCCGCCTAAAATACACACTAACGGGACTAGCCCAGGACCGCTAGAGTGACTCTCTAGTGGGATGCACCCCAGATGAGTGCTTGGTGCTCCTAGAAGCGTAGTGCCCTTTAATTCTTGGTGAAATAAAGATAAGCTACTCTAGAAACAATTAGGAATATCAAAGGACATGAAGTGACATTTAGAAGTTGTGTCAATTACATAAAGATAACCTTTAATAATAATGTCTTTACTATCCTGGTATTATAAACTAATTGTTCAATAGTTTCTACCTCTTGCTAAGTACTCAATGTAATTATCCCTTTGCATGTTTGTATGATTTCGCTTCCGAGAAGACTTGCAGAATGATCTTGAATTTGATGATGTTGAGTGAGCTTAGCTACTTGGAAAACTTATCATATTTCTTTATGTTTGTTGTACTGTTTGAGACTATGCGATAACACTCTATTTAGTACTATAGACTTTATCTATATTTACCTTGAATTATGCTCAATCGATGAGAGATAATCTAATTATTGTGCGAAATACATATTAACTGCTTAGTCTGTGTTCCCTGGTTGTCAATTCTGCACTTACATGATTATCCCTTGGATTTGGTAATGTTTTGTCTCGTTTTACGTTCTTTTCAGGTGTGCCATATTCCGGGAGCAATGAGAGAGGGAAACTGGGATGAAAGATTTAATGGGCTGAAGGGAAGAAGTCAAGGAAGAGATCTGCAGAGAAAGAAGCTAAAGTTGGGCTTGCTTATGCGAAGGCCTAGCCAGCAGGCGAGTTCTTGGGCAACATGAAACCGACCTTGCAGAATTTTTCTAAGTCGGTTAGGATTTTAATCGAGTCTTATGGGGGCTATAGACTCTATATAAGAGCTGTAACACCCTATTGTAACATATCTCAGGTAGTACATTGAATATTTATAATATGAAATAAGGGTTTCTTCAATTTTCATAGTGATTTTCTTTTGGATTCCTTCTCCCCAAGCCATCTACTAGCTTGGGTCAATCAAGCTAGTCCACCATTAACGAAGGTATGAAGCTTTGAGCGTTATTTTATGTCTTCAATATGGTAGATTAGTTTGTTCTGCGTGATGTAATTAATCGGAATGTTTAATGAACCTATCAATTGTTAGAATTAATCAGAACGATGAATATGTAATTCCAGAGTAGGAGCCGCCGCACTCGCTTGGGCGACGGTCTTTACCGCTCAAGCGAGGCAACTTTAGGTCACCTTAGATGGGGAGATTCAACGTCAGCTATGTTGATCGACATGTTTAATTAGATCTGACCAATCTGCTTTGCGTATTCATAAATTAACATGAAGGTTTATTAGTGAAGTGTTAGTTTTGACATAATCTGGATCAATCTTTAGGAATGTGCTAGTCATTGTCGATAGCTACCTAAAGAGGTTCTCGATCTTAAGCCTGCACTTTCTAGAACTTTATGCATGTTGAATATACAGCCTAAGGTAGGTTAGGCTCACATAGACGTTTGTTGTCCTTTCCCTGGAAGTAAATGAGTTTAGAGGATTTCACCCGTAGCTAATGATGAAATTAAAATATATGTTTTTATTTATTCTAGGAATTACAGGGGAATTAAACACGATGATTAATTATGTCAAGCTAGGAGATCGGTTATGAAGGGAGGAATACCACTTTATTTTCTTCTTAATTAGATTTAGTATGTTTATTGTAAATGTTGCATTGTCTTTGTGGGATCGACCTTGATTTTCTCTCTATACTACGATTTGACCTAGTCTTCTTACTAGTATAAGCGGATTACACGCGACATCAAGTTTTTGGCGCATTTTCTGGGGACAGTGGCCAATATTCGATACTAAATTTATTAAATTCTAATTAAGAACTTTCTGTTTTTCTGTTATTTATTTTAATCTGAGTCTTGAGTCATTTCTGCTTGTTCCTGCATTGTTTTAAGATTAGAGGAAGGAAAACTGGGCTCGCTTGTGCGAGCACCCCTACTGCTTAAGCGAAATCCAAAAAACTGACTTTTGATCGTTCTATATTCTTCTGTATTTATTCCTGTTAGTTTTTAGTTAATAGGTGCACAGCAGTTAGGGTAAAAACCCAACTGAAGCGGAAGTTTGCTAAACGTGTTTTTGTTTATCTTTTGGTTTTCTTACAGGACTCGCGAAACACTTCTGATACTCATTTATGAGGATTTTTTCTGTATTAGAACCAAACAAGCACAATGCAACCGAGAAGTCGATTTGCTTTAAACCTGAAGCCAACATCTATGTATCCTGGCCCAAGGACAAGGAGCTCGAGTCGAATGAAGATGCTAAAAAGAGAATAAAGATGGAAAATGAAGACGCTAAGTCCATAAAAGCCTGAGAGGACAGCCTAAAAGAGTACGAGGACTTCGGGAAAGGTAAGTCTCTTATCCCGATGTATGATATTTCCTCTTCTGAATCCGATTCCGAGGAAGGCCTTGATTACGAATCATCTGAGCCTAAATGCCCAGACATAGATGTGATCGAGAAACTGGAAGACCTTAGTAGTTTTAGGTTGCCTATTTCTATAGAAGTATATCGTTAGGGCTATCCTTGTGCGACACAAGGGCTAGCAGTACCACCATCCCTCTATCTATTTGCTTTAACGTAAATTTTCCGGTCAACATGAGCCATCGTACCACTAGGCGGTTCGTGGACCTCCAAGTTGATATGGTTGCTGGCAAGTATAGTGACTATACGGTCAATACATGAGGTTTTGACTATCCTATCTATTTTCTAGTTTGGACGTCCCTGAAGACCGTAGTGCTGCTATAATTTTAGGTCGCCCATTCTTAGCTACCAGTAAAGCCCTAATGGACATGGACAATGGCACCATCACGTTAAGATCTAATAATGATGCTATAACCATAAGGATCTTGGAGCTGTTGAAGAATAGACCAAGAGATTGCTGGATGGTGAGCTCGATTTCAGAGGATGTCAAGGATACAAATGGAGGTGTTCAGAAAGAGATTGCAGTACCAGGTGCCGTTGAGCAAGAATTTTTGACAGTCTTGCTTCGAGAACATCAAGAAAAATATCACTCAAAGCGCCACAGGAGGCAGATTATCCTATTCCTATGGATACGGATGAGTTCACCCCATGCAGTGAAAGCTTAAGCTTAAGAGTTGACAAAGTGGAGCCTGTGATCGTGATGGTTAAGAAACGACGCAAATGAGGCAAACTTACTGCGCTGTCCAAGCGGGCCAAGCGTGCTAAAAGGAGAGCTCAAGGCCAGTTGAGAAAGTTCGATAAGGAGCCATCCTTGACGAGAAGGAAGAGTCTCATTCTACCAGGGGTCATTCTGCCATTCTCAGAGATGGCTTCTTCCACAAATTTGGCATTCCTCCAGAACAAAATATGGTTCTCATAGCATATTTATTTGATGGGTGGGTTGAGAAAGGTTATCAACCCTAGATTAGCACACTCATCTACTAATCTCTTTGCTTGTGCATCGTTGTTGCACAACTCCAAATAATGCTGGGGTCGAAAGAATGACCCAGTAGCAATGGTGTTTTCATATTGTTTGGCAGACATGGCAGTTGAAGAGGATTAAGCCATTTCGAAACTTAGAAAAATTTGAGAGAAAATATATGAATTTATGGAAATATTGGCTTGAGTACAATGAGAGTGTAACGATTGTAAAATTTTTTGAAGCGTGGTTTATATAGTAGGATTTCTATAGTGTGAATGGAGATTTCGACGGTTGAGTGTTAGATCAATTAATCAAGGCGAAAATGGTGTAAGTGGCGTGATTATCTCGAATATAAATCATGGTTATTTAGGATAGTAGGGAATGGATCAAGAGAGTAATGATGATTTACCGAGATTCGAGGTGTTGCCGTCTTTTCCATGATTTTCTAACATTAACTCCCTTATTTTAATCCTCGTGTCTGATTTAAAATAATATTCACGTGTGTAATATCCAATAATAAATGCTCCATTAGTCCTCTCGATTTTTCACATGCGTAAATTATTTATCTCGATGCACACTTCCTTAGCTACTTGACTTAGTTTGCTGTGAGTGGTCTTGTACAACGATACTTCACTATCGGTCACCGGTCAACCTTTATTGAGCTACTTCATTATTACTCGTTTTACAAGCAGTTGAGTGGACTTCACGATCCGGTGATCGGCTTGCCAACAATGTTCTAAAATCGCTAGGCGAAGTCGGTGCGACCATGGGGCGCTAGGCGGCGCTTGTGCAATTTTGGTTTTTTATAATTTATTTGTTAATAATAATGCTTGTCCAAAATAAATCTTACATCATATGATCATAAAACATGAAAATCAAGTAAAAATGTGTCAAAACTCAAAAGAAAAGACTAGCCAAAGTATGAAATCACACGAGGGGGAGAGAAAAATGGGAGGGGCGGCTGTTTTGTTTTTTTGTAGTTTATATATATATATATATATATATTGCCTAGGGTCGCCCGGGTCGTCCAGGAGCGCCTAGAAGGGCCTAGGAGCGCCCAGGAGTGACCAGGAGAGCCTAGAAAACCGCCCAGCACCCTGTCGCCCAGATAAGATCGCCTTGAGCCAAGTCGAGACGCCCGGGGGTCGCCCAGGGCCTAGGCGGCGCCTAGGCGATCGCCCAAGTCGATTTTTAGAACACTGTCTGCCAAGTGAGCGCACCCAAAATGGCAAAGGTCAATCCCGCTGGTGAAGTCACTCAGCTGGTACGTTACTCCAGTTAGCTGATTTATTTGTTGTAGCTTAGTTAAATTCTATCATACCTAGCTCAGTCTTTAATTTGCAAAATCTTTCACGACTGGGTGGTTTTGTGAATATATCTGCTAGTTGGTGTTCAATAGATACATATTCCAAAATCACATCACCTTTCTCCACATGTTCTTTGATGAAGTGATGCCTTAAATCAATATGTTTTGTTCTTGAATGAAGTACTGGATTCTTTGTAATTGAAATGGCACTGGTGTTGTCACACATGATTGGAATTGTCTTCTGCTCTATTCCATAGTCTCTTAGCTGATGTCTTATCCATAGTACTTGTGCACAACAACTTCCTGCTACTATATATTCTGCCTCGGCTGTTGAAGTTGATATGGAGTTTTGCTTTTTACTGAACCATGATACTAATAGCAGCCTAGCATCTGACATGCAACGCCCCGGATATTATGAAATAAAACGAGAGGGGTATAGTTGTCACTATAAATAATTACCCCCAACCCCCTTATTTATTCTTCCTTCGAGTAGGTCTGCTCACTGGAAAGTTAGGTCAACAGAAAGGTTCCATCCTACCGTAGAACAGCCGAAAAGCGATGACATTCCTTATCAGAGAAAGCCATTACGCGCTAGCTAACATTTTTTAGTTGGCTGTTATGTTAGTTGTAGCGCGCCTTACGTCCTTCTAGTTAACATACGATTTATCATTAATAATAGTCGTTAGATAGGTTGATATAAAAACTTGCAATTTATGTTATTGGTTTTCAATAGAGTATGTTAGGAATATGTTTTTTATTAGAATAACTAAAGATCATTGTTGGTATTTTTGGGTAGCAATGAAATTGAAGTGCTCTCATAAAAACATAAGTAAACAGATGGGTTTGCTAATAATTGTTTCCCTTCATCTGTTCAAATTAAGTATTATCTTTACTAATTATCAGTTTCACATACACGAAGTAAAAATATAAGAAATTATTGAACTAAGCAACAAGAAGACTACGGTGGTTAGGTGCCGACAAAAGTCGTAAAGAAGACGGGGAGCATCGTAGGTAAATTTATTCATTATGTTCGTCTAACATAATGAATTATTTATTTGGTTCGTTAAAATTAATTAGTATGGTGACAAAATAAGAGGAATTTCGATTGTTTAATTTGTTGCGGAAGTTTTTAGCTAGCGTCATTCATCTTAATTTTTTTATTACATTTAAAAGGAAAAAACTACAAGTATTTACAACCACAATAATGTACTAACACACCACGTAATGTGGAAATAACTTTCTTAAAGACGAAAACTACGTTGGAAGACAAATTTTCGCCTCGAGGACGTTATTCATCTTACTTGAGTGGCCGTTGAAATTGTTTCGGTTCATCTCCATCGTTTCAATCATGTAACGGCCTTAGGATAAATAAATAAATAAAACACTGTGTATCGTTTTTCCCTATATATTCTGGAGAATCATCCATAAGGTATAAGATTATTCGGTTAAGCTTTACCGTAAATTCTATTCAACAACATTTATCCAATATTAATCTAGAAATATTCAAGAACTTTGATTTACTGAAACTATATATTTGAAGCTATCTCTGTTAATTACTCCATGGTGTGGCATATATAGTGAAGTTTTATCTATCACTTGCAAAAACATGCATTTTGTTAAATCTTGGTATGTGTACTCGACATTAGTCTTAATTGGTACTATATGTATTACAGCGAAACATTTTCCGCATGTATTGTGACGATCCAAAAATCGTCAAGATAATTCTCTTAACTCACTTCCTTGATTATAACCTAAGAACACTTCAAGAACACAGAAAAAACTATTAGCATATATTTTGTATATTCTTTGTACTGATTGTGTATTGACTGTATTTACTATTAGGCGTAATTATAGGAAGTCATTTATTGTTATATAGTAGTATATATTTCTTGTATTAGCACACAATTGTTAATATTCGAAAACATATTTTCCAATTTACTCTGTTATGGTATCAGAGCTGTGATCCAGAAAAACCTTTTTTTTTTTTTAAGCTGCCGGCTCCTTCTCTCTTTTTTTTCACAACTCAGCCATTGCGGCTCCTTCATCTTCACGGAAACTATGGCGTAATGGACCCTATTACCTTCAATGCAAGCGGTCCAAGCACCTATCAAATTGGATGCTACAAATTATTATCTCGGCATATGCGGCTAGAGTCCCTTTTGATTGGCTTCAACCTTTACAAGCATGTCGATGGCACAAAGACCACCGCCGCAAACCATCACCGAAGGCACCACCACCAAACCCAACCCGGACTATGTGCTATGGCATCGTCGGGACCACTCGCCGCTCAATTTACTCCTCTCCTCCACGACGCCGGAGGTGGCGCCCTTCTTTATGGCAAAAAATCGGCGGCGGCGGCATGGGCTGACCGACCGACACTTATGCCAAGCCCTCCGGGCTCGAATTCGACTCCTTAAGGCAGGTATGAAGGCTTATTTGCGTGGTACACAGCCGGTGACACAATATCTCTATGCCATGAAACAAAAAGCGGATGAGTTAGCACTTCTCGGCTCTGCTCTTAACCATGATGATTTCATTGATCTGGTTCTCGAGAACATTGGGCCTGAATTCACGGACATCACGCGGGCTATTCAAGCACGGGATGAGGTAATTTCGTTTGAAGTCCTCCATGAAAAGCTGCTGCATCAGTCCCCTTTACCGCAAGCTGCTCCGGCTTCCACCTTCTCACCGGCCACGGCAAATGCGGCCTACCGGCCACCGGGCTCCTCCTCTCAGCAGCGCACCCAGCAACAGCCCAGGTATACCAACTCACGGCCCTCTCCCAATTCCCAGCACCAACAGCGGCAAAATGGAGGTAATAGAAATTATAATACTGGACATTATCGTGGGAATAATACTGGGACTTATGGCAATTCACATGGTAATTATAATGGCAATAATGGTAATTATAATGGCAATTCTAATGGCATTTATAATGGCAATACTGAGAATAATGGGAACCGTACCTCAAACCACTCGAATAATGGCACCAGCATCTCTCGTGGGTATCAGGGTAGGTGTCAATTATGTTTTCAACACGGTCATTCTGCTCCCAACTGTCCTCAGCTTTGGACTATTGCCATGGGCTCATCCAATCCGGGCCAGTCTCGGCCTCAAGCAAATGTTGCAGCTCCGGCTACTGACTCAGCTCAGTTTGATTCCACGTCTCCCAATTGGTTGCTTGATAGTGGGGCCTCACACCATGTGACCTCTGACCTTCAGAATTTGTCACTCCATGCTCCGTACACTGGCACAGATGACATCCTGGTTGGTGATGGTAAGGGTTTATCTATTACTCATACTGGCAGTTCTTCCCTCCCCATTACCCCTGCCCAATCCCTCACCCTACGTAATGTCCTCTGTGTCCCCAACATGTCCCGTAATTTAATTTCCATTTCACAACTTTGTAAAGCTCATAATCTATCTATTGAGTTCTTACCCTCTGAATTGTTTGCGAAGGACATTAGGAAGAACCGACCTATCCTTCGTGGTCCAGTTAAAAATGGAAGCATCACGAGTGGCCCAAATCCTCTTCCCATTGTGTTTGCTACAAATAAAGTCTCCTCCCATGATTGGCATCATAGGTTGGGTCATCCGGCTCATCCTATTTTATCTTCTATTATTAAAACTTATGATTTATGTTCTCGAACTTTTCTTTTACGCATTGTTCTGCGTGTTTAGAAAATAAAAGTCATAAACACCCTTTTGGTGCATCTACTTTAAAGTCAACCGCCCTTCTTGAGATTATTTTTAGTGATGTGTGGACATCACCGATTCTCATCGATTGATGGCTTTAAATACTTTGTCATTTTTGTGGATCATTATACGCGTTATATTTGGCTTTATCCGTTAACTCGTAAATCTGAGGTTCACTCCACGTTTATTCAATTTCGCGCTATTGTTGAAAAATACTTTGAACAATCGATTAAAATCCTCTATTCAGATAACGGTGGAGAATTCATATCCCTTCGTGAATATTTTTCACTTAATGGCATCTCGTTTTTTACCACCCCCCGTACACTCCAGAACATAATGGGATCTCGGAACGTCGTAATATGCATATCGTAGAAACTGGCCTCGCCTTACTTAATCACGCTTCTATCCCCTCCTCCTACTGGCCTTTTGCGTTCTCTACGGCTGTCTATCTTATCAATCGTATGCCTACTCCAACTCTTAACATGCATTCTCCCTATGAGTCTATTTTTCAAAAGCCACCTAACTACAACAAACTTCGTGTATTTGGCTGCCTGTGTTACCCCTGGCTACGCCCCTACACCACCCATAAACTCCAACCTCGCTCCAAACCTTGTGTCTTTCTTGGTTATGCTCAAAATCAACATGCCTACTACTGTTATAATCTCGAGGATTCCAGACTCTATGTCTCTCGTCATGTCAAATTCATTGAATCTGTCTTTCCTTTTGCCTCTCACCAACCCTCGATAACCACCCTCACTCCTACCAACTTAGCTTCTACTTCAGATTGGCTTCCAACACCTCCTTCCCTGTCTCCACAAACTCCGCCGCCTCATTCCTCACCACCTCCACCACCACCACCACCTCCTCCACCTTCTCCACCATCTTCACCCCCACCACCTCCTCCACCACCACCACCACCATCATCATCATCTGCGCCATCTCCCTCCACTCATCCTATGCGTACTCGAGCCCATAATAATATCCATAAACCAATCCGAAACTTAACCTTCACACTTACCTCTCCTCCACTCCTGACTCTGAACCCACAAATATCACTCAAGCCCTCAAACACCCTAAATGGAGGGCTGCCATGCAAGAGGAATACGATGCTCTTATTCGCAATGAGACATGGTCTCTTGTTCCCTGCCGACCTAATCAAAGATGTCATCAAGTCTAAATGGATCTTTCGTCTCAAGCGTCATCCGGATGGTACTATTGATCGTTACAAGGCCCGTCTTGTGGCTAAGGGGTTTTACAGCGGCCCTGGCATTGACTAATATGAGACTTTCACTGGTGGTTAAACCCACCACAAGACGTGTTGTTCTTACTCTAGCTCTTTCGCAGGGGGGTGGTCATTACGATAATTTGGATATTAACAATGCATTCTTACAGGGCACTTATCTCGAGGATGTGTATTTAGCCCAACCTTCCGGTTTTGTCGAGATTGAGGTTCCTAATCATGTTTGTAAGTTACGTAAAGCTATATATGGGTTAAAGCAGGCCCCCCGGGCTTGGTATGAGGAACTTAAAGGGTTTCTCCTCTCCAGTAACTTTAGGAATGCTGATGCTGACTCGTCGTTATTTATCTACAATACTGGTTCCACTATTCTTTATCTGTTGGTATATGTGGATGATATCATCATTACAGGTAATGATACCAAGACACTTGAGCATTTTATCTCTCTTTTGGGTCGTCGCTTTGCGCTCAAAGATCTTGGTTCTCTATCGTATTTTCTGGGCATTGAGATTGTACATAATGATCATGGTTGTGTTCTATCTCAGAAGAGATATGCTACCGAGCTTCTTGCTCGTCTACATATGGATCAGGCTAAATCTCGTCACTACACCGCCGCTGCATATATCGCATGCGAGCTTCTTGCCCAAACGGTTCTCTCTACAGATGATGCTCACCGAATATCGTATGGTTATTGGCGCTTTGCGAGATTCGCTTCTTCACTCGCCCCGATCCGCCTTTGCGGTTAACAAACTATCCCGATTTATGCATGCTCCCACGGATATTCATTGGAATCATGCCAAACGCGATGCTTCGATATTTAGCTGAAGCAGTGGATCTAGGCCTTGACTCTACCGTGACTCACCGATTCTTCATGCATTTTACGATGCCGACCCGGGGTATTGTAAGGATGATTATGCTTCCACTCGGGCTTATGTTGTGTACCTTGGCAGAAATGCTATATCGTGGAGCTCCAAGAAGTAGTCTACCATAGCTAGGTCATCTACTGAAGCTGAGTATAGGTCCATAGCTTCCACTGCGGCTGAGCTACTTTGGGTTACGTTCCTCCTACGTGATCTTGGTTTTCCCATTTCTGGAGCTCCGGTCATCTATCGTGATAACCTGGGCACCACGCAGATTCTGTCATAATCCCCTTTTCACCTCCAGGATGAAGCACGTTGCTATAGACTACTATTTTATTCGTGATCAGGTACAGCGTGGCTCATTGCGTGTTGCTCATGTCAGTGCTCACGATCAACTTGCTGATTGCCTCACCAAGTCTCTCCCTCGCTTGGCTTTTATTCATCAGCGTCGTAAGTTAGGTCTCCTCCTCGTCCAACTTGAGGGGTGGTATTAGCATATATTTTGTATATTCTTTGTACTGATTGTGTATTGACTGTATTTACTATTAGGCGTAATTATAGGAAGTCATTTATTGTTATATAGTAGTATATATTCCTTGTATTAGCACACAATTGTTAATATACGAAAACATATTTTCCAATTTACTCTGTTAAAAACGATGATGGAGGGGGTGATTTGATTTATTTTAGACTGCACTTGATGATGATCAAGCTGCCTACGTATCCAATGGTTCAATTGGAATCAAGTCTTCGTAGTTCCTTAGTGACAGTTATATAGTGGGGCTTAGGCCCTAGGGTTTAAGGTGTTGTGTGTGTGTCATTGACACTGATTAACGTACTCCCTAAGGAAAAAGATTATGATTGAGTGATCTCCATGATTGTAGGAGATAATTATGGTATTCAAATATTGGCATTAAGTGATAAAGAGTCGAGCCTTTATTATTCAGGATTTTATGATAGTTATCTAGTTATTAGGCAAACGAGGTATAAGATTAAAGACGGGCTCTGCCGGAGATACGATGGGATGGAGGGTCGCCCACGAGAGATCGGGAACCGTGAGCGCTCCCATAACCACAAGGTTATACAAGCCTAAGGACCTTGTCCGATCGATAGAGGTCGGTAGAGATCGTGCGAGTCGATCTCCTAAGGTTCGGCCGCCCGACTCTCTCCGACTGAATTAGACCGAGATGACCCGATCCAATTATGGCCGGACACATGAGGACCAGTGGTGACCAAGCGGATGGACGAGCTCCCTGGGCTCGTCACTAGGACGTCAAAAGTAGTTTATTTCCCTAGGACAAGTGTTGAGCCACCAAAGAGGTGCCACGTGGATGAGCCCATTTTATGGCAGCATCATAAGCCCCCAAGATCCAGCCGACCCCTGGTTGGTCGGGTCGGATCTATCAAGGTGGTGGATCGGCACGAGAGTTTAGCCTATGGATTTTGAGACTAACTTAGGAGTTGCCAGGTGGCAAAGCTAGTTATGACGCAGTTATAGTTGTTCCGGGAAACAAGGCGTCGTTGCCCACTAACGCTAACCGAGGCCGTTTTTCGAGGTAAGGGGGATTATAAACCCGTCATATCAATTGTTTCGTAACCACGTTGAGTATTAAACCCGGGGATTTGCTGCCGGTTGCCATTCATCATCTTCTATCTCTCAAACCTGATATTGCAAGTAAGCATCCTTTCCTTATCATTCTGATTTTATAACTCGGTTTCTTTAGATAAAATTTTGTTCCCTCAAAATCCTAAAATCGATTCTTCGTCATGGCCATAGCTGATAGCAGGGATATGGGATCAATTTTGAAACAAAAGGACGTACAGGAAATTTGTGAGAGGTATGGAATTGAGGAGGCTAGGTTTTCTCCCCAGCTACCGTCGGGAGATCATATATCTTCCCTGGACCCGCCGGAGGGTTTTTGCTCCGTCCACCGGGAGTATTTCGAGGTGGGGTTAAGACTACCTTTCTGCCCAGCTCTTCTGGCGGTACTCCGGCACTATGGGCTCGGGATATCTCAGAGAGCCCCCAATGGCATTAGGGCCGTCATTGGGTTTGCAATTTGGTGTAGAATGTTAAATATTAGATTTACGGTAGATAAGTTTAGGTATTTTTATCATCGGGTAGGACTAAGAGACCATCCCTACCGGTACTACTTTGCTAGAAGGCAGGGGAAGTCTTTCACTATCCCTATCCTTCCTCCTGGTCGGGATTCTTTTAAAAGGTGGAAGGAGAGGTTTTTCTATGTGAGGAATGATGGTCACGATGAGCTGAGCGTGTGGAATACGGCGGATCTGGAGGGGGATGAACGCCCAGATATGCCAGAGTCCTGGGTGGAGAAGATTCAGGGGTTGGGGTACTCTATTGAGTGACAAAATCTGTACGACAACCTGATAGAGGCAGCTCGGTTGGGGGATGCGGGCCCTGAGCCTCATGTGAAGTTTACTAAGGCCGAATGGAAGCTCTATAGGGTTTACTTATGTTGTACTTTATATTTACTAACATATCTATGTTTCTTGTTTGGCTAATCTCTTCATCGGTGTTTGCAGTGGCTGACTTTGCCGATCTGATGGCGGGAGCAGAGAGAGAAGTGGCGGATCGTCAAACCGTGCCGACCCCAGCGGTTCGAGAAATATCTGCAGAGGATCCGACCACTGAGGGTGTGGATGCCTCAGCCTCGATCCCTCCCACTGAGACTGTAACACCCCGGTTTCCAATCCCGTCGACCGCCGGTATTGGTCACTGTAGTGCCACCCATCACGACACACAGTCGTGGCGGTAACATTCAACATTCCACAACAGAAGAAAATAAACATTCGCCATTCATTATTTTAAAAAGAAAATATTCAAGTGAATACAAATATCCTGAAGAGAATGAAATTATGCGGAACGTCAAAGTCTTTAAAATTTAAAAATTTTCAAATAATGTAGAAACGTGTGACTGCGACTACGTGGCTCTCAAACCCCGCGACATCCCAGCAACAAGCAAACATCCATAAAAGTACTGCTAAGAATCGCTCCCCATAAATGGATCATAGCAGGTCAAACGAAAAGTAAAATCGCCAACTAAAAGTTGAGTAAGAATAAATCTAGTGTATGTAAAGTAAAGCCAACCCATGAAAAGTACCACCAATTTATGAAGGACCCAACCAATCTATACAAGTTACGACCAATCTATAATGGATACCATACTTCACGACTAACCACCTAAAGGTCCCGAATGTGCACATCCTCCAAAAAGGTAAAGCCCTTGAGAGGAGGATCTAAAGGTCACCCAATGGTACCACAACTAGATGGACCATGACGTACTAGGGTGCAAGGAAACCTTCCGGGTTCCCCGGCCGGGTGCTACCCCGTCCGGCCCGACCACTCCACCGCCTCGCAACTCCCCAAATACATTAAGGACACAACGTCGTAAGGAAACCTTCCCGGGGCCCGGCCGGGTGCTACCCTATCCGGCCCAACCACTACGGGTCTCACGAACCCGATGCCCAATAACCGAATCTCACCAAGTACAACCTACGGAACATGTTCGTAAGCCTGGCCAACAACCCACACGTAGGAAAACAACATAGACCTGGACGCCCGTTTGAAAGCCGGACGCCCGCCAGGATTCTCTACCGGACGCCCGTCCAAACAATCGACGCCGTCCAACATACCCAGACGCCCGCCCCGATCAGATAGACGCCCGCCCACTTAACAGAGAGTTAGATCTCGAATGTAAAACAACCTCCAGACGCCCGCCCAGTAACCAGACGCCCATCTAGGATGAAATCAAAGCAGACGCCCGTCGAGTGAGGCCTGGACGCCCGTCCACTGGTTTCATCTCGAACCCTAACAATTCTCTACGCGATTTCTGAGCCGTTTCTCAATTAAACAGCAGCAAAAGCAACACTTTAAGCCTAGAAAACTCCATACAAAAGCATCATATCAACTATAGATTTTAACCAACGCAAAAACACACTATTACGAGCATTTAACATCCCCAAAACAGGACAACCAAGCGTAAACACCCTTGAATAAAATTTTGCAAAGACAACACTTTAGGGAAAAATATCGATTATACTCTAAAGCCTACCAACAAAGAAAGCGTAGAGATATTCTTACCGGTTAAGTGCGTTTCTTGAAAGCCCTCTGCTATCAAGCTAGAATCGCTCCTCTACGAAGCCCGAATCTATAAAAGAAAGCAAGTGATCACCAAACAATTCTAGTGACCCCAAAGGTAGAACCCTAGATCAAACATGACCCCTCCCAACGCATAAAAGGATCGGCCATGGCCTTTGATCGGTCGATCGTCATGCTCGAGATGTAGGAAAAGAAATAACGATGCTTACCGATGATGACGGTGACGAATTCCCAAACACCAAGGAGAGATTTTTCTCTCCTTCTTCCTTACAAGGGTCGACGGCAAAGGGGAGGGTTTGGGCTGAAAATTTTGTGTTTGGGGAAATAAGGGAGAAAAGAGTGAAAATCCTTTTAATTTATTAAATGCTTAAAACTCCTTTTCAATTATTAATAAATCCCTCTTTAAAGTTAATAAATCCCATAATTTCCAAAAATAATTAGATCTTTTAGTAATTAATTAGGAAGTCAAAATTTCGGGATATTAGACCAGGGCGGACACCCCTGGGGAGGTTACAGAGAGGGGGTTGGTCCCCAAAAAACCAACTCGACAGAGGCCGACCTCTCAAGAGGGTCGGTCTTCAAAGAAAAGCAAGTCGAAGGCCCCTGAAGAAGGTCAGAAGGGGACCTTCGAAAGGAGAGAGGTCGATGAGCATGTCCGACGAGGAGGCGATCCTAGGATGCAAAAGCAAGAGAAGCGGTAAGTGTTGCTTATTTCTTTCTTTCTAGTGGTTTAAGTTCCGACGGTCCTGACGTTCTATATTGGTTCAGGGTGGCACAATCGGCCAAGAAGTTTTCAGGAGGTTGGGAAAAGCCTCAGCCGACTTGGCTGCCCAATCCGACAAAATTGCCGAGCTACGAAAGACCAGGGATGAGCTCAGGGCAGCTATTCGCCCTAAGGATGCAGAGATAAAAACCCTGCAAGCCCAGCTCCAGGCTCAGGAGAAAGAGTTGAAGGCCGCAGAGAGCGAGTTGGCCGAGGAGAAGAATGGAAGGGAGCTGGAGGTCGGGGACCTCAAGGCGAGAGTGGCCGATCTGGAGGCCAACGTTATATGGCTCGGTGCTTGGCCGTTCAGGAGTATAAGGCTTCGGGTGAGTTCGCCGAGGCTCTCAAGGTGTTGCTGATTCCCATTCTCAATCATGGGTATACCTTGGGGGTGGATGAGGCGAGGGCTCAGTTCCCTACACTGGCTCTGGATGCCCTTCCTAAGAAGGCTTATTATAAGCCAGGGATGGATGTGGCCTACACTGAGCATGCCAAGGACTTCCGAGCGGGGGAGGACATAGTGGATAAGTATGTCCATCAGCCGGCTGCAGCGTCCGGGTCGGCCCCTCCTCAGAAGAGTCCTGCTCCTGACTCTTAGTTTATTTTATTTTTTATTTTTATTTTTGGAAGTTTATGTACTATGCAGCTTATTTTTTATTAATGAAGAATTTGTTTTGATTTTATTTCTGTGAATAATTTTTGAGTTGTGGGTATGTATGTGTTGGTTTTGGTTGTTTGTTATGGGTATGTATGATGCCCCCAATATGTTATTCACCATTATATGGTGAATGACATATTTTTCTAGTTTTATTGTAATGATAGGGTTGTAATTGAGAGTTTTAGTTCGGTCTCATATCATACTAGAGAAGTTACTAAAGTGAGAGGGTATAGAGTCCAGAGAGCGAATCTGAAACGATCGTCTGATGATATGACCATAAGGGCGACGGGATCTAGAGCTCGGAGAGCCGATCTAGATCGATCGCCTAAACTAAAATAAAATACAAGGGCGAGATGATCTAGAGCTCGGAGAGCCGATCTAGATCGATCGCCTAAACTAAAAGAAAAATACAAGGGCGAGAAGATCTAGAGCTCGGAGAGCCGATCTAGATCGATCGCCTAAACTAAAAGAAAAATACAAGGGTGAGATGATCTAGAGCTCGGGGAGCCGATCTAGATCGATCGCCTAAACTAAAAGAAAAATACAAGGGCGAGAAGATCTAGAGCTCGGAGAGCCGATCTAGATCGATCGCTGAACTAAAAAAGAAAATACAAGGCGAGATGATCTAGAGCTCAGAGAGCCGATTTAGATCGATCGCCTGAACTAAAAGAAAAATACAAGGGCGGGATGATCTAGAGCTTAGAGAGCCGATGTAGATCGATCGCCTAAACTAAAAGAAAATACAAGGGCGAGATGATCTAGAGCTCGGAGAGCCGATCTAGATAGATCGCCTAAACTAAAAGAAAATACAAGGGCGAGATGATCTAGAGCTCGGAGAGCCGATCTAGATCGATCGCTGAACTAAAAGAAAATACAAGGCGAGATGATCTAGAGCTCGGAGAGCCGATCTAGATCGATCGCCTCAACTAAAAGAAAATACAAGGCGAGAGAAGATCTAGAGCTCGGAGAGCCGATCTAGATCGATCGCCTAAACTAAAAGAAAATACATGGGGGCGAGATGATCAGAGCTCGGAGAGCCGATCTAGATCGATCGCCTAAACTAAAAGAAAATACATGGGCGAGATGATCTAGAGCTCGGAGAGCCGATCTAGATCGATCGCCTTAAGTTAAAAGAAAAATACAAGGGCGAGAAGATCTAGAGCTCGAAGAGCCGATCTAGATCGATCGCCTAAACTAAAAGAAAAATACAAGGGCGAGAAGATCTAGAGCTCGGAGAGCCGATCTAGATCGATCGCCTAAACTAAAAGAAAATATAAGGGCGAGATGATCTAGAGCTCGGAGAGCCGATCTAGATTGATCGCCTTAAGTTAAAAGAAAATACAAGGGCGAGATGATCTAGAGCATGGAGAGCCGATCTAGATCGATCGCCTTAAGTTAAAAGAAGTTATGAAGGCAATCCAAAGCATGGGCTTAACTGACCACAGAGTGGGCATTAAACTTAAGTAGACATTAAACTTAGCTGATTTAAGGTAAATTTGCTCCCAATTCCTAGAGTAATCCGGACTACGTTAAATTGGGCTTATGAATTAATTGTTTATATGAAGTTTTTGAGGATGAGCGGGGCCAGACTGGTGCTGACTTCTCGTTTGGAAGCGTTGCGATCTGAGTCAGGTCAGACTGACTTTTCGCGTGTATTTTTTAATGACGAGTGGGTCCAGACTAGCGCTGACTTCTCGTTTAAGGGCGAGGTGAGCCGGGCCAGATCGGACTGACTTCTCGCGTAAAGCTTTACTGCACAGTATAAGTGTTTGTGCAATTCACAAAGTGTGTAAAATAAGAATCAAGAAGTGGCCACATTGAGACCAGACAAAGACGTGATTAATCGGAAAATAAATATCCAACATTGACGAAAAGAAAGTAAATAACAAAGAGAAAATCCCCTCAAATGTTAAGAAAGTACGAGAAGTAATTAAAATGCAGGAAGTAAAGATAGTTTGTAAAAAAACGATAGCCAACAAAGACTTGCCGAACGTATTAGGCAAAAGTGATCCTTTTGCCCTTGATGGTAGCCGCATAGCAACTTCGGGCGATCTCCAAGTCTCCTTTAATTTCAACCGACCCTCTGGCGGTCGGGAACTTCAAACTGATGTGTGCTGGGGAGATTATGGCTCGCAGATCGATTAGGGCGGGCCTTCCCAAGATAATGTTGTACGCAGATGAAGATTTGACCACGACATAATTTACCATGAGAGTCCTTCCTGATGATTCCTTGCTGAATGTCGTCGCAAGTCGAACCATTCTCAGTGGATGAATCGGGGGGCCGGCAAATCCGAACAAGGGTGCTGAGACCGGAGTGAGCTCGGATTCCTTGAGACCCATTGCCTGAAAAGCTGCTAAGTATAGGACGTTAACCGCACTACCAGTGTCTACACAAACTCTCTTAACCAAATTTTTGTTGACTACGAATTCAACGACTAGTCCTTCATTGTTAGGGATCAGGGGGAGAGGATCCTTCGGCCCGTAGCCTACTTCTTGAAAGGGGACTCAACTTCCCCTGGTTGTCTGCCTATTGCCACTCGGGCACTTGAATTGTTGATCTCTAAACTGTTGCCAGGGCCTCCCACAATGGTGTTGATAGTGTTGATCGGGTGATTGTCCGTTGGCTGACCTTTGTCAGGAGATGGCTCTTTTTCTCTCGAGGCTCGCCACAGCCGGCGCGATCACGACCATAGTTTCTCTCTTTGGTAATCTCGCGGTCCTCGGCGTTCGCCATATCGGGGTCGATCCACGACCTCATCTAACTTACCTTCTGCAATCGCTGCTTCCACGTCACGCTGAAAGTCCCTGCAGTTATCCAGTTCATGCCCAGTGTCTTGATGGTAGGTACAAAACTTTCTCTGGTCTCTTCTCTCCAAGGGGCTTCGAAGCGGCGTAGGGGTTCTCGCCAAACCCTTTCTTTCCATGATTGCCAATACTTGTTCCCGAGGCCGATTTAACACAGGGAAATCCCTCGGCTGCAAGGCGTTCCTCTTCTCAGGCCGATCCGTGGCCGAACCATTTGCACGATCTTCATACGACTTTCTCTTGTTGCCAGATGAATCCACTGACTTATCCTTTTTGGGATCAGATTTCTCCACTTCTCGTTTCACGCGATTAGCTTCTTCGCCTTGACAATGCTTAAATGCCACCTCCAGACACTCTTCCATGGTGGTGGGGATCCTGCTGCTCATTTTAGCATATAATCTACCTTCGCGTAACCCTGCCATGAAGGATGCGATTCGGACTTGATAAATCGGCGTCCGGACTTACGGCGATTCTTCATCAAGCGCTTGAGGTATTGTAAATGCGTATCTCATCTTTTTTTCTCGCCGATAGCGAACAGATGGGTAGCGTTCTTCAGGAACGGCTTGGCGGTAATGAAGGCATTAAGAAACATTTTTCCCAATGTGTCGAAGTTGTAGATCGTCCTTGGGGGTATCTTGTTGAACCATTCCCGGGCTCGTCCAGTGAGTAACACGGGGAATGCTTTGCACTTCATCTCCTCAGGGGCACAGTCGAGATTCATGTGTGTAAGATATTGAAATAGGTGATCCTGGGGGTCCTTGGTTCCGTCATAGGGTTCCAATTTGGTGATCTTGAACCTTGCTGGACGCGGATAATTATCGATCTATTCGGAAAAAGGGACTCGAGTGCTAGGAGCATCGATTTTCTTCCGGCTTTTGCCTCAAGTTCGGCGCGAGCTGCTTCCATGGCCTGGGGGACGACCAATTGCCTTTGCAGGTTTGAGGATGACGACCGATTTTCTTTTCTGCTATTCTTACGCTGTGGGGGGGTGTCGGCTCCCACGATCCGTCGTTGGGATCATCTTCTTCTTCAGTTACGGACCTTAGGAATTTTCTCCGCAGGGCGAGTCTCCGTTCGAGTGATTCACATCCCGTGAATTTTCATTGAGGGGGCCTTCGTCTTCCGGGCTTTCCCAATCCCCATCTTCTTCATCCTCTTCTGCCAAGACGGCATTGAGAAATGCGGCTTTCACGGATTCATCCAAAGCCATGAGTTGATCAACTAGCCCCTGATGAGTTGCGTCGAGAGAGATATTTTCCTGCTGCGGCTGATTCTGGTTGTTAGCATCTGACTCTGATGCATTGTTAGCACCATTACCATTAGCAGCCTGCTGTCGTGTAGTCACCATGTTTATCCTTAAGCTTTTCCTGGGATTATCAATCAACAGAAGACCCTCCTTCTAGCGCCAATTGACGATCCAAAAATCGTCAAGGTAATTCTCTAAACTCACTTCCTTGATTATGACCTAAGAACACTTCAAGAACACAAAAAAACGATGATGGAGAGGGTGATTTGATTTATTTTAGATCGCACTTGATGATGATCAAGGCGCCTCACGTATCCAATGGTTCAATTGGAATCAAGCCTTCGTAGTTCCTCAGGGACGGTTTATATAGTGTGGCTTAGGCCCTTGGGTTTAAGTGTCGTGTGTGTCATTGACACCGATTAACGTATTCCTAAGGAAAAGATTATGATTGAGTGATCTCCATGATTATAGGAGATAATTATGGTATTCAAATATTAGCATTAAGTGATAAAGAGTCGAGCCTTTATTATTCAGGATTTTATGATAGTTATCTAGTTATTAGGAAAACGAGGTATAAGATTAAAGACGGGCTCGCCGAGATACTGATTTGGGATGGAGGGTCGCCCACAGAGATCGGGAACCGTGAGCGAGCTCCCATAACCACAAGGTTATACAAGCCTAAGGACCTTGTCCGATCGATAGAGGTCGGTAGAGATCGTACAGTCGATCTCCTAAGGTTCAGCGCCCGACTCCTGTCCGACCTGAATTAGACCGAGATGACCCGATCCAATTATGGCCGGACACATGAGGACCAGTGGTGACCAAGCGGATGGACGAGCTCCCTGGGCTCGTCACTAGGACGTCAAAAGTAGTTTATTTCCCTAGGACAAGTGTTGAGCCACCAAAGAGGTGCCACGTGGATGAGCCCATTTTCTGGCAGCATCATATTGAAATTCCTTTATGTAAGATATAGGATAAACTCATCTCTCCATTTAGTACCTCTGAGGGTCGGGGATAGGATCCTCTCAAGTATGCATGATCCAACCACACACCCCCAAAGTGTAAAACATCTAGTTATTGATTAAGTTTTTCCAAAACTACCTAGTTTAATTCATTATATGTAAAAACACCAACTTAAGGGTAAAGTTACTTGAGAGAATCTTGATCCCTGAGGGTCGTCCCTGTGAGTGTGGAGGCCCTAGGCCAAATCATTTTTTCGGCCCCTCCAATATTGTTATTTAATAAATAAAATAAAATATCCAAAATCAAGTTGGAGAAATTTGTGTTACCTACCAAAAATAATCAATTTTTTTTAAGCAAAAATAATTATCTATTTAAGAATCTAGATGCCGAAAAACATCCGGGATTTTTCCGGAACGCCACCCATTCTCTGTGGTGTATTTGTGGAAATCACCCAAGAGAAAAAACAAACGATTTTGGTTCATGATTTTCATGAATGTCAATCCAAAATCAGTATTCTTTTTGTTTTTAAGGAAACTTTTTTCATTAAAAGTAAATAAATTAACAGTGAACTACAAACTTGCACCACAAGCTCACAGAAAAGTTTAGAAAACCTTGTGTTCCAATTTACAAATTTTTAGTAAAACATTTAGTATTTAGTATAATATTAGTCAAACCATCAGCAAAAGCTTAGTAATAGAATTGGGCCGCCGAGTGAAAGGCCCTGCAATCAAATATTAGATATATTAGATACAGACAGATTAATATTATAAAAATACTAATGCACCCTCTTTCTATTTGCGGCCCTTAAATTGTTGCATTTGGAGAGGCCCCACATGGACGGGCCTGGTACATCTGTACTAGAGCATTCCTATCTTAGTTAACGTGGGGATTTAATTTTTTACAGAACAAGCACACCTTTGTGAATATCAGTAGTTTATAGAATGGAGTCAATAATAGAAACAATAAGGCGCTGGCCGGGGACTCGGGTAAGACTTAAGTAGATTAACTTAGATTGAAGTTAACGTTCTTATGTCGTTTGAATACTAGGCGGCGGTGGTACTGATTTGTGAATCAAGAGTTGAAAAGTCATGTACTTTTAAGTTAACCTCCAGCCAAGATAAGTTCTTTATTTTCGATAAAAGCAAAAGTGTGTTTTTTCAAATTATTTTTAAGTATTTTACTTATATCAAAATGATGTTTTAAACTCGGAATTCATTTTCAAATGATATTTCCTAAAGATAAATAATTCGAACTGATTTGCAACGATTAAGGTTTTGAGCTAATGCACACTTTTCTTGTAACTATAAAAACTGATACTTGGTATTGACGGATAATACTTGCTCGCTCTGGTGGCTTGGGGGATTAGAGTTACTGCTCTTGGAGAACGGCTGGTCACCGGTCCCGGGGCCTCTTGACTCAAAGTATTTCCGAAAGTAGCTAGGCTGCTCACTCGTAAGAGTGGGGATTGTACCTCTTCCCCGAAGATTCATGCTACAGCCGGGAAAGCAAGGGCTGACGGTTGGTGCATAGGTCCTAAGGCATGGATAAGGTTGGCTGGAACCGTGTAGGAGGTTTGCATGGTGAAGGTTGATTCCTTTTCCCTGATAATCGGCTGGAGGTGTCGGGCATGGCTTGTTCTCGTGGCGTGCGGTTGAAATACCTGGGTACATCTGGTGTTTGGGCGGTACTGACTCATTGGCTCGGCCAAAGCTGGTGCTTGTAAATGAACCTGGCATGTTTTCTTAATACTCGTGCACTTCAATATTAAAAATTGTTCTTTCCATTTGTTCAATCCGTTAATAAAAGACTTCCGCTGTTTTTTTCTAAAAGTTACTCAAGATATATGTTTTTTCATATATAATATATATATTATAACACTCTCACACACGGCTTTGCTGACGACTCGCTTTCTTTGTTTTTTTTGTTTTTGTTTTTGTTTTGTTTTGTTTTGTTTTCTTCTATAAATATATATACAGTTTGTTGATCGAGGGAGAAAGAGGTTTATAAGAGATATCGACCGAGAGCCGTTGAAAAGAAAATTTTATGTCATGGATTGTGTGGGGTATATTCAGTTAGATAGCTATGACTATTGTATTTCATTTGTTGTATAATTATAATGAATATATATATTGAATTATTGTCAAATCATTTGTGGATTTAGTAATTTCATTTGGGATTTCTAGTAGTGTTATTGAAGTCATGGCGAGAGCTTCGCAACCCCTCCTAGAATGACCCCAGTGGACCAGGGGTCAGGAGAAGGGTATTACATGACAAGTTCCAGAAGTTCTTTTTCTATCCACTTTGCATCCAGCATAATCTGAATCAGAGTAGGATATTCACTTGAATCCTCCATCTCTTGGATACCAAATCCCTACATATATTGTATGCTTCAGATATTTCATAATCCTCTTAGCTGCCAATATGTGTGATTCTTTTGGATTTGATTGGAATCTTGCACATACTCCTACTGCAAATGCAATGTCTGGTCTGCTAGCAGTCAAGTAGAGTAGTGAACCAATTATACCTCTATAAAGCTTCTGGTCAACATCCTTTCCCTGTTCATCTTTTCCAAGAACTACTCTAGCACACATAAGTGTCTCTGAACTCCACTAGTATCCATGCCATATTTCTTTATCAAATCCTTCGTATATTTGGCTTGATTAATAAATATATCATTCTTCATCCGCTTTACTTGTAATCCAAGAAGGTAGTTGAGTTCTCCCATCATGCTCATTTGTAATTTGCTCTTCATCAAACTTGCAAACTTCTCACATAACTTCTCATCTTCAGATCCAAATATAATGTCATCTACATATATTTGAACAAGTAAAGTGCTTGATCCATCTTCCAATTAGAAATGTGTCTTGTCAGTGCTCCCTAGCTTAGTTGAATCCATTGCTGATCAAGAATTGTGATAGTATCTTATACCAGGCTCTAGGGGCTTGTTTGAGTCCATATAATGCCTTCTAGAGTTTGTACACTTTGTCTTCTTTTCCTTTGATCGGAAATCCAGTGGGTCGTTTCTACATATACTTCTTCTTCTAGTAATCTAATCAAGAATGCATTTTTTACATCCATTATAGACTTTGAAATCTTTGTGAGCTGCAAAAGCTAGAAATAGCCTGATTGCCTCCAATCTGGCCACCAAATCATCCAAGGCACCACATCAATTAAATAAGTTTAAAAAAATATACACTTTAGTCCATCGACTTTTATAAATTATACAATAACACTTTTTAATATTTTAACACCCTTTAATTCATTTAACATATCCATTTTAACATAATACTAACTTCCCTCTTTTCTTTTCATTTGATCAAAACAAAAACATAACCTAAAAGAGTTCGCCGGAGAAGACAAGTATTTCGCCGGAAAACCGTAATTGAAGCATTGGTTTCAAGAATCAAGCTAAGAAGAACATAATTTTGAACCAAATCACGTATGTATCTTGTTTTCTAAGCGATTCGCTGGTAATTTGGAAGAAATAGAGGGTTTAAATGGTTGATTTCGATTTTTTCCATCGGGAAGAAAACGTTCCTGCATTTGTGATGAAGATGACTGGTAGCAGCTAACGTCACTTGTCTTTGGCGTTGGTTTGGTGCTAACAACGCCAGACAACCGATGTTATAAGCAATTTGACACTGTGGGAATATCTCTCATCGCGAACCATTTCAATAGAGCGGTGTTCTTTGTGCCACGAGGCACAACCATGAAAGTTATGAAAAATAAAAAGTTATGTTGTTGGACCATCTGTTCTATTCGTTCTGAAGTTGTAGGGCCTTTCCTCCAGCTCAGTACTGATGGTTCCATTTCTTAGTGGGGCCAAGGTATAACAGATGTAAGCATTATCATTGTATTTGGCTCAATTCTTTTAAATAATAAAAGATTGGGCTGAGTTTAATTGCAATTCAACTAAGAGAATAAAAAGTAATTGACTTAAGCGGATCCAACGTATCCACTGTTTTAAAATTAATAATTTGTTAACAAGATCTGATTATGAGTTTTTAAATGGTAAAATAAATAAAAATTATCAATTGAAGGAGACGATCCGAAGAAACGATATGACTTATGTGACCGGATTTTTAGCACGTACAACCATCAAACCAGAGCTTCCTCCCAAGGTCAAAACTAGAATTTTTATTCTTTTGAGAGGATACTAACTTTAAAATTTTACTATTATTCTGTCCAATTTCCCTATTCGACAAAAGGTCCATGCTCTAACTCCCACACCGGATATTGACCGAACTGTCTCACGACGTTCTGAACCCAGCTCACGTACCGCTTTAATGGGCGAACAGCCCAACCCTTGTAACATACTACAGCCCCCGGTTGCGAGGAGCCGACATCGAGGTGCCAAACCTTCCCGAAAAACATGGTGCCAATATCAATAATGAGTACCGGTAAGGTAAATATGATAGAATCGAGTAGGGGGCCTTTTTCTATTTATTATTTATCGAAAACAAAGAAACAAAAACCCCTTTTCATATTCCTGCATTGTGTATGAATTTTATGGACGTTGTTTTGGGGGTGATGATACCTGGCGGGACTGGATTCAAAGGATTCGTGCATCCTTCAAAACAATATAACAAGATTCCTATGAAGGCCCTCCTCATGGCATCCAAATTGAGAGAGATAAATTGAACAAGTATGGTCGCCCCCTGTTGGGATGTACTATTAAACCTAAATTGGGGTTATCCGCTAAAAACTATGGTAGAGAAGTTTATGAATATCTTCGCGGTGGACTTGATTTTAGCAAGAACAATGCCACTGTGGCTGGCGTTCATGTAACGTCAATTACTCCGACGTTGTTCAGACATTTGGAACGTCAGTTTGGCTGGCATAAAACTTTTCTCCAACGTTGTTTATACATTTGTAACGTCGATAATTTCAACGTTTATATTTACATAAAACGCCTGCGTGTTGCCGACGTTTCTAGTCTAAAAACGGGATGCTCGACAACGCACTAAAACATTTGAAAAACCCTATATTTCATTGGAAAACGATAAAACATGATTATTCTACACAAATCATACTTTCACATGTTCTTAATGATGTAATAGGATAACTCATTCACCTACTTCGAGTTTTGAAATAAAAATCACGATTTTTTTTTGAAGCTTTTGATAATTTTGATGTGATGAAGAAGATGAAGGTGTGTATAAAATGAATGTATTTTGAGATGATGAAGGAGATGAAGACGAGTAGGAAGAATATGTAGATTGTGGATGAATGATGTCTAAAAAGGATGAAGAAGTGTTTGTTTTTTTTTTTTTTTGGAATGAAAAATGAATTTGATGATGAAGATGAAGAAGATTGTAGTTTTGGGTTAATGTTGATGATTTGGATGAAGATTAAATTTATGGATTGTTATAGATGTAGGTTAGTAATTGTATTAGATTGAAAAAGGATTATAATGTTTCATTTAATTATCAAAGGACTCAATTGTATTTTTTGAAATTTGTGTTATGAGAAATAATTTTGTCATTTTTTTGGTGGTGCTTGAAATAATATATACTACCTCCGGTTCAAAATATAAGTCATCCTAGAAATTTCACATTGATTAAGAAAGTAATTAAATGTAATTAATGTATAGATAAAATGTCCAATACTCTCCTTGACTATCATAAATATAACAAAATTCAAGATCCATGACCACACTATTGTATCACAATGTCTCCATGCATGGAAATCTGCTGAAGCCGCTTCTGGGTTTTCGATTGTGACATCTACGTAGTCAATCTTGTTCTTGGTGATTAACACCATCTCCATGGACATCTTTCATCGGTTGTAGCCATTCATTAATTGCTAAATAAGAACCAAAGATGGATTCTCATTAGTTAGTACATAGAATGGTTTGGAGGGGCTTATTTCTTGTTTCTTAGTTGCATGGCAATCAAGAACTCCATAGTTTATCAAAAATCAATAACAGAGTAAAAAAACGATCAAGAAATGATCAAAAAAACTCAGAAAATGATCACAGTTTACTCTCAAGAAACTGGAAACACGGACTAGATGAAGAATTCTCTCAAGATTCTTCAATAACCAGAGAAAACACAGGAAAACATTATGATATTCCCAAATTTATGTTCTGATACCATGTTGAAGTTTGTAGAATTACAAACTTAAAGTAAATAAAATGCGGAATGAATATTATTGAACTAAAATCAACAAGTTAAGTTACAATGCTGTTGATCGTGAGATATTTATAGCTTCATACACCTCATTAATCAGTTATAAGTAAGTTACAAATGGTTACAACAAATTATAACTGAATAACCATTTTATGTACTAAACAACTCAAGAAATTCTTTGAAGTCTTCATGTGGTCTCATTGAGTTCATCACAGACATCGCACTCAAAGATTCCCTTCAAAGACTTATATTGTAACAGGTTCGAATACAAGATCGATATTCATCAATCATCGTATACATATACAATCCGGTGGATACATCTCGATTCGGTTGGGAAAGATATCTAACTTACTCTTTAAATTTTATTTAATTAATCGTTTCATAGTTAATTCGTCATGAAATCCATCAAACGAATCGTGGAAATTCGTGCTTCCGCTGATAATCTCGTTTAGATCGAGATCACAACAAATCTACGACGTTCTGACGTGAAAACGCGGATCGAGCATACGAAGGCTTTGGCCCTAGTACTGAGGGTTTGGCCTTAGTCTCGAGCCTGTAGTGGTGTCTGATCGTGCGGACCGCGATTTCTGGTCGTATGTGGATTCTGATAACTCCTACATCATATTGTACAGGAAAAATAAGGTTTTTTTTTTCAAATTACTCTTATTGTGTCTCCCATTCCTCAAAATTTTAAAGAAATTAGAAAAGAAAGGCAATTTTAGGTCATGGAATGGAGACGAATCCATATGGGTATGATTGAGAGGGCTTCGTCCTCTGAGCATCAGGTGTCTCCTATTGGAAGTGGGTAAATCGTTCCGGAGGGTTGGAATCGCCGGGAAGGAAGAGAATTGAGAGGATGGAGGGAAGGAGAACGACATGTGTGAGCAAAAACGAGATTTTAGTATGAAGATTGGTTGATGAAGAGCAGGGGCGGACCCACGTACCCCAGGGGAGGGGCACGTGACCCCACTGGAATTTAAAAAAATAAAAAAATAAAAAAATTTAGTATTAAAACTATGTAGTTTTGTTGTTTAAAAAGTGTCATTTTGTAGATAAAATTGATGTTTTAGATTCGGTACACTGGCTTTCAAATTTTTTGGATAAAATATATAGTTTTAGACTCGGTGGCCTCACCTAATTTATTCCTGATCCGCTACGATGATGAAGAGTGGTATTAGGTTGAAGAAGAATGAGATATGTAAAAAAAAATTATCTTTACTCCGGCTTGAAATCGGTCAAAATGATTAGAAGGGCCAAAATGTAATTTTTTTTTTTTTTTTTTTTTGGCCAGAGTGTTACGATCTGTATAGTTTATGGATTCCCAGTGTCTTTTGCCTTTTTTTTGGAGATCTAGATAAAGAGGGAATAAAAGATGCAATATTTTCAGATGGAAGGAGGACAAAGGAACATTTTAGGTTAATTAATGATATTTTGATCACAATGATATAATTTGTTCTTATTGTTTTGAAATATTTTATTATGAACTATTAATCGAATATGGTTTGAAAACTGACATAATTACAAATTATCTTTAAAACTTATCAATTTACATGTGGATGCAAAGTATTGGTTTGAGAAAAAAATCATATTAATGCCGGTGTGAAATAAAAATATCATGTAACAAAGCATTTTTTTCACCGCAACGAAATTACCTCATTTAAAAGACTGAAAACACAAACATGCACATGGTGGGACTCGAACCCATGACCAAGAGGTCACAGGGCCTCAGATTGACGATGCAGCATAGTATGAATGAATGACCAAAAAAAACAACGAAAACAAAGAAAATAATGGAACCAACCATTTCAAATGTACCATCCAAACCAGGGGTAGCCTTGAGCAAAGCTTGAGAAGACTTAGGCCTTGGGTCCCAGTTTTTGAGAAAAATCATATTAATGCCGGTGTGAAATAAAAATATCATGTAACAAAGCATTTTTTCACCACAACGAAATTACCTCATTTTAAGATCAAAACACAAACATGTACATGGTGGGATTCGAACCCGTGACCAAGAGGTCACAGGGCCTCAGATTGACGATGCAAAGATAGTATGAATGCATGACCAAAAAAACAACGAAAACAAAGAAAATAATGGAACCAACCATTTCAAATGTACCGTCCAAACCAGGGGTAGCCTTGAGCAAAGCTTGAGAAGACTTAGGCCTTGGGTCCCAGCAGGTTGAGAAGGCCGAGGCCTTGGGCCTCTGGTTTTCTATGGCACTTAGAAATTTTCAATCCTTATATACAATTTGTAAATGCGGCTTCTATCGGCCCCACGATATTACTATCGGCACCATTTCTTTAATTATTTTTCATTCACTTCACTACACCACCAAATCAACCAAGGCACCACATCAATTTAATAAGTTTTAATAAATATACACTTTAGTCCCTCGGCTTTTATAAATTATACAATAACACTTTTTAATATTTTAACACTTTTTAATTCATTTAACCTATCCATTTCAACATAATACTAACTTCCCTCTTTTCTTTTCTTTTGAATCAAAACAAAAACATAACCTAAAAGAGTTCGCCGAAGAAGACAAGTATTTTGCCGGAAAACCGTAATTGAAGCATTGGTTTCAAGAATCAAGCTAAGAAGAACATAACTTTGAACCAAATCACATATGTATCTTGTTTTCTAAGCGATTCGCTGGTAATTTGGAAGAAATAGAGGGTTTAAATGGTTGATTTCGATTTTTTTCCATCGGGAAGAAAACGTTCCTGCATTTGCAATGAAGATGACTGGTAGCAGGTAACGTCACTTGTACTGGCGTTGGTTTGGTGCTAACAACGCCCAGACAATTATAAGCAAATTGACACTTGTGGGAACATCTCTACTGACGAACCATTTCAATAGAACGGGTGCTGCCGTGCCACGAGGCACAACCATGAAAGTTATGAAAAATAAAAAGTTATGTTGTTGGACCATATGTTCTATTCGTTCTGAAGTTGTAAGGTCTTTCCTCCAGCTCAGTACTAATGGTTCCATTTCTTAGTAGGGCCAATACATAATAGATGTAAGCATTATCATTGTATTTGGCTCAATTCTTTTAATTAATAAAAGATTGGGCTGAACTTAATTGCAATTCAACTAAGAGAATAAAAAATAATTATGACTTAAGTTGATCCAACGTATCCACTGCTATAAAACTAATAATTTGTTAACAAGATCTGATTATGAGTTTTTAAATGGTAAAATAAATAAAAATTATCAATTGAAGGAGACGATCCTAAAGATCCGAATAAACGATATGACTTATGAGACCGGATTTTTAGCACGCACAACCATCAAACCCGAGAGCCTCCCAAGGTCAAAACTAGAATTTTTATTCTTTTGAAAGGATACTAACTTTAAAATTTTACTATTATTCTGTCCAATTTCCCTATTCGACAAAAGGTCCATGCTCTAACTCCCACACTGGATATTGACCGAACTGTCTCACGACGTTTTGAACCCATCTCACGTCTTTTGCTTTAATGGGCGAATAGCCCAACCCTTGTAACATACTACAGCCCCAAGTGGCGAAGAGCCGACATCGAAAGTGCCAAAACTTCCCGAAAAACAAGGTGCCAATATCAATGATGAGTACCGGTAATGTAAATAGGATAGAATCGAGGAGGGGCCCTTTTTCTATTTATTATAAATCGAAAACAAAGAAACAAAAAAACCCCTTTCATATTCTTGCATTGTATATGAATTTTATGGACGTTTTTTTGGGGGTGATGATACCTGGCGGGACTGGATTCAAAGGATTCGTGCATCCTTCAAAAAAATGTAACAAGATTCCTTTGAAGGCCCTCTCACGGCATCCAATTTGAGAGAGATAAATTGAACAAGTATGGTCGCCCCCTGTTGGGATGTACTATTAAACCTAAATTGGGGTTATCCGCTAAAAACTATGGTAGAGCAATTTAAGAATATCTTCGCGGTGGACTTGATTTTAGCAAGAACAATGCCAGTGTGGCTGACGTTCACGTAACGTCAATTACTCCGACGTTGTTCGACATTTGGAACGCCGGTTTATCGATATAAAACTTTTCTCCGACGTTGTTTATACATTTGTAACGTCGATAATTTCGACGTTTATATTTACATAAAACGTCTGTGTTGCCGACGTTGCTAGTATCAGAAACGAGATGCTCGACAACGTACTAAAACGCCGGAAAACCCATATATTTCATTGGAAAACGCATAAAAACATGATTTTTCTACACAAATCATACTTTTACATGTTCTTAATGATGTAATAGGGTAACTCATTCACCTATTTCGAGTTTTGAAATAAAAATCACGAATTTTTTTTTTTGAAGCTTTTGATAATTTTGAGGTGATGAAGAAGATGAAGGTGTGTATAAAATGAATGTATTTGGAGATGATGAAGGAGATGAAGACGAGTAGGAAGAATATGAATGTATGTAGATTGTGGATGGATGAAGAAGAAGCGTTTGTGATTTTTTTTTTTTGGAATGAAAAATGAATTTGATGATGCAGATGAAGATGATTGTAGTTTTGGGTTAATGTTGATGATTTGGATGAAGATTAAATTTTTGGATTGTTATAGATGTAGGTTAGTAATTGTGTTAGATTGAGAAAGGATTATAATGTTTCATTTAATTATCAAAGGACTCAATTGTATTTTTTGAAATTTGTGTCTTGAGAAATAATTTTGTCATTTTTTTGGTGGTGCTTGAAATAATATATACTACCTCCGGTCCAAAATATAAGTCATCCTAGAAATTTCACATTGATTAAGAAAGTAGTTAAATGTAATTAATGTATGGATAAAATGTCTAATACACCCCTTGACTATCATAAATGCAACAATTGTGAAGTAAATAATAGTGGTTGAATTGATATAAATTAGGAGTAAGATAATGAAAATATTCATAAATGCTCTCTTGGTATTGTGAATGACTTATATTATGGGACCAAAGTAAAAAAAACTAGGATGACTAATATTTTGGACCGGATGTAGTATATATAAATATTATTGTGGTGCCTGGAGTAATTTAAACAGTGCCGGAAATGTGTGTGGTGCCAGAAGCAAAAATATCGTGATGCCGATAGAAGCTGTCATGGTTAAAAAACTTGTTTAAAGCCCGATTTTAAGTCTTTGAACAAAATCCAATTACACAATTATTTAACCCTTAATCTAGTAGTCCACTTTTATACAAATTTTCATCATTTTTTTCTTACTAACCCATGAGTTTTGTTTTGACTGGATAATAAAATAAACTTCAAACCACAGTATCTTACGATACCATTAATAATCCTTTCTAATTCCCAATATGTTGTGTATGTGTTGACAACACTAACGCGTATTTTTCCCTATTAAATCAAAAACGAATTGATGAATCATTGACTATATAAAGTTGTGCTTCAAATCTAAAAGCCTCGTTCGGCAAAATCTCATTGGGCCACAAATTTCACAATGCCGGCTATGGTCCAAACAATCTTTTAATACATGTTATTATCTTTGGAAAATTAGGGATAGCGACCTTAATCAAATATTTTTAAGAATAAATGACAAATTTACATATTTTTATAGGGAGAGGAATGACAACCGCATAATTTTTTATAGCGAGAAGGACAAACAGTGAATCCCTAAAATCAGTGAATCTTCCCTAGTGAATCCCAAATCATTGAATTTCGACAATGAATCCGAAAATTAGTGAATTTCGATGATGAATTTTGAAAATTAGTGAATTTTCGACAATGAATTTCGTCAAATGAATTTAAAAAAGTGAATTTCGAACACAAGTGAATTTTGACAAATGAATAAATAGTTTTGTCCTTTATGCAAAAAGTTTCAAAAACTGTCATTCTACTCATTGATTAAATATTTCGCCCTTCTCCTCATTCCCCGTTATTATGCAGGGTTATAAAAAAATAAAAAAATAAAAAAAAAATGGGCTAGGCGGCCACCAACCGCCCTGTTTACACCTTAGGCGGTCTGGTCTAGGTGGGTTGGGTATCGGGCAGGTCCTAGGAGGGTCTAGGCGTTAAGAGTGACCCCCAATGGGACACCCAATTACACCCTTCAAACACATCGTTTTCAGTTACAGTTACACTTTTTCAACACCCAAAAAATAATTCACACCAATAAGCAACCTATATACATCCTTTTAAAAATATTTTATGCTTACAAAGTGAGATTTGAATACGTCGCACAACGGTAAAAAAAATAAAAAGATGTCGTATCCGTACACAAAAAGAGTTCAAAATAAAAAAAAAATAAATATTTGGACAGATTATTTTTTTTTATGGAAAAAATAGTATATATAATTTTTCTTTCAATGATGTATATCACCGCTGATACTACTGTTGTGCTCAGATCATTACTCGATACATAACACATTATTATATAAATGATATTGATGTGTGAAATTAATTTATTGTAAAAAAGAGATAAATGGTATTCTCGTTTTCATATTAGCAGATTTCTTCATATTTAGGGGAGCCTTAGTTTTATTTAGGGATAGGGTGTTGGGTTGGGAGTCACCGCGAGAGGCAAAAGGTGGGTTCTTTCTCTCTATATTAGTTTTTAGAGAGGATAAATCCCCATTGGGGTCACTCTAAGAGCTGAGTACAAAATATAAATGTTTACATTACAATAAAAATAATGGGAAATTAGTGATAAGGACACAATCCTAATATTATTAAGCAGAATGCGACAACTACATATTTCTTATAGGAGAAGGACAATCAGTATAATTTTTATAGCGAGAATGATGAAACAAATAATCCCGAAAATCAGTGAATCTCCTAGTAATCCCGAAATCAAGTGAATTTCGACGATGAATTTTGATGATGAATCCTTAAAATCAGTGAATCCCGACAATGAATTTTGAAAATTAGTGAATTTCATAATGAATTTCGGCAAAGTGAATTTAAACAATGAATTTCGAACACAAGTGAATTTCGATAATGGATAAATAGTTTTATTCTTTACGCAAAAGTTTCAAAAGATCGTCTTCTACTCAATGATTAAATATTTTTGTCTTCTCCTTCATTCCCTAAAAATAAAAATAAACCTAGCAGCCGCATCATTGTAACCCCTCCCCGACTTCTTCCTTCCACCCCACCACACCACACCACACCGCAGCCGACTGGCCACTGCCACCGGAAAGCATTCCGACCACCGTAGACCACCGGCAGCCAACAGTCCAGCCAAGATGAGTTTTTTTTTCTGAAAGACGGTGAGCTTCAAATCATATTTGTATTATTTAAAAATAAAACTAAAAACTAAAAATAGAAAACACAACCGGGCGCCGGCCTAGCGCCTAAGCGCCCGGCCGACCTACTAGCGCCATCCGTCTTTTAGAACATTGTTATTATATGCAATATATGCATAGGCAAGAAAGAAAATCTTGACACTAGAATAGATAGATATACATTTCAAAACAACTAATGTTTAAGAGATATTCAATCAAATGTTAAACAAGTACGCAGAAGCAGAAGAAGAAGAAGAGGAGTAAATACTCTTAAAATATATATGGACAATGGCAATGGCAATGGCAATGGCAATGTCAATGAGACAACAATCCCTCTGCATCCCCCCCTCCTCCCCACATTACAAAATCTACATAAATACTGGAATATAATAATGAATCTTATCTTGAAACAAAACTAGAATCTTGATAAAACCATAAGCAACATGTCACTTATTACGCGTCAAGAACCCGCATATATAGCCAAACAACAAAGACAGCTACTGAAATCTCCATCAAATTGGGATTTTAAGATAACTTAGATACCCTGGGTACTTCTACAGGAAACTGATGAATCTCATCCATCCATGGATTCTTCTCCTTGGCTGGGTTGATACTTCTTAAGGCCTTCCATACAGCACTGTTACACTTAAATCCGAACCGAATGCAATCTGCCATGTTCTGTCTCCCTTCTTGATCCTTCCTTGGCTTCTGAATATGCCAACTCATACCAAAGTGAGCTACTTGAAGTGTTTCCAAATCGATATAGAGTCATCCTAGATGGTTCCAAATGCCAATCAGATAAATGAAGATTCTTCTCTATTTCATCTAGCACGGCTCTTCCGCCTGCATGAATGCAGAAATGTTCAAAGCCAGCTTAAAATCCGGGATATACGGTTTTATCTTCATTTTCATGAACTTTCTTGCAACCAATGTGGCTTAAAAAGAGCAATTGTTCGGACATAGGGAGCACAAGGGGACCTAATGTCGTGATATTCGTCTTCAAAGCATCACCAGCTACCGCCATCAATTCCTTCGACAGAGAAACTCCAACCTTTCCGTTAGAATCTTCCATTTGAGTAACACAAGAAAAGCACTTATCATCGGCACCCTTATGAGTCCGTACGGTGTGAACTAACTGATACTTTGATCTCCTTCGGTCAGACCTCTTGTTGGAAAGTAGTATGGCAGCACCTCCCATCCGGAATAGACAATTCGAGACGAGCATTGACCGGTCATTACCAAAATACCAATTCAAGGTCATATTCTCCATGCTGACTACAACAGCATTAGTATTCGGATGAACTTGAAGAAGATCTTTTGCAAGATCAATGGATATCAAACCAGCACTACAACCCATCCCACCAAGATTATAACTAATAATGTTCCCACGAAGCTTATAATGGTTAATAATCATAGCAGACAAAGACGGGGTTGGATTGAACAAGCTACAATTCACAACCAAAATCCCAATATCCTTTGGATTAACACCAGTTTTCGCAAGAAGTTCATCAATAGCACCAAACATCACTTGTTCAGCTTCTTTTCTAGCTTCTGACATACATGGATTCGTGGGATGCTTAATATAGCTTCAGGAATATAAGTTGACTCACCAAGACCAGACCTTTCAAGAATTTTCCTTTGGAACTCCATGTTCTCAGGGGTGAATGAACCAATTGCCTTAGTCCTGTCCATGAATATTTGCCTGGTGCATTTCTTTGTATCCTCAGGTTTATAACACGCTAAATTCACAAGATAAACAGGACTAGGATGCGTAAGGAAATAGAACGTAGACAAAAACACCAAAAGCGTAGAGCACACCACCACGGATATGAGATCAAATTTAAGATTGTCCCATAGAACAGACAAATCTTGATGCTAAAACGTTGACATCTGAGCTGCAATAACAACAAGTAGAGGGGAGAATAACAGATACATTCCATGGGTAATAAGGTAATGATATCCAAGCTTCACATATTTCAGCTTAATGGATTGTTTGAAATCCGGAAGCTTCCTTGAATACAACGATGATGACTGCATCAATGGCGCGTTTAATTTCGACTCACTCATCTCTGCAATCCTTCCCAAACTCTCACAATCTGCAAAAGAACATGCCAACAAAATTAACAGCAAATTCAGCATATTAAACCCAAAAAAATAAGATTTTGCTGCTCACAAAGTAAACAACAGAACCTAATCAATGCAATTCTAAGATCTATAGATCTTCAACTTCAAAAGATAAAATCCTAGAGCACCTTTTTTTTCACTATTTATTAACAGAAATGAATAAAAGATTACCTTAAAGGAGAATCCAGATAATGATTCAATTAAACCCAGAAAAATCCTGCAAATCACGAAAAAATAAGTCAGAATATTGATAGACATGAACAGAAATCGTACAAAAAATAAAGTCAAACAGATTTTGAAGCTTGAATAAATTAAATAAAAAATCTGTAGAACAGAAAAATACGATGAAAACAACAAAACCCACCGAACAGAACTGAATTTTTTTTTAGAAACACAGATCAGAATAAAACGTACCGTTGAAATGATAGGGTGAATCATACAAGAATCAGATGCCAACGAGGAAGGTATAGAGAGAGATTGAGAAAAAGTGTGAGAGACATGTAAGGGGGGAAATGGGTTTTGATTTTGAAATGGTTTTTTGATTTGTGCTCGGCTGGCTTTAATAGTGTTCGACTCCATGTTTTTTTTTCTTTTTTTCTTTTTCTTTTTTCTTTTCAGGAAGACTGCTCACTGCATTGACTTTGAACACGGAAATGTGGAACGAGTTTATGTTGGAAGTATTTATAAGTGACGATTGTGGGGTCCATTTAAAGTGAAAGATGAATTTTCTCATTGTTTACCCAGGGAAAATAGTTACGACACTTTAATTTAGGCGATTCTACATTGTGTTCGATATTTTTTTGATACGACACCTAATTGACACTTGCTCGATGCGTGTCGACTGATTAAAATAATATTATTTAACATTTTAATATCTGACACGCTGTCGACACTTTCAGACACGTCACCGACACACCCGAAACCAATTTTTCATTTTTTTTTCTTTATTTAAGTTTTCTTAAATAGGAACGTTAAAATACATTAATTTTATTTCTATAATAATTTAATAAATAATACGTTGTATTAAATTTTTATATTTTTCTTCTTAATAAAAAATCATTTGTATAATTCGTAATATTTTGAACGTCAATCATAATTTGTTTTGCCACTATATGAAGGTTGAATATATATTTTAGATATTCATAGAGTTTACATATTATCTGTTTTATTTTGTCTAGTTTTAAATAATGTGTCGCCGCCGTGTCGTGTCCTTAAATTTTGGAATTAGATGTATCGCGCCAGTACGTGTGCGTGTCTCTCATGGCGTGTATGTGTGTCTATGTCTGTGCTACATTGGGTTACGTGAATGGGTGATTTTAGAGGTATTTAGTGGATATGTGTGATTAGTTTATGTCCACACGCCATCGTGCGTAAATTGGAAAATTATGTCAGTATCAGACGCACTGACTTGCAAATTAGGTCACGCCTTTTCCGACACTGGAAAATAAGCGAACGTAATGATCCTTACGCTTTGATACTAAAAACGCACTAAACGTAGTAGGACCTTACCGTAACGCCCGCCCCCGACACCGAGTCCTTATCCGAAAATCGAACGTTCAAGCACGCATAATATTAAATAAATAATATTACACGTAAGCCTCTACTACGTCAGATCAAATAAAAGCAAACGAATTAAAAAGACTCGGGTGATTTTTGTTCAAATAACCAAGAATAGGATTCAAGAACTAAAGAGGAAATGTAATATTATTACATTGGAAAAGAAACCAACGAATCCAAAATATTTAATTCCAAAGTACTAAAAGTAAACTACTAGCTCCAATAATCCAAATCTATGAAATAAATGTAAATAAATGAATAATAAACAAGGTCTTCAAGTCCCAGCGCCCTCAAACGTCGTCATCAAAGTCCTCCTCGAACTCTTCGTTTACTGTTCGTCTTCTCTCCCCAAACACATAAATAAACATGCATTTGAGGTAAGTACAATGTACAAAGTAAGAAGTAGAAACTACAATTTAATTAAGGTTTATTATTAATTAATTATCTTAGTGAGACCGACTCAATTTAGTGGTTCATTCCATGCCCATCGACACGCCGCGACTATACGTTTTAGCTTAGCTTATCTTTGTTACATCATTACTCAAGGACACCGTGCATGGCGTTCATCACCAAGATATACTTGCTAACTAACGGTGATTAGCACCGATTAGCTCCGGTCTCCCGGTATGCGTATACGTCCGATGAATTTTCTCCACTACCCTTCACCGCTTAAGGCCGAGAGCGTTGTTCACCTTTTATGAACGTATCACATCGCCGATATGAAAGAGTGCCTAACCGAGAATAAATGACGCTTTAGCTTTTATCTACACATATGTAATTATTAATGTGAATTGACTAACCACCTAAGTGTTTTCGTAATATACTCACCTTAACAACTCTACTCCCTCACTTAGACAACTAGACATCACCTCTTAACAAATACACGTATATTGATGAACTCTAGTTCATCAAAGCACAAGCCCTTTCATGCCTCTTCCGACGGATCCGAACTTCAACTCCCTTTAAGAGTACATTCGGTGTTTTAACCGAACGAATCAAGAACTCATTCGGGCTTGTTCATATTTAATTAATGTTATTGATCATGATTTAAGGTTTAAAATTCAAAACATAGCTTAAAATATCATTATATAGAAATCGGGGCAATGCGTGCGCATTACTACGGAATACGACGCATTCCTCGCTGGTCGAAATCTTTAAAACTCTGCTCAAGCAATGCGTGCGATCGTGCTCAATGCGTATGCATCCCAAGACCCGAAACTATTCTAAACTTTTGTTTGATCAATGCGCGCGCGATTTTTATGAACGCGCACGCATCACTCACCGTAAAGCATCTTGTATGACTTCAACCAACAATGCGCGCGCATTCCCTTGAATGCGCATACATTGATCCTGCCAGTGACTAACCTGGGCAATCTCAGACAGAATGCGTGCGCATTGCTGGGCAATGCGTACGCATCCTACGCAGAAAAACCCTAAAACCCTAATTTCCATCTCTTAACGATCTCTACTCGATCCCAACCATCTTGTACACTAATTATAGCAAAAAAAGCAAAGAGAAAAATATAACTTTAAAGATCCTAAACAATCCTAAATCTTCAAACATCATCTAAGCTTAAAACTTGATACAATAAGCATCAAAACATGATCTAATCTACTCTAAACCACAATTAGATTGTAGGAAGAGTCTTAACTTTTTAGCAACTAAATCCAAGTCCAAACTCGTAAAAACAAGCATTACTAAAACCGTCCCTTCTCTCAGAGAAAACACGTGTGATAAATCCAAACTTAGATTAGATTCGATCACACGTTGCTAAACGATAAAAACTACGAATTGATGAGTTTGAATCCATAAAACACGAAGAAGAATCGAATTAGGGCTTAACCATACCTTAGCAAAACTCCAACTTTCGATTTCAAAACGAAGCCTCCTTCACAACGATTCCGGTGCTCGACTGAATCGAAAACCGCCAAGAATCGACTTAGCAATTGATGAAAAAAACCTCACTACTAATTTGCTCTCTTCTCACACGCAGAAGGCAATTTGGAGGTGGAAAATCTGATTAAAAGATTAAGGATCGATTTGGTTAATTTTTCCTTAAATAGGAAAAATCCCAAAATTACCTAATTGCACTGATTTTCCTTAATCACCCTTATTAAAATCAGATTTCCTTTCCCTTAAATATATATATATCTCGAAATTATACATATATTTAACAAGATAAATTAAACTCAATAAAAGGAATCGAACCCAATATTTCGTTTGCAAAATGACACGCCTGTCCTTTCGAAAATCGAATATTACATTCTTCCCCTTAAAGGAGTTTCGCCCTTGAAACTTAGAACATACCTGGTAAGTCCATAAAACTGAAACTCGCCGATCATATCGCCCTCAACTTCCCAAGTAGCTTCATCCGTGAATGATTGCTCCATTGCACCGTAACCAAAGGGATCAACCGCCTCTTAATCATCTTTTCTTTCCGGTCCAAAATTCGATCGGTGCCTCATCATACGTAAAGATTGTCTTGAAGAATCTCCGGATCGGCTGTAGTCTCAACATCCGCCTTGGTCAAACACTTCTTCAACATCGAGACATGAAACACGCTGTGGACTTTTGACATGGATTCCGGTAACTTAAGCTTATATGCCAACGGTCCAACCCTTTCCAAAATCTCAAAAGGTCCAACGTACCTCGGGCTTAGCTTTCCCTTTTGTCCAAAACGTTTCACTCCCTTCATTGGTGAAGCTCGTAGGTAAACTCTTTCACCAACTTCAAACTCGAGGGGTCTTCTTCTAACATCTGCCCAACTTTTCTGTCTGTCTTGAGCTGCCTTCAGATTCTTCTTAACCAACTGAACTCTTTCTTTAGCTTGCTCAACCAATTCCGGCCCGGTGACTTGTCTTTCCCCGACTTCATCCCAAAACAGCGGCGTTCTACACCTTCTTCCATACAAAGCTTCAAACGGTGGCATGCCTATACTTGCACGATAACTGTTGTTATAGGCAAACTCCGCTACAGGTAGGTAATCATCCCACGATCCGCCTACTTCCAAAACACAAGCTCTCAACATATCTTCAAGTGTTTGGATGGTTCTCTCAGATTGTCCATCTGTCTGAGGATGAAAGGCCGTACTCAAATCCAACTTGGTTCCAAAAGCTGCTTGTAAGCTTTTCCAAAAGCGACTGACGAACCTCGAATCACGATCCAAATTATCGAGATAGTACTCCGTGTAACTTCACTATATTATCCAAGTATAGTGTCATCATTTTCTTCAAGGGCATATCAACCTTATACGGCAAGAAATGAGCGGATTTGGTCAATCTATCTACAATCACCCAAATCGCATCATGACCGCTCTCGCCTTAGGTAAACCGTGATGAAATCCATCGTGATCTTATCCCATTTCCATTCCGGGATATCTAATGGCTTAAGCATTCCTCCTGATCTTCTATGTTCCGCTTTAACCTTCTGGAAAGTATCGCACTCTGCAACGAACTTAGCTATTTCCATCTTCATCGAGGGCCACCAAATATTTTCCTTCAAGTCTCTGTACATTTTAGTAGCTCCCGGATGAACTGCAAAGGCAATCCTATATGCCTCTTCCATGACTCTCCGTCTTGAATCACCCACATTAGGCACACACAAACGATCCTGATACCAAAGATTTCCACTCTTATCTAACACATAGCCAACTATAGGCTTTTCTCTTGCAACTCGCTTCAAGTCAACCAAAACTGGGTCTTCGTCTTCCTTTTCCCGAATATCATCCATCCATTCTGATCTTGCCAATAACGGTGCCACAAACTGTTGGTCTTCAATCTGATCAAAGCTTCGGATTCTCAGCCCATCTAACCTTTCTGCAACATCTTCAACACTTGAAATCGCAAACACTGGTTTCCTACTCAAAGCATCGCCACTACATTTGCTTTACCCAGATGGTATCGAATTTCCAAGTCATAATCCTTACTTAACTCACCATCTCCTTTATCGAGCCGCCGATTATTAGTCCATGGTCCCCGACGTGCCTCCATATATAGCATAGCTATTCTCGGACGTCGAATCCTAATAATATTAATTTAGTTCTTGTTAGAATTTAATTAAAACGATATGTGAATTAATTGTTTTAGTGGACTATTAAATTAGTTGGGCTAAATAATTAAATATGTGAAAAGACATTTTTCATAATCTTGGCCCAATTTAGTGTGTATGGGTGAAAATTATTGTGACTAGGTCACAAGGAGTAAATTTTCGCCAAAGGTGTATTATGGAGCAAGAAATTGGTTTTCTTGTGGATTAATAAGACATGTGCACAAAATATTTATTGGATAAATATTTATGGTAAGAAATAAAGATAAAGATTATTCTAGATTTGTTCTAGAATATTATGAGATTATCTTTTATTTATTGGATTTATTTATTTGCAAAATAAAATCCTTGGAGGTCAAGGATTACTCTCCTATATAAAGAGAGTTCTCCAAGCCTAATACACACATAAAATTCGACTTCATCTCTAGAGAGGAAGAGATTATTTTCGCCAAGGAGAGAGGAGGAAAATCTTGAGGTTTTCCGGTAGCATATCGGAAGGATTCTAGGCGAGGATTTCCTTCCACCGGGAGTTCCTCGGATCACACGCACGGGAAGATCGTGGTGCTCTTCACACAATCTTTTATTCTTTCTATTGCGGTTCTTCTACTTGGATTTTGAGATCCAAGAGGTATGTTCTACAACCCCTTTGTGGAGTAGATCTAGTTATTTTATTACGTGCAAATTATAGATCTAGATCCTTAAATCGCCTCCGTTGTGGATGGTATTACTAACACTTTAAACAACAAGTAACAAGGCTTAATCTAATATATTCATTTGCAATGTATTCTTTAGTTTCAATAGTCAAGATCATCAAGGTCACAGACCATTGATCCTGCTGAGTTTGTAAACTCCAAAAAGTTTTAAGTGTTAGGTTTATTCACCCCACCTCTAAACTTAACCAAGTCCTTTTCAAGGGACCAACAATTGGTATCGGAGCAGAGCTTCGCTTTGAAGTAATCCCACGATTGTGCTAAGCTCAAGGATAATAAAGCAAAATCGAAGAATGATAAAGAAAAATCAGTTTGGAAACCGAAATCGAGATCCTATTCAACTTAGTGATGAAGAACATATTTTGAAGTACATAGAACCCAGAGAAAAGAGGACAACTCTTACAAAAGATCTGTGGATGGAATTCGAAAGACTACAATCATCTAAAACCAAATACAGACTTATGAAGAATCTTTGACAACTTTCCTATCAAGAAAATTCTATTCTCACAATGAGTGAACATAAGAAACTCGTAAGAATGAAGAAGAGACTTGGAGTCAAAGACAAAAGAGAACATATGAAGATCGATATTGAAGAATTTGAACTCTATTACAGAGACAATGAAGATCTTTTCAAGTTAGCATCTTGGAGGACATGTAAAGAAACAAGTCAAAGTCGACTACAACAAGATGTTCATCAAAGAAGACTCACCAAAGAAGAGGAATATCGGATGTTTGACAAGGAAAGATTGTTATCAAAATTACACAAAGATCTTCTCAAAAAAAATTACACGGCAAGCTTAGAAACTTAGATTTCATAATTAATCTTTTGTAATCAGATGTGTATGAACCAGTTTTTGAAAATTTTAATGACAAATCCAGTTTCAGTTTTACTTTGTTTCTATTAGTTTAAGATTGTTTTTATCTTTAAGATTTTCTTTTAATGAGGGTTTTGGCATCATCAAAGAGGTGGAAATAGTTAGAAATAAAATTTGATGTTTTGATGATGATTCATCTATATTTATTTGTTTGTTTGTTTACACCCTATTGATGAAGTGCTGGAACTAACTGTTATAGTGAAAAGCTAAAAGATGTCTAGAATTTAATGTATAGGATTTATTAGAGTCTTATCTTTGTATAAGTTGCATCAGACAAACACTGTAATACATAGGGGAGTCGTAAAACTGAAAAACTGAAAGTCATACAGAAACTGGATATCATAATGATAAAGAATCTGAAAGTGTTACTCAGAACCAAAACCGAGAAGTACTCAGAACTGAAGAAGGTAAGTTCATTGAGGGATCAAACTCGGTTGACTTATCTAGAAGCTGAAGGCTGAGGGGACAAACTGGGTTTATGAAGGCTGAGGGACACAGACTCAGTTATACAAGGAAGAAGAGATGATGGTTCAAACTCGCTTTTGAAGACCAAAAGCCGAGGATCGTAAAGTTAGAATTCGGGTAAGTCTCGTGATGGCTCGAGTGACTTTATAGATCTTGTATAAAGATCTAAGATACATAGGAGAATGATAACTTAGATGATATGGATTTATATGGTGTACTCTAGTCAAGTCAATAAAGATCGATGAAAATTAAAGTATTCGCTTTTAGAAGAATAGTACAAAATCGAGTTAAAACTCTACGTCGGTTTGGAAACTGAAAAATTGACCTACCCAATACTCGGTTTATCACAAAATCATCCAAGAATCAAGAAAAATCGAACGTTGAAAAGCAAGCATTTTCATTGGATGATGAATCGACATGTCGTAACGACCACCGACAAATCGACATATAGCCGTTGATAGCTACAAGGATTCAAATTGAAACAAGATGAATGTTGGATAGCACACTATAAATAAAGGACTTGGCAACAAGGAACAAATACAACACAAATACCATGAATTCAAAAAATTATTGAACCTAAGTTCCGTTCATCTCATGCATTCAAGAATTTTGCTATCACATCGTGCTTACAAAGATATATCAAGAAATCTTCAAGTGTTCAAGCTACAAAGTCATAATCAAGACATAGACACTTAAGAACCACAAGCAAGAATCACTTACTTGATTCAATGCCCAACTTTGATTTTAATCAAATGTTGAGACTGTGAAGCAAATTTGGTCTCAGATTCGTCAAGGATAGTTATTTGTTTTACTGATAAAAGCAGATCGTGGTTGTGGTGGAGTGGAGATGGAGAAGAGGCAATACTACCCTCTAAGGACCAAAGTGGAAGTTGTTGCAGAGTCGCATACAACTCCTGCTCGTGGAGTTTTCCTCCTACATCACAAAGGAAGAGAGGACCGAAGGTGATTACACCACCCGGAACCTCTATAATTTCTTGCCTCATTTACTTACTTTATTTTATGCATTTAATTGTTGTCATTTACTTTTCAAGATTTGTGATTGTTATTATCTTGTTTGTCCAAGCATACAGAATTGTTTGTAATTCACACAAAACACAAAACTGACAGGTCTCAGTTTTTGCATATCATCTTTTCATAGATACAACAAGATCAGTTTAAAAAGGCTAAAACTTAATCCAGTTCGCCGTTGACGCCACCAAACTGCACCTTAAACGGCGCGCCAAGAAGAGGACAGACCTTTTCTAGGTTAGACGGATCTCAACCGGCAAAGTGTACCGGGTCAAATTGTAGTGATAAAGTGGTGAGTCGGTGTCGAATCCTCGGGGGAAAAAGTGGTAATTCTTTTTAAGTGTGGTTAAACACCAAAGAGTCTGCTTATTGCTTTCGATCTAAACCGCAATTTTATAACACGATTACATTACGACTCTAATTAACATAAAATAAATGCGTAATTTAAAAGTTATTTTAATATAATATATATAGATATATAAATATATATAGATGTACATAAATAGTAAAATATATATATATATATAAATATATGTATACCAATATATAATTTATAGACTAGACTAGCCAAAGTATATGTAATTAATTTATTCGATCTTTTCAATTAATAGAATGTGTTCGATCTTCCTTTTTAGGTCCAATTGAGTGAATGAAACGGATTGTACTCCTAATGTCAACAATTCCTCCTCACACGAAGCGTATAAATTGTCATATGTCAAAAGTCATCACCCAAGGTCCACAATCGCCCCATGCTAAACTTAGTTAGTCAAACAGCAAATGAGTACAAATCTACCCCGGATAAAAGAGGTGATTCCATTTGTCGATGGCCGATGTTATTCAAGAGGCTCCGGTTGTCAAGCGGATCGATTTAATACAAACGGTGTAGTTTCAATTAAACCGTGATTTTAACATTATTAAGATCTCGAATACAAATTTTAATAAGATTTGTTTTATTAGGACAATCGCCTCGGTAGGAAATAGGATTCCGTTAATCGACGGCCATTTTTACCCTCCGGTTTTTCTATTTTACTCATATCCCCGACTTCTCCGGTCGGTTCATCGCCAAAGTTATATGTAGTATTCATTATGATTGATTACTTCATTCGAATATATTATCATTACGTAAATAAATAGAAAAAGATTCATTTTACTCAATTTTAGTCATTTTATTTTAACATCATTCTTTAACGGGAAAGATCGAAATAATACGATTACATAACTTTGGCTAGTTATTAGATCTAGCCTAATAACATTATAAAACTAAAAAGAAGAAAATAACAAACATAAACATAATTATTATAGAAATTACCCGATTATAAGCTGATTCGTAAATCGTCTTTTCCCGATTTTACAACGATTTCAAAGAACACCGAACCTTCGAGAATTTCCGAGCATTACTACGATACTACTACTAATTTATTTTGGCATAAAGCCTATTTACAAACTAAGAAAGAGAAGAAAAAGAGAAAGAAGAGGAGAGAATATATATAGAATATTGTGTATATATATTGGTACACTCCAAACGAACTCTCGATGCTCCCTTTATAGACTTTCTTCCTTCCCAACCGTCCTGAAAATTTGCCGGATCGGTCCGGTGTAATGATGCTAATCATTTCAGCTTGTCCTCAAGATGTTCCCCCCATGTTACACATAATCATTACTTGTCTTTGTGTAATTATATATATAATTATATATAATTACACGCTTAATCTTCTAAAAATCGTAATCTTGAATTCTCGATATCGTAATGACATAATCGAACTTCCGCTGAAAAGCTCGTTAAATTCTCTACAACTTTCATCAAGACCACTTTTCGTAAAACATACTCGATGAGCCATTTGTATTATACGCCCTTTTCGAGATTTAGAAACAATTATTCCTCGATCATTTATATCGGTGACGCTTTTATAACTTCCTTTCAATGACTTGTATTGACTTCAAAAAGTGTCGATACTCGAGGATTTCAGTTCATCTTAGGATTCGCAATGAAATAAACACAAAATACCCGTGTAAAATAGACACAATATCGGTTACATTAAAACCGTATAAAAACTACAACTTTTTATTATAAATACTAACTTTTACTACTAACTATACTAAACTACAAAGATTAATATTTTATACTAATTATATCATAATTTTAGATATTTTACATAGAATTTGTCAACAAAACATAATAAAATTACGTAAATTCAATCATATAAAAATAATACATCAAATTACTCCCACTTAATTTTGATCGTCCTCGAAATAAAAATAAGCTGTAATATATATATAATGTATAATATAATTGATTAGATTAAAATTTCAAAAGTAATATATATCGTCAATATTAAAAACATATAATTTATAAATTTTATAGAAATTTAAGAAAGGAGATTATATAACTTAAATGAATTAAGTATCAAATATGAATTAGATGGAAACATGCATGCAATAATTCGTAAATATAAATAAAATTTTAGAAATACTTTCTATCTCGATTATTACTAATTTCTGAATCATTAACTCAAGTCGATAGAAGACATAGTGGCTTAATATATTAGGATAGTGACATTGGTTAATCGAAAAGATAGAAAAGGAAATCAGAAAGAGAAAGATGTAAGTCAGACGCATCACGCCTTCACATTCTTGATCAAAAACACTTCGATTAGTAACATCCTTTATTCCAACTATTTTTCGATTTTCTCTTCTTTTTTTTTTTTTTTTTTTTTTAACATTAAGAACTAAAGCGTGAGTGTGTGTAAATAATCAAATTCACAAGCATTGCTTCATCAAGATTGACGGAGTACTACTCTTTCGATCTAAAATTACGAGTCGGTTTCTTAAACACGTAATCATTCTTGAGATCTTTTGATTCGACTTATGCCTTCATTCTCAAAGAATAGGACATTTTGAGATAATCCTCTACCTGACTACTATCATCGACATATATTTGGTCGATCAAAGATAGTAAGATACTTGATATTCGATTTATTCTTGTGGTAAAAATGGTGCTTTAATTTTTAAAATCTAACATATCCGAACTCATTCCAATCTCAAGATATACCATTTTTCTCAACTCTTAACTTTTTCTCGTCATCATCTCCTCTCATAAGACGCATAAACTCGAAGGATGTCAAAGAAATGTAGACCAAAATAAGCTAAGGATCGGAAATTTCTAGTTAATCAAAACGCTAAAATTCGAGTGAGGTCTTGATCATTCTTTAAAAGGCCGAGGTGGGGTCAAAATTGGAAATTTTATTCGTGTGAGTTATTTACTATAAGTTATATTTTTGTGGCGCCTAAAATCATCATTCCTAATTTTTGATTCCAAATTCATAATTAATCTTAAAAAGAAAATTATCTAAAATTTATTTATAAATATAAAAATTACTTGAATAATTCCATAAAAGAAATATTTGATAAAAATTATTTAGTTATACATACTCAAAATCTTAAAAATCTTATAAAAGATATAAAACATATTCATTATATATCTAATATATTTTACTAAATCAAAAATTAATCCTCTCGAATTATATCATTTTTATTCATATATTAACCAACTTAAATTATTCAAGAAAATTAAAACTAAGAAATAAGTAATTAAAGTACTAATTTATATGAAAAAGTTATATTTTATAAATATTTATTAATTTTTTTCAAAATTTTAATGAATTTTCAAACCTAACTCTACTCCTCACTTACTTAATTGACATCATTCCGATGTTCAATAAGTATGAAAAAGTAGGTTCAAAATTAGATTAAAATTATAGATGATCGTTATAAACATTGATAACACACGTATATTAAAATCAAACAACATATATATTAAACAAAAGAAACTATTACGTATCAAAAATAAAACAAACCGACTATTAACTTACTAACCTCAATCAACTCTAACTTATTAAAGCAAACCAAACTTAAACTAAATTAAATAAAACCACTAACAACTATCTTAAATAGTTGATTTAACAACCCGGATTCTCTACCGGTAGCAATCCTTCACGACAATCACGAGACGGATATATCTCATCGTAAGCAATTTCGTGGACTTCATTCAAATGAATACATAACCTTGAAATTAACCAAGCAAAAGGCATCGGCCTTCCATTATTATACCGCTCCACTCTTTGCAAAGTTTATCGTCCGTCTAAAAATCAAAATCCCCACCACATAAGCTCCGCTTATTAATGCAAACAATGAAGTATCTCACTATCACTAACCCATGCAAAGTCACTAGTCGGATAGACTCGTGAGTTAATGAAGTGTTTCCATGCTCGCACGAGCAGCAGAAAGCTGAAGTGGCAGAGTCGTAATTTTGATCGAACTCTGGAAACAGACACGAAAAGCTTCCGTGACATAGTTAACAACATGACAAGAGTTTCCTAATCCCCATTGATATTCATAATGAAGATTATGGATTTGATTGAAAATCGGTATCTCGTAGATATGATTGATAATACGAGGTGACAGTGAATAAGTGTACCACGAACAGATATAAGTCGTGACGGATCTACCGTAATGAATAATGAGAAAGAGTCGAATAAAACTCCCTAACAATAGAAACATTAATTCTTCCTCGAGGTTGCTTAACAAATTTTTTCCATCCTTGATTCGAATTAAATCCCTTCGAATCGATCAATTTTTTCAAAATTGATACCCCTTTCCATCAATATAGAGAATTTGCAAACCTCGTGATTCACCAACAAATTAACATTCAAGCATTAGACTCGGGACAAAACATCAACCGCCTCCGGATCGTATGAATTGACTGATGGTGATGATCGGTTTGACATTTTAGTTTAAACAGATGCAAGAAAAGAAAAGGATTGAAAGTAGTGAGTGAATTGGCAAATTTTTACTTTCAACCTCTCGTCCTTAAATGGATAAAAATTAGAGTACACGCGGCATGCATACTAACACTTTCAAGATGACTAAGCGCTTTTTATTCCCGGATCGGTCTCAAACCGGCCGGACCGGTCCGGCTTTAAGATTTTTTACCGTATGAAGGTTGTAAAGTTCAAGTTTGCTTTGTTCAACTTAATAGCCTTCATGCTATTTGAGAAGCTATAAAGCTATAAAGCTATAAAAATTAACTTTGTTCAATATTATCTCACCGACACGGATAAAACGACACACTAATACTACATGCGAATGATAAATATATTTTTTAGATTTTTGATTTTTATGAAATATTTAAATACTATTAAAAATAAATTTACGACTACGATGTAATATGATTAATGAAATCGAAAACTTATCAAACTATCAAACTTATCAACTAAAGTTAAAATGCGTAAAATAAAATAAACAAATCATAAAATGTTTAGAAATAATATAAGTTGTTTAAAATCAAACAATGTCAACATCATCATCGTTCGCCAGTAAATCGGATCATTCATACTTGGAACCGATGACGAATCGGTCGTGGAAACGTAGTCGTGGTCCGAATCGAATCGTCGAGACCCAACGAACTCATACTTGACGTCATCCCTCGCAAAATCCTAAAATCCTCCCAGGGCCTAGATGTAATCGCACTCGAGAACTCTCAGATAAAAGACACCGACCACTAGATCGGGCTTCCAAAAGGATTTGGCATATGATGAAAGCTCGAGATGGTGGAATAAAGGTGCTATCCATTCGTAACGTATACGGGTTAGATTGACAGCAGGCGGATAGGCGGTTCTATCGTGTTAAGGATCCGATGCATCTCGCGCCATGTCTCAAGATCCTCTACGAAATCATCACCCATCGCTTACTCGCCAAAGAAACAAAGCCATATTAGCCTGGCCTCGGCTACATCTCGATACTAAGGATTGAAACATATCGTATGTAATAGTGTTTGGGAGAGAAGTCTCACGTTGATCGTAAAAGATGAAATCGTGGAATCGGGAGGAGGTGGTGGAGTCAGTGGAGGGTACTACGCCCAACTATCGAGTCTATCGAACCCTCCGAGACCTCCTCGATCAGGGCCTATCAGGGACTCATCCGCCATCATCAACTTGTCGTTGTACAGAAAGAACTCTCGATCTACTTACATAAATCAAATAAAGCCAGTGAAAGTACATGTGACTCCCCTCGCCTTGGCAGAATAATAAACTCGAAAACCCTTCTATACATGATTTTCCCCACATCCACCTTAACATCATGAATCATCGCCAAGTAATGCATAAATCTTCTTTACCAAAGGCGTGTGTTGGTAATGGATGAGAGTATGGCTCAAAAATCTTTTGATTGCCCTCGGATCTCTAAAACATTTCCCATAATTAAATCATGTCCACCCACTCAGAGCATCAAACTCCTCTCGAGCTCAGAGGCAATCGCTCATACATAAAGTGGATCATCTAATCCATAAACAAACCTTCATAATCTTCTTCATCCGAAAAACTTACTCCTAAAACAAAGATTAATCGGCCCGGACTAAAAGAAACATGTCTGTAGACCTAAGGGGAATAGACTCATCATACTACCTCGGTGGGTGTCAAAGTAGACAAAACTGCATAAAATTCTCGCCACTAAGGTAGTATTGATCTCTCCTGGCCCTTGAGTTGCAAAATCCAACCATTGGCTTGCCAAAAAAATACGCCTAACCTCCTCTCCTAAGTCATCAAAATCTAAGCCTCTTTCCAACACAACTCCACATTTACTATAGATATTCCTATAAGCATTCTTAGCTTGAGGTGAAGTCAGAAAGGAAAGAAACTAACAGATTCTTCTTCCGGTGTTAAATCTCTTAATTCTAACGACTGGTATTTCTATTGGAATATTAGGCTTTCTTTTCTGTAGAGAATTTTCGACCGATTAGGCCATTCTACGATATTGAATTGACAAAACAACAATAAAAACAACAAAAAAACAACACAAAATAAGATGTCACAACACACTAAAAATTCAAAACAGCTTGAAAATAAATCTAAAATTATAAAAATTATGAAATTGACAACTAGAGTAAACAAATTATACCTTATAATGAACAAAACCGTGAAAAGTGGCCGGAAAAGTCGTGATAAGCCTCCGGGATGAAATGGAACTTGTGTTTGATCTTTTCAAATTCTTCACTTGTGTTGAAGAGAGGAGAACAAAAGAGGAAGAATATATGTAATGGTTTAGTGTAAATTGTATTTTGAAGAGAAAAAAGAAAATTTTAAAGGAGTGGAGGTGTCTGGTGCTCGCTGCTTTGAAAAGAGTTGGAAATGAGAAAGAAGAAAGTGTCCCCGCCCCTTTAGGTTAAATCGATCCCGGATCGGTCCTGTAAAGTACGGATCGGTCCGTATGCAAATTTTTATGCTTTTTCAAAAATTTTTTATTTTTTTGTATTTTTGATATAAAACTTATAAAACTCAATAAAAACTTAATAAAATAGAAAATAAAATTCATAAATTTTATAATCAATTTCTCAAAATTTATAAAATCTTTATAAAACTTATTTTAAAAGTTTATAAAAATTCAATAAATTTCTATTAATTTTATAAAATATCTAAAACTTAAAAACTTTTTATAAAACTTTATAAAACTCCTTAATTTTATAAAGATCCAATTTTATAAGATTTTCAAAGTTATGCAAAAATTTTATAAAACTAAAAACAATAAAATACTTGAACCTACGGTTTCTAATTCTTCAATTTCTACAAACCTGCATTTCTAACATACCTTTCAAGCAAACTATATCCTGTAAATGTAGCGCTTGAATTAAGTCTCAAGTCCATCGATTTTCTGTTAACCACCTAATCGTTTCTTCTTAATTACATTCAAACACTCACTCGAGATTGAGTTAAATTTTTCCCACATCGCCTACTGTGGTTCAATTTTTTTCCACAGATTCTCGCACTTCCTAAAAACTTAGCCCTTTCTCTTTATCGAGCTTCTTGACGTACTCATTACAAACTTCTTCAATTTTTTTCTCTCAACAATTGCTTGTTTTGTTCAAAAACTAAGGCTTCTATAGTAAAGGCGATATCTCTATTAAAACCAAACTTAAAAGCAAAACAAAAACTCTTAATCTATCTAAAAGACATCCAGCTTCTTTTACGCTTTATCCGTAAAAGCATTTAAAACTAGTTTAGACATAAAAAGTAAAGATAAAACCCGTGATTTGATACTTTCAAATTTTTAAGAGTTAATCGCTTTTAGTCTTTCTGAGGGTCGACAAAGAATATCACTTCATTTATCGAGAGATTTTCTTCACCTTCCGTAAATAGCTTCACCCTCGTGACTATTGGCTAAAAAGTTGTATTCCCATCGCTAGTTCAATGCCTCCAGCATTTATAAACTCGTGTTACTTTAAATGGTCCCGCCCATCGTGATTTAAGCTTACCTCGAAAACAACTTCAAACGTGAATTGTAACAATAACACCGATCACCTACATGGAACTCACGATTATATATTCTTCTTATCATGGAACGATTTCTGGTATGCCTTGTGTGATCTCGAGCATTTTCATATGAATCAAGGCGTAAATTCTTCTAATTGCGTTAATCAAGTAATCTCATGATCACCGACAATCTTTAGATCGAAATTTAAAATCTAATAGCCCGTAATGCTCGGTGTTCTAACTCTACTCTGAGATGACAAGATTTACCAAAAGACTAATTTGTGGAGAATAACAGCAATTGGAGTTTTAAAAGTCGCTCAGATGCCCATAACGCATCATCTAATCTAATCGCCCCGCACGGTTTGAATCCAATCGCTTTTTCTATGATTCTTTAATCTCTATTTGACACCTCTACTCCGACCAACCGGTTTGCATGGATGATAAGGCTGCTCCTAACTTACGGCTACACCATATTTTTCAATTAACTTAGTAAATGGTCTATTACAAAAGCAGAACCTCATCACTAAATGA